>BSAI01000030.1:8987579-9021282 GCA_036245035.1 Adrianichthys oophorus
TGTTTTATGTCCTTCTGTTGGTAATGGGATTGATGGTGAACAGGTCATAAGTGAATTAGATCAATGAAAATTAAAAAGAGACTGCATGAGCGGCAAAAATCATGGAGTTTGATACGATACACAAAAAGAAAAAACACTAAACCAAACTACTGTGAGAAACTAACCTCAAACCGACAAAGTTTAAAAAACGTCAGTACAAAAGGTTTTTATTCCTGCTGTGATGCCATGCTTTAACCTCACAACTGTTTGTTTCCAGCCTTCTCTTACCCTCTGTTTCTCTGCATTCAGGCCACAGTTGCAGCCTTCGCTGCAAGCGAAGGTCACTCTCATCCTCGGGTGGTGGAGCTACCAAAGACAGAGGAAGGGCTGGGCTTTAACGTAATGGGCGGCAAGGAGCAAAACTCCCCGATTTACATCTCACGCATCATCCCAGGGGGCGTGGCTGAAAGGCATGGCGGCCTGAAGCGTGGCGATCAGCTTTTGTCTGTCAATGGGGTGGTAGGTTTGACCTCATTGGTTATTTTGACCACTTTAGGAAGAGAAAATAACCTGAAAAATGAGGAGCTGCATGTTGTTTGATATGTCAGAAGGTTGGAAAACTTGACAAAATGTCGTTCAACCCCTTGAGGAGTTTCTCAGCACTCAACACATTTTTATAAGAATTCCACCTGTTCTTCACCTTTGTGGCGCCTGCAGAGTGTCGAAGGAGAGCATCATGAAAAAGCTGTGGAGCTGCTGAAGGCGGCCAAGGACAGCGTAAAGCTGGTGGTTCGATACACCCCTAAGGTGCTGGAGGAGATGGAGGCTCGCTTTGAGAAGCTCCGCACGGCACGGCGGCGTCAGCAGCAGCAGCTCCTGATGCAGCAGCAGCAACAACAGAACCTGAGCTCGCAGCAGAACCACATGTCGTAGGTGAGGCGCTTCATTGTCTTCAGGTGGGGGGGGGACATGTGTTCCAACCATTGACGGTATACAAGAACTGGAGTGAGTGAGCCCTCCTCCCTGGCATTTTAAGCAGGAAGTGGCCACTGGTTCCAAGAAGCTAAAATTCCAGAGACTTCTATAGAGAATTAAACAGCTATTACTCTGTCATTTTGTCTAGAATAACCATTCTTGCAGATACCTGTTTTAACACGTTCTTCATAATCCTAAGATTTGTTGCCATATTTCTTCCTGTAATGCAAGTTATTCAAGTTCTAAACTGGCCAATCAGATATCTCAATAAAAGTAGTTGGGGCCTGCTGGCCCCCACATCAAACATTTAAAACATATGATTGACAGATTTTGTGTCGCCCGCTTTCAAGTGGAAGGGGTGTGGCCTACAACAAGCTCTATCCTGATTGGTGACAATGGCTGTCACAGAAACATTGACTCAGACCGATTCGGATCAATCACTGCCTACAGATGACGTCTGGCTCTAACATGGCGGAGTTCATATCCCAAGAAAAACGGCAACTGCATTGACTTTATTTCGTTGGACCAGAAAGTAAACTATTTTCTATGGGTGACGTCACACAAACTCATTCCAGTTCTCATATGCAGTCAATGGTTTCACCTTTGAAAAGGGAACCTGGACAAGTTCTAAAGGGAAAAGAAGACACTAAAACCAACAGAACCAAAATAAGACAATGAGCAGCTAAACAATTCAACACTGGAGCCTTAGCTTCAGTGTTGACGTTCTTAGAACTACTCTAAATCTTTAACCATTTTTGCAATCAATGTGCGGTAATTCCAGCAGCTTTGCACTGATATGCAACACTTTATGTTAGTAAAGGTTGTAAACTTATTGTTTAAGCCTTTAATACAAGAGATGTCGCAGATGCACGAAATAACACAAGCTATTCGAACTACCGTAACTCCTCAACCGTTTACACAATTAACATTATTCCCACTGATTCTGAAGCTGAGAAAATCAGGTAGTATTTACAATAGCAAAGTGTTGCATATTGACGCAAAGCTGTTTTTCTCAACTTCAGAATCTGTTGGAATTACATTATTTGTGCAAAAATTTGAAGAGTTAGGGTCCATGGAAGGATGTGCGGCATTTCCTGTCACCAGAATTAGCTCCAGTATTAGAGTGTTAAAAACTACACAAAAAATTGAATATTCATAATTGGTATGGCGACATTTTATGTAAACACTGCTGTATACACTATTGAAAGTTGAGTATAATCTATCTGCCTTACATTTCTGAACACATAAAATATTGAAGATGAAAGGAACTCAAATGATCTACAGGTTCTGTTCTTCCTTATGAGATGGCCCACTGTCTCTTTTAAATACAAGCTCTTTCTTAAATGCAACGTGTGCACTTTACACCCCCAAAGCACAGCCTGAAACATCTGTGGTGTTTTTTGGAACAGTCAGAGTCCTTTGTGAGAAAACACTTCTCCTCCCCGTGTGTTCTCCCAGTGATTCTGTTGTAAGGCTCGTGAATTATTCAAACTGAAACCGATTGTATCTGCGGCTCCAGCTCTGCAGGTGCATGGATAAGCAGGCACAGCCTCGAGTGTTGCCGTCTGCCAGCTGAAGCTGGATGCAGTGCAAATTTATAATGAAGCTCTGCACTGTCAGTCAAAAAGTAAGCAGAACTTGGGTTTTTTGCAATCCAAACCCCCCACCCCCACCACCCACCCACCCCCACACCCACACACACCCACCCACCCCCACCCCCACACCCACACACACACACACACACACACTTCTAGAGAGCCGACGAAGTACTGCCACCATTCAGCAAAGTCACACGATCTGGTGCCAAATTCCACACAGACGTTTGGAATTTTTCAACTGTTTCTCCAGCATACTTGATTCTGCTGTTTGTCCAAGATCTGGTTGGCCTTGTTGCTTTGAAGCTAAAATCTCCCAAGCATATCTGTTGCCTTGTACTTGGCAGTGTTCAGCTTGGGAAGGTATTTTGGAGCTTGTAAAAGGGTGCTGCAGCGGAGCCGCAGACAGACGAGTGAGCTGGGATCTGGTTTTATCAAAGACGGTGTTCCGACCGCAGGGATGTGCTTTGGCAGCCAAGAGAACCAATAGACTGTTGCGGTTGGGGTGTGGGGTTAGCTCTCTTATCCAGCATGAAGGCATTGCCCTCAGCTTTTTTTCTGCTCTTCTATCAACAGGGTGTTTCAAAAGAAGAAGAAGTAAGACGAGTCGGCAGATGGATCCTTTCAGGATGTGAGAATCCCAAAGGAATCTCCTTGATGGAGAAGTAAAAAGACTATTTTATTCCACTTTCTGTGTCCCTCCCAGTTTACCACCAATTACCGAGCAAGAACAGAGCATTTATCCTGAAGTTGGTGTAGAGAAAGTATAAGGGACGCTGAAATCCATCCGGATTTGGCTTAATTCCCCTTTTCTAAGTCCTTCTTCCCAGCTGTGAAGTTTACCCAAACTTCCTTTTTATTCTTGTGTTTGCCGTTTTCTGGTTTTGACACTGATTCGTTTCACTTTGCTCACATCTGTTACGCAGTCAGACATTTGCCATTTTTGCCATGGATATTATTTGTACAGTGGTTATCGATTTTTCAACTGGTGCTTGTGTCTGAGCGAACATTGATTTTCTGTCCTGTTTTGGATAAACTCTTTTTTACCTCAGATATTGTAGCAAGAAAAAAATTTTTGTATCTTGTAGATTTAGCAATAACACACACGACGTTTTGGTTTTGACGCTGCATTCATGACGCGTACAACACACCCACACCCACACACCCACACCCACACCCCCACACCCACACCCACACCCACACACACACACACACACCCATTTCTGGGCAAATGTAAAGCACTGTAAATTAAGCAGGAAGGCAGCTCCACAATCCAAACCCTCTGTGCCAATTGAAGAGATTATTGATTTACAGGCAGCATGTACATTTAAAGTGCAATAACTGCAGTTACTCTGAGAATTTATTCAGCAAGATAAAATGTATTTAGAAAGCATACAATACAGTTGAGTTCATTGTTTTGTTCCTAGCACATGAACAGAATGTCACCTCATCATCTGTGAGTGAAACAAAAAGTTTCAATTATTTTTCAGAAAAGTTATTAGATGTTTAATATACATTATTTATCATTCCCTTTAAATAGTATGTATTCTTTATAAAAACCTATAGAATATTATTTGAAAATCTCTCTCTATATATATTTCACATGTATCTGTCCTTTTTTTGATGATTATAGTGGAAGGTGTTTGAGTGAATAATTTTTTTCCCTTTTAGTCCAAACTAGGAGTTGAAGTGGCAACATTCCACATTTGTGTTTCCATCTTTGTCTTTATTGCAGATTTTATTTGTGTACTTCATTCTATTGTTCCCACCTTTAAGTCTAGCAGCCACACTTTCTCCGTTGGTGCAACTTCAAAAGCTTTACCAACCACCTTTTCTATGTTTTTTTAAAGACAAAATATCTGATTTCAAAGCAAAATCTTATCATCTTAAAAGATTAGCGTCAAAAGGATCTTTAGCAGTACATGAAGTTCAACTTTCATTATTGACATTCTATTTGTTTTGGCATCATTTCTCATGAACCTGTTGGCTTTGAGGAAAAATCTCATGTTTTTTTCATAATGTACTTAAATATCTTTAAAAAAATTTACCTTCACAAATTCTAAAAAAAACCCATCTCAAACGACATTAACATCTGTATCTAAATCACTCTTTCTTAATTGACTTACATTTTTGAAGCCGTTGGAGCTGATTTGAAGCTGATGGAGCAGAAAAACAACAACAATTCTGTTGATATGCAATTGTTATACATACTATATTTGTACAAATAAATCTATGTGCTTGTGTAAAGTGAGTGTTTTGTGGATTGTTCATTGACGCATACGTCTGGATTTTGGGTTTAAGTGCAAACAACTAACAACTGTTCAAAAAGGTTAGAAAAAAATGCAGGAAAAAAAATACAACACTTTTATAGCCACCAGGAAAATCAGAGGAGAGCTGATCTTTTTTTAAATTCAAGATTCTGATTACATTGTGAAAAGAATTTGCAATTATTTAACGAACTTTAACTTTTAGTAACATTTAGAATGCTGTGAAACATTATCCTGAGCAGAAACTCAAACTGATTTTGGTCAATGTTGGTTCAGTCAAAAAAGCAGGTATTTGAGGTGTGTGAGGAGGTAACTCCACGGGTTCAGAAAGAAGTTAAGGCATCAAAAATGGCTCTTGGGTTTAGGGAAGACAAAAAAAAGTATAATTGAACTTTATTTCAACCAATTACAATTTTTACAATTACTATTATGAGAAAAATAAAACAGGAATCAAACAAGAATTGAGAAAGTCAGCTTTTGAAGGTATAATTTTTTAGATAAAAGTTGAACTAATGGAAGAAAATATATTCTTCTTGATATAAATTTCGGTAGGAAAACGTATTGAGAGCTATTTTTATACTATATTTAGTGACAAGTTACAAAAAACATTTTCAAATGATTAAAAACATTCTTCTCATCAATTTTTTAAATAACTGCATTATACATTTCACATCTGAGCTGGTGGTGATTAACCAACTCATTAAATCTCTAATAGACAAGAGTTAAGAAAAAGAAATCAGCCAAATATCCATCTATCCATCCATACATACATATATAAAATAATATTAATAATATACATTTCTAAAAAATTGTTAAATAGTAAATTGCTAACCAATTATGAATATTTTTTGGAAATAGTTTGTATTCACAATAAAGTGTGTTAAGATCATTAACAAAAACTAAGTATAAAAATAATAAGTAATTTATTTTTAGACTAATAAAGAAAGTATCTCATTTACCTCAAATTGATGGGAAGCAGCCAGAAACAGCTGTTTGTCTGGAGGCACAAATGGACCCACATTAGGTTACAGACATCCGTGTAGTGCCCCACATTGGTCTGACAGCACCAGCAGAACCTCCAGCACCTCCGCCCTGTTTTGCTCTGAACATGAGCCCTGCTGCAAATGTGCACAAAATGACCAACAACATTAAAATAACATGATGGTTATGTCCGAATTCCTTCATTACTCACTATAATGCATTCACCATTTTGCAGTGCTGTCCAAATCTACAATTCCAAAATTGAGTGTCCTTGAAATTCCCTGCAAAAAATCAGTGTGCATCGATGCTCACTAGATTGGTAAATATTTTCTAAATAACATTTTCATCAGTACACAGTGGATTCATAAATAGTCGTCGTAAAAGGATCGTATTGATTATGTTTTTACTTTGTGAAATTTTTGATGTCACATTTGCTGTTTAAAGAAAAAAGTTAGCATGGTGTGCAAATTGCTTTTAAAATTCAGTACACTGGATGGTCCCACACTATGTAGTTTCTTTTTTAGTAGTTACGGAGTAGGGTGGGAATTTTTACACAGTTGTTGCTTTGTTTATAAATCACTGAATTGTGTAAATGATAATACACACTATAGCATGTGCCATTTTGCATAATTTTTTAATAAACTATAATATAACACAAAATAAACAAAACATTTTGTTTGTTTTATTATTTCCCTTTTAGCTTCACAAGACCAAAAGAACTTATGGATTTATTTTAATATTCGATAATCCTTACATGCTAACTTTTTTTTCTTACTAGGGCCACTTCTATTTAATATCTACATGCTCCCACTAGCCCAGGTTATAAAGAACAACAACATTAGTTACCACAGCTATGCAGATGACACACAGATATATATTACAATGACACCAGGAGACTGAGGTCCTGTACAGGCTCTTGGTAAATGCATTGAGGACATTCATGACTGAATGTGTCACAACTTACTTCATGTAAACAAAAACAAAACTGAAGTTATTGTTTTTTGGGCTAAAGAGAAACGGTTGGAAGTCACTACAGCGCTTCAATCTATTAATCTTAACGCCACCAACCAGGCCAGAAACTTGGGTGTAGTGATGGATACAGACCAACATTTTGATAAACACATTAAGGCAGTCACAAAATCAGCCTACTATCATCTCAAAAATATTTCAAGGATTAAAGATCTGATGTCTAAGCATGACCTGGAAAAACAAGTTCATGCTTTCATCTTTAGTCGACTTGACTACTGTTAACAGTGTTTTAACAGGAATACCAAAAAAATCAATCAGGAAACTACAGCTCATTCAGAACTCAGCTGCTCGTGTTCTCACAGGAACCAAAAAAGTAGACCACATCAGTCCAGTTCTGAGGTCTTTACACTGGCTGCCTATCTGCCATAGAATAGACTTTAAGGTTATGCTACTGGTTTATAAAGCTTTGAATGGTTTACCACCGAACTACAAGACTGACCTCCTGACAGTATATACCAGCCGACCTCTCCGCTCATCTGGATCAAGTCTATTGTCATCAGACAGAGTCAAAACTAAACATGGAGAATCTGCATTCAGCGTCTATGCTCCACAGATCTGGAACAGACTTCCAGAAAGCCTCAGATCAGCTGAAATACTCAGTATATTTAAACCCAGGTTAAAGACCCACCTGTTCTCAGCTGCATTTGATTAGTTTGTATTCAAAAGTTTACATCCACACTGTTCATCTATGCACGTTTTAAATTAGCTTATTTTTCTAACTTTTCTTTAAATCTTATTTTAACCTTTGATATTTCTTTTGATTGTTTTCTTTCTGTCATGTTTTATATAAAACTCTTTGAATTGTCTTTGAACATGAAATGTGCTATATAAGCAAACTTGCCTAGCCTTATAGATATATTAAGTTTTTTTGCTGTTTCTTCCAATCTACCATTACTGAGCTTGAAATTGAATTTAAACGTAGTTTTCTTTTCTTACTTCATATAAACAGCTTCACTGTCCTACTTCAGGAAGACACCGAAGCAGCTATAGAAATATATACTTTTAAAAAGCTAACTCAACAGGCTGCTGAGTTATCTTAGCACTAACCTTTAGTAAAAACAGTTGTCGTTCAAATCCGTTTTCAGCTTCGCGCCGTCGCCATCTTAACTGGGTTTAAAAGTGACGTCACCGAACTCTCTGATTTGTCCAAGCGGGCAGGGAGGCGGGACAAACAAGACTGACAGTTCGCCTGAGGCCACTTCAGCAAGGGCTCGGCAGTTATCATTCATAAAAACCGCGCCCAGATAAATTGCTTTTTACCATCTCACCCAAAAAATGTAGAGTTTAAAATAAGGCAGTCCTCTCAAATATTTTTTACAAATATTAAACTCAGTTAAATCAAACATAGGTATGGTTATTCTCATGATACACTTTTACTTTGGAATTAATATAGACTCAGCCAGAGTTACTTTAAAGACCCACTTCAACAAAAAATAGTGTTTTTGGTGTTCTTAACATTTTATTGTGACATATTTCTGATTATGAAGGAAATGTATGAAGAAAATTAAGAACAAAACTGCATTTCTGTGTATAACGGTGTTTTCTTATTCAAGTGGTTGTGAATCAGGAGCAGACAAACATCACTGTTGGAAAAAGAGACTATTTGTGACATATAACTATACTGGGCAGGCCACAAGCTTTCTGCTCCGCTCCATTCTGATGAATCCACTTGTAGATGTATGTCTTTGTTTTCCTCGTCTGAGCTGGTATCTGGCTCTAAACAGCTATTGCTCGCCATTTTTCGTTCACCAGAAATGTTAGGTTGGAGGTGTGAAGGGCTGTAAGCCAGTGGGAGAGCATCTCATCAGAGATCTCTCATTTATGGGCAGGGCTCTAGACTACATTTTTTTCTTCTTCTCAATTTTTTTCCTTGTCAACTACAATGCATTTAATTCAGCAGTTTTACATGGTCATCACCCATGGGACATGCTTTATCTCCGGCCCTCGCAAAATGAAGCCAAATCCGTCACCATTGCTTCCTGATATGTGCGCCGTCATTTTGAAACCAGACGACCAGCAATTGGTCTGAGTCAGTCTGAGTCAGGTTTATAGGGGAACTACAGTCACCAATCATGAGTGAGCTTGTTCAAAATCCACACCCCTTTCACTGAAAGCCGCTAGGGTGAATCTGTCAATCACACGTTTGAGGTGTGGACAGCGGGCACCACATGCTTTTACTGAGGCTTCTGATTAGCCAGCCAGCTTTTATAACTTGTGATAAAGAAAATATATATTTTAAAAAGAAGAATTTTCTGACAAATAAAATGACTGAGTATAAACTGTCTATTTCAAAATAAAAGTCTATAGGATTTTGACTTTTTGGAGCCAGCTGGTACTTCCTGTTTGGGAACACGAGAGGAGAGGGGTTGAGATGTCCATTGTTTTTATGGTCTATGAGACAAATAGATCTGTCCAATATTGGAGCTGGATTTCTGCCATTTTTGTTGCACCGCCAATTTTAGGTTGGGGTTGTGGGGGGCTGTAAGCTAGCGGGAGAAAACGTAAACAAATATGTTATTGTCAGGGCAGTCCCACCCACAACTCAGAGGTGAATTTCTAATAAACTTGTGGTGCTCTGCAGAAACCAAGTCCTAGAAAAGAACTCCGTTTTTTTTTTTTTGACTAAAGACAGCAGAATCACTATTAAAAAGACTACTTGGAACACTGAACATAGAGTAAAAGATTATTAAAGAGCTTCTCTGAGCTGAAGTTTGAACCAAAAAAAAGAAAAACATATAAAAGCTTTTTTGATTATTACAGAGCATACCCAGCATCACTTCATATATGTGTTCTGAATAAAAATATTCTTTGATAGCAGCAGCTTTGTTTGAGTCTACCGTTAATGTTTTTAGTTTTAGGCACTTCATGTCAAATAACTATCTGTTAAAGTGATAAACAAATGTCATTATCCATTCAGCAATGTCCCATAATACCTATCTTTTCCAGTTTCTTTTTGCTTCATTTTTTAACATTTCATTTACCTTTCTGGAATTGCTTTTGTTTTTTAATTGTTTTGGTTTGTGGAATATTTGATTTGAAATAAAAAATTTTATGTTGTTTTTTATTATTTGTTTTGTTTTCTTAATTGTTGTTGTGATCTTTATGATGTTTTTAAGTGATTTATTGATGTAGTTGGAACTTCAGGGCCACCATATTCATCTTTTAACACCAATAATGTCACAGCGACACAGACTTTTTGACATCCCGTAAATCTCCAACCGTTCAAACAATCCTTGTGAATTGGCGGATTCTGACGTGGTTTCTGGTTTTGCATCGATATACAACACAAGAGTGTTGCGGCGCAAAGGTGGTTTTCTTCTCGGCAGAATCTGCTGATAAACGTTGATGACGTAAACACTTCACAATGCAAATCAGCATGAGGCTGCTTTTCTCCACTACAGACTCAGCTGGAATTATGTTAATTGCGTTAACAGTTAAAAAGTTACATTAGACGAAAGAATGTAAGCTCTGAAGCCCCGATTAAAGAGTTTTAACAGAGTTTTTTCACCGCTCCAACTGCTGCCAGCACGGGCGCGGGCGCACGGACCCAAACTGAACGACTCAGATTTACATTCTTATTAACAAAAACAATCATTCTAATTTGAGGTATGTTACACCTGTGCACACGCACAGGAATGAGACTTTCAAAGTTGCTGAAATTATGTTTTTTTTCTCTCAGAAAGGCTGGGCGCACTGGTGCGACCATGGATTTTTTTTAGGCGCACCATTGAAAAATCCAGTCACACGTGCAACCAAATTGATCACACTCTAGAGCCCTGGTTATGGGTGATGGGAAGAAGGGTTGTTGTTACTCCACACCAACAATTCCACCCACAACTCAAAAATACATTTGTAGTGAACTTCTGCTGCTCGGCAGAAACTATGTTCAAGAAAACAACACAGGTTGTTTTTCCAGTTTGCCTAAAAACAGCAGAATTTTTTTTTTAAAAGTACAGCGTACAGCAAAGCATACAAGTCTGTATACTTTCCAGTCCTTAAAAGAGCCTATAACATTCAAAATCAACATTTTGAGCTTTGAAGTGTATTATAATGCTCATTATAAACAGCACTAAAGTGGTATTTGATCCGTTCACGTATTACTGAGAGTCTGTGATGCCAGCACTGCCACCTGGCTCACCCCCACACACACTTTCTCCATGAAGCTAGCGGCGATCAGGAAAATGTTTTCATTTTAAATGTACTACACCATACAGTATATCAATTTATCTGTATAAAATATACTACTGAGGGAAGAAATACAAACTAAAGTAGCACTAACCAAGAGCCTTGGGGACCTCCGCTATTAACTTGACTGAAAAACAAAAATGTTTAAAATGTTTCTAGCAGAAATTTCTTAACGCTTTTTTGTCCAAAGGATTTTCATTGTATATATTATTTTGAAAGCTTTTTACATTTTTTTAACTTGTGACTTTTCAAGTTACTTAAAAGTCATTTTAAGGTCAACAGGAAGGCCAGATATCCCAAACAGGAATAGTACATTTCTGTAGGTCTATGGTCTGTAAACACATCCTCTAAATTTATGTAAGATTTTCTGCTTGAAAAATGCTAGACTTGTCGTAACCGTATAAATAAAAAAGTCATCACTTTTTAGTTTTGACTTTAAAAAGAAAAGAACCATTAACTGAATCTGGTGAGGTACATTTCATTAACATTTTTTTTACTGACAAGTGTGATCCCTTTGCTTAAATTTGATTAAACTTCATAAAGGTTAGAGGTTGTTGCTGTAGTCTCTAATAAGAAACACTAAAAGAGATGAAAAGATAAACTACTGTACATCTCTGTACTGTTATCTCTCTGTTGGACAAAATCAAAAGATGCTTCCAAACACTCGCAACTGCATGTTTTATGAAAACTGCAGTGTAAGATCTCACTTCTTTGGAAAAAAAAAGCAGAGGAATCAGTTTTGACACACCAAATGATGCAAACTCACATCAGCTATGCCTTTTTTAGACACGATAGAAATTATGTCATACATAAAAAGTTTTTTTATCATGTACGCTTGTGTTGAAATCATTTGTTGAAATCAAATTAAATAATTAAATTGCTACAATCAAACAGATAACCAGACTTTTCTTGATGCAAATTTTACAAAAATGTCATAAAGAAAATCAAAATATCATGAGTAAATCAAAATTAAACTGAAAGGATGTAAAGTTGAGTTAAACAATATGTCTAATTTTGTTAATATAAAACATCCTGTCATAAATAAGAGTTAGAACATCTTTACAGTGATTCATATATTGATAATTCCCAGTCTGATCCATATTTACAGACAACATTAGTTAAACATCAACACGAGTAAATGATGCAACGTGTAAAAGTGTATTTAATTTATTTTATTTTATTTTTTTCTTGTCAAATCCCAGTAAAAAAACAAAGATTTTATTCAGATTTAGGTTTATGTCTTTCTGATCAAAAGCATAACAAAGAACCCCAAAGGGGAGGGCATTTTTTCCCTTCTGTTTTCTGACTGCAGAGCCTCTATCGGACAGGTTTGCCAGAGGGTTTTTGTAAGTCTCCAAAGACCTCAAATAGAGGATCTTAATGAGATCAGTGAGTGCGCTCAAGATTCAAGATTTGTTTATTGCCATTTCAGAGGAACACATAGGTGAGACAAGACGTTGTTCCTCACTATGACAGTGCAAAAGAAAAAATGGCAATAAAATAGCATAAAATAGAAGCCAGCATTCAATCACTAAAGTTCGTATGTGCATTAGTCTCTTCTGAAGGGTGTTGGATGTGAGAGTCTTTATCCACATATTGTGTATATTGTGTCTGGGTGGTGTGGAGGGTGGGGCAGTCTATTGGGTTTTATTGCGTGTGGAGTTTATGAGTGCATGTATGTATGAGGGGGGACAATCCAGTCTCACTGCTTTTGGCAAGAAACTTTTTAACATCCTGCTAGATCTGCAGCTGATCCTCCTGAACCTCCTCCCAGATGGCATGAGGGAGAACAGTCCCTGAGATGGGTTCTGAGGCTCTCTAATGATGGAGGTTGCTCTGCGTATCCAGCGCTGTGGGGATAACTCTCTCTGGAACGGGAGAGGAGCACCAACAATCTTGCTCGCAGTCTTCACAGTCTTGCTGAGCCGTCGTTGGTCCTGAATCTTGCAGCCGACAAAGGATATAAAGCTTTGTGTTAAGGCGTTTTCAATGGTCCCCTTGTAGAAGGTGATGAGGTGAGGTGTTGGAATTCCTGCCGAAGTCAAATCTCCTATTCAGCATTATCACTGTGCTGTTTAACTTCATGTCAGTAAACATCGAAACACCCCTCTCTTGTGGTATAGCAGAGTATTACAGTGACCCTCCAACACTTTCTTTCATTAATTGACTGTAAAATATGCATTTAAATCAAAGTTTTGTATGGAAGTGAGCTTAAAGTGGCACCCAGTTAGGTGTGGAGTAAAGAAAATACAAAAAATAGTTGCAGTAGTGAAATATGTATTAATGCAAGAGGACTAAAATACAAAAGGAATGATGGTTATTGGGTTGTACTCTTACATAGGTTTAAGAAAATATTATAAAAATGAAAATCAACTGAGCCAAGATTAGATTTTAGTCATAATTTAAGAAACCTTTAAACATACACGTTTGACACAAAACAAAAGAAAACGTTCAGTTCATAGACAAAACACAGCAACAAAAACAGCAACATGAACTCCACCTTACAAATAGACAGGTCTGCAACTCTAAAAGAACCATTTGGTTACCCAACCTGAGATACGAAACCCGCATTAACGTTTATAAAAAATATACTTGTAGCCATTAAGGCACTCATTTGTGAAACTATTTACAGTAATTGAATTATAAGTGTTAATTTTTTAAAATATTTAACTATTTTAACATCCTTTACTTTTGAAAGCAGCACACACAAGTTTATTTCAAAATAAAATACACCCTGTGTTAAATAAAATCATCCTGCTGCAGTAGATTTAAATGCAAGAAAGTCAACCACAGCATTTTCTATCATTATTTGAGAGAAGTTTTTTCTTATCTCATTAACAGATATAAACAATATTAGTGAAGAGTCCATTTTTTTTAAATCTACACATGGAAATGCAATTATATATACCTTAAGGGCTGCTTCTGAACAGTGACTACAAGTGTTGTCCAACAGAAGATAAGAATACACACTTTTAACCACTTCGACAGCAAATTAAAGCTCTTACCATAATTTTGCTCACTTATCTGACGTTTTAAAAATCTAAACAAAAATGACTAAATTAAATGAACTAAAATTAACTGAACTTCTAAACTGCAAGCCAAGTATTTATTCAAACTGTTGGAATTTTTCTGCAAACCCAAACAGCTACAATGGAATGAAATGAAAGAGTGACTCCAGAGCCTCAGGAACCTCATTTCTAAAACACAGAAACTTCATATTTTCATGCAGCACTTTTACTTTTGATAATATTCAACCCTTCTCTGAACATTTGAGTCTTCCTCGTGGAGCTAACAGCTGAAACTTTCTTCATCCGTTTGTTTCTTCTGTTGTTAGTTAACTGCAGGAACACATCTTAAAACTGGGTGGTATAGTGGTTAGCACTCTCATCTCACAATGAGAGGGGCCTGGTTCAAATCCCACTTTCTGTGTAGAGCTTGCATGTTCAACCTTTGGATTTTCTCCGAGCACTCCGGCTTCCTCCCACAGTCCAAAAACGTGCTTCATAGGTTCATTGGTTACTACAAGTTTCCACTATAATGTTAATTTGATTGTGTGGCCTTTCAATGGACTGGCAACCCATCCAGGGTGTACCCCACCTTTGCCCCAAATAGTTTTTGGGATAGGCTCCAGCAACCATACAATCTCAAAAGGGGAGCAGATTTAGAAAATGGACGGATAGCCTAAAACTCATAACTTGTTTATGTCAAACTAATAATTTAAGGTGATGATGGTGGTAAATTTAATGGTGAGCAGTAAGCTTTATAAACATGTGTGCAGAATGCATCAAAAAATGTGTGACTAGTGTTACTAATCTGCAAGATTATGTAGACTGCAAATTATTTAAAACAATTCTATCATGTTTTAAATGCTTCTGTTCTACTAGTATTTTTAAGTTTTGTTTTAGGTATTTTCATTTAAAAACGTCACTTACTACTTGATTCATGGTTTTAGTCCATTTCTTTCTAAGTTTAGTTTTTTTCCCACACTGCGAAAATTGTGTTTTAGTTTAATTATTATTAGTTGTTTTTGTCTAATATGTGATTGATTGAGTGATTGAGTGCACTAACTACTTTACAAAGAAAATGTATTTTTGGACAACAAAATGCCTTGAAAATGATAAAAATTGAAATTGCATTTTAACAAACAAACAAAAATGTGTTGAAGCAAAAACATTTCCACTTCTAGTGTTAAATTGTTGAATTCCAGTAGTTTTTTTTCTCACAACCTGCAAGACACAACAAGCCTTTTTATAAGCATTGTTTTCATTTTCAGTTGGTGCAGTCACATTTTACTGTCGACTTTATTGAACCAGACTATATTTGACCAATCAAAAGTTTTTAAATTCCTAAACATGGGAGAAAAGAACTCCCTCTCACCCTGTGACACCCCCATTTTCACCCCCCCACCCCGGTCATGCAACAAGCTCTATATGGGGCCATCTGTTCTCGACAGCAGTGTTGATGGTAAAATTGAGGGTGTTAATGATGACTCACATTTGGTGAGAAAGAACAAGCAGGTACACACAGCGCTGCCCCCACCACAACAACACTAAACCTCACCTTTTGTCTGGTTTTTAGTTTATATATCTGATTACACTCAATATTAGACTAAACTAACTTACTAGTGACCTTACAGTCACATGTAGCCAATAAATCTGAAATATCTTGAGTCATTTGATCCTATTTGAAGGAAAATCTTCAATTTACTTTCCCCCCCTGATGCCTATTGATGCTAAAGTACATCGAACCACTTCTGCTCCAGAATGACCTTCTTTCAGCATCTACATGAAAGCAAAAACTGAAGATTTATTTTTCATGTCTGACAAGACAAATTTAACTTCAAATGCGTAGTTCTAGTACTTTAAGATAAAATAAGTTGTATATCGGGGGTGAATGTGTAAGTATACCAGCCCACCAGTGCGTGAGCCAATAAGAATAAAAATGACGTACGAATAACACAGACCCCCATTTAGTATAGTTTTTATTCAAAACCTAATGTGAAGTTTGCAAAAATGGCTTTCAGCTGTTACATTTTTGTGTTGAGACAAACATTGTAAGAGTTATGACACATAGTTGTTGTGATACATCTGAATGAATTTCTGGAACATTGTTTTGAGGAGGTTTGCCTGTTTTTTAAATACGTATCTCAATTAATTTTACTTTCTGTTTGGATCTATGCAGTACATTTTTTTTCTGTCCTCTTTTGATCTTTTTTATATCACATAAAAACGGTTTATTGTATATTTTTGTAATTTTTTTCAGTAAAAATGACCAAACATACTCATTGGAATTGATTTTTTTGTGCTATTTTAAGTTTTATTTTTTAAATATTGTGCACTATATATTTTTTTTTAAACAGGGGTTTTAGAACAAGGAATGCCTCAAGTACATTTCAAGTTCATTTGTTAGAGCAGTTGAATAGTAAAAAAGAAAATACTCAAAAAGGCCCTGGAATACAAAGGGTTAAAAAGATAAAAATTCTTTTTTGAGCTTATTTTGAAACATAGTTCTAATTATAAAAGCAAAATACCTACATTTGAGTGCGTAGAGCTAATTAAACAAAAAGTAACATTTTAAAAGAGCAGGACATCATGTATTATTTTTAAAAAATTACAAAAACAAATTCTACTGGTTCCATTGGGATATTTTTTTACTTATAACAAGAGTAAAACAGTCTTATTTTCTATATTTTGAACTGGTTTTGAGTACATTTGTTGCAGTGAAGGGCATAAATAATCACATCCTCAGCACCAACCATGTTTTCAGTTTGATGGGTGGCGTCATGTGAGCTCCACTGCGCCCCCTCCACCCTGTTAGCTGCAAGAGAGCACTCAGGATAAACAGCCTCCACCTGTGAGTCCGGCTCAGCGGTCCAATGACTCAGCTATCTTCAATCAGTAATTTAGTATTTTCAAAGCCAGCGCAGCGCGGCCTCTTATCAGCATGTTTCTCTGATTGGTGGCCAGGCTCAGCTGAAAGAACAAACTTTGAGTTTTATATCAAAAAAATGTTTTTAATGATCACATGACATGTAAAGAGCTACAAAACTGCTTAAATATGACATTTTAGAATAATGTACTGTTACATTAAATATGTTTCAGTGAGTATAACAGCATAAATGGGACCTATTTTACATATTTACAGTTCTTGTGCATTTATGGAAGGTTGCAACATGTCCTCGCGCAGAATAAGTTCCTCTCCATTGTCATGTTTTCTCTTCGTCCTTCACAGGACGTGGTAGACAGCCCTGGATCCGGGGTTCTCTGGCGTGCAGGGCTGAGAGTCGGTGCTGCCGGGGGAGAAGGTGGCGGCGTCCCTCAGGGCAGCCGGTCCACAGTTGGACTCCACGGAGGACAAGCGGTCCACGATGCTGGACAGGCACTCCAGGCTGGAGGCGCTGGGTGTCTTTCCGTCCAAACTCTCTGGAATAAAAAAAACCCAAAAAGATCAGTCAGGTTCTCTGCATACAAGGGTCTCCATGTTTTCCCTTTAAAGCAGCATATAGACTGCAGCTGCTGTCAGAAGGTCTTACCATTCTTTTCATAAGAATAGCTGGTGCTGTAGTTTGCATTCAGCTGTTGCCACACCGGACTGCTGCTTCCTGCCTGGAAGGACACGAGAAATCAAGAACTGTCCTTGAACTTTTGAACACACAAAAGCACACGCAGGACCATTGCTTACACACAAAAATGAAGACGCATTCAAAACACAAAAGCTTCCAACCTCCTGTAATAATCTGGACAGGTTTATAAATCCTGAACTCCAAAGTTATTGGATTCTTTATTTCCCCTTAAAGTCAAAGCCCTCCACTCCCCACCCCTACCCTGCTTTTTCCATGCCCAGCTCCGACTGTGGCGAATCGATTGTGTCAGTGGAAGCAACACCAGTTTGTGCAAGATGACACTTTCTGCAAGTAAATCTGCAGAAAATCCTGGCAGCGGCGCCGAACATTCAGTCAAGATGGAATGCAGAAACGTTTTCCCTGCCAGACTTCATAAGCTGGGTTTTATTTGGTTTATTGAGGCTATAAAGTCTCCAGAGAGCCATCAGAATATTGAGCCCTATTGTCTGATCACACTAATGGATAATAATGAACGGAACAAAGACGGGAAGATGAAAAAGAACAAAGAAAAGCACACGAATCGATTTTGGGTGGTATGATGTTTTCATTTCCATTCAGGCTAAATCAGGGCCTCTGTGGGTGAACATGTGGAGGTCTTACCATGCCATCGGAGCAGCTGGAGAGCGGGCTTCCAGGCTCAGAGCTGCTCCCTCCAGGCAGGCTGTAAAAGTTCTCCACCTGCTCACGCAGCAGCTCCTGCAGGCTTTCGATGTACTGGATGGCGTTGCGCAGGATCTCCACCTTGGGAAGGCGCTGGCTTGGGTTGGCCGAGGTGCAGCGCCTCAGTGCTTCAAAGGCATGGTTGACCTTTTTGAGGCGCCGGCGCTCCCGCATGGTGGCTGCCCGCCTGCGGTCCACAAAGCTGGACTTGCGCTTGCAGGCCTTGCAGGCCCACTGAAGGCAGTGTCCTGGCTGGTGGGGGGCTCCGGGAACCCTGACGTGCTCATCTTCCTCGGAGCCGGCGAGCTCTATGCTGGAGCCAAACTCCAAGCTGTCCGGGGACAAAGCGCAAGCTCTGTCGTAGAAGGCCTGGGATGGGGAGAAAAAGTCCATGGCTCGGGGGAAGAATGGATGGCAAGGTGGCCAAAAGGGAAGGAAGGAGGTGCTGGATGACGGAGAGAAGACCTCTGAGTGATATGAGGGGTCTGTTGCCCCAGGCCCCCCTTATATGTCCCCAGGCCAAAGCCCAGGGCCCACATTGGCCAGATCTAATTACCATGGCCCATTGGCCCAGCCTGGAGTTAGTTCAGCTCCCTCCCTGCCCCGTCCCTACCTCTCACCCCCAGTACCCTGCCGAGTTTCCCACATCTGCACTCACTGGTGTTTTCCTACTCATCCCTGTTTTCTCCAGCTCCTCTTCAGCAAACATGGTGTTCTGGAGACTTTAAAGCCTTCACCAGGCCTCCTTCGCACCACCTTTGGCAGTGACACCCCCCTGAATGAAGATGTGCTGCAGTGAAAGAAGTCAGGCAAAAAGGATTCAGACCACTCTCGAGGAGCACGCGGGCCGCAGACGACAGCGTTGCAGATGTGGCCCAGCTGCAAAGAAAGGTGTAACATTTCAAGGCCCATGAACACACAGAACGGCGGCAAAACCCCCTCTAAACACCCAAACCCCTTCGTTCGGGGTGAGGCCATCGCTGGGTCCCAAACACAAATGACACCAACCCTTTAAGGACCAAATTTAAACCATTAAAGGTTATTGCAGCCAGTCAGTTTGGGGCACAGATGGTCAGGATGCTACAGCAGCTCATAAGAAAGAGCAAAAGTTTAAGAAGGTTTCCTCCTGCTAACAATAAGGCGGATTTAGATTCAAAAACATTTACATAATAAAGTCATATTTATGGAATTCTTTCCACCTATCGACCTTTAGTTGGATGTGTTTTCTAACCTAAAATGAGGTGAAATGCATCAGATGGGTTCATTTTCAATTTTGAGCACTACTTGGATTTATTTACATACTACTTGTTTTAGGCTGCATTCACACCGCATTCAGCATGTTCTTAAACACGCCACACATCCCCAGTGCGTACGTAGTAATAAACATTCACAGGAACGGTAAGGCATCTCATATTTTAGTTTTTAAAAGAGAAATCATTTTAACATTTTTAACATTTTAGTTTAGTTTTTGTTTACTAACAATATGTTGTACACTCAAAATGTAATTATATGGTTTGAAGAAGTATTCAGTTACTATTAAGTTTCTACACCACACGTACATGGTTTATACTTGCTATACTTATATACTTCATAACTTCAAGTGTACTACTTTTTGTTGAGGGTAAGGGAATTCCTCATTATTAATTTTTCACCCAGAAAATCTTTTTTTTTTTTTTTTTACTAAAAGCTAAGAAAACCTGAAACAAACTTCATCAACGGAACTACTAAGTCCTAAAGTATGCTCCTACAGCCATATAAAACACATGTTATAAATATAAACACTAGGAAACCTTCCCAAAGAGTAGTAGTAGAAGTAGTAGGAGTAGGAGTAGCTTTTTTTTTTTTTGTAAAATTAAGAATAGCACATGTGCTGAAGACCAAGTACTTTTGGTGTAGGAAGTATAGTAACTGAATACTTCCTCGTACATTGGAACATTTTAAGTTGACAATGTATAGATGGTAAATAGAAAGAAAACTTCAAGTGTGTTAGTATATTTGAGTTTTAATCTTAGCAAATATTCTCTTTACCATGTATGTGTAGTGTAGAAAGTATACTGAGTACTTCTTCAGACTAAATTGGAACACTAAGTTTACAACATATAAATAGAGTAGCCTATTAAAGCAGACCCTCCAGGATTTTGCGGCAGATATTTCTGATTGCTGTGGCCTGATTTTGCGGCAGTTTTGTGAAAAGTTGGTACAAAAGTTGTGATATTTTTTATGTTTTTTTGAAAGCACCTCAAAATCTAAATTATGAAATACACTTCACATTCTCATATTCTAACTCTTTTTACTGTTACATGCGCATTAGGAAAATACTGCACCATCACCATATATAACTTTGTTGTGCTTTCACTTACCATAGATAGAACTGTGACACCCAACAGGAACTTTTGGTCCTCTCTGCTCACAATAACCCAGATATCTGTGTTTTGATTTCAACATAATTTAGAGGAAAATGTCATTCTGCAGGGAAAAATCATAATCTAAGAAAAACAGCATAAGCAGATGAAGCCTCAGATCTGCATGTCGTTCCTCTTTATCCATTTTAAAGGCACCACTGGTGAGTCTCTGGTTGTGGTAGAGGAAGACCAGGGATTTGAGGAGCTGATCTGATTTCTTCTGTCAGTAATGATCTGCTCTGTTTAGGAGAACGTTCTCTCAGATGAATGTACAGGTTTGCTGTGGAGGTGGTTCTATATAGAACAATTCTGTACTCTTCCTTTGTATTATCAATTAAAGTGAAACGGTTCCACATTTTGCTTCTTTTTCCAGTGTCACTCAGTTTGTTTATGTTTTTGTGTTGATTTAGTTTCTTGTTGCGCCTGGTATCTCTCTGTCTTTCCGTCATACTCGGTTCATGTTTCCCTGCTGCTGCGGAGCCCTCTGCACCCGCGCACAAACACAAATGTGTTGACCATTAAAGAGAGAAAAAAAAGAGATGGCTTAAGAAAGTTTTTTTTTTTTAAAAAAAGGACACGGCTGCTAGGAAGGAGCCATGCCTAAAATCATGTTGAAGCAATGTTGTCATCCGGTCAAAGTTGCAGTGAAGTTGTGGTGAAGATGTAAAGTTGCGGGGTGTGCAACAATTTTGGGGATTTGCTTGAATTTGCGTTAATAGTTGCAATCGCAAAATGCTGGAGGGACTGCAAAAGGTAAACTTGAATTATACTGCATCACTTGGAGCACAAACTAAGAATACTTGTAATACACTAAAATAGACTACTTCAGTTGGGCATAAGTGTCTCTATACTAAGAAAAGAGTACGTATGCGTGTAGTACACTTAACATTTGCAAAGGGAAATGCATGTAAGTTAAGTGTTACTACACTAAGTACAAGTTTAGAATGGTCCAGATAGTTTAGCTGAGCGTTTCCACTCAAAATTGGACCGTTTTGACACATGCAGGGTGTAGACCAATTGTGTAGGTTTGCGTCATAGTAGTGTGACCACAACATGTCTCTGTTGTCTTTATTTATGTCTCTAGACATAAACAAAAAAAAACACATCTATATATATATAGATGTATTTGAAATGAGTTAATAATCCAGTTTACAACTTTTTATTTGATCTGTGTTCTGAAGATTTTGTTGTGGTTACTTCTCCACTGTCCTGTTTCTGGTGATTCTGTTGGTGACAGCTCACATGGATACAATGCGGATGTTTCTCACAATGTGCCAAAAGCGTTTGCCTGGGAACCGCGTGCACCTAAGAAAACAGGCGCAGCCTTAACTGCGGCCAGGAGTTTGGGTTTGCGCACAGCTGAAGAAGACATCGGCGCGTCTGCGCAGGATCAAAGGCTGAACAATGTCAACAGTGAGAAAAAAAAACTGGCATGGAACCAGGGATAAGTGGGTGAGGTTGGGCGCAGCACATGGCGCACGCATGGAGCTCCGGAGAGAGCGCGCGCATGCCTGGACTTGTGATCTGTCCAAAGTCGGGTCTCATGGGAACTCTCAGAGGTTGCTTTTCTGTTGTTCTCAAGGGTCAAAGACAGAGTTAAGTGAAGGGCAGGGGGTGATCTTTTATGTCCACCTCCCTCACGTCTGAAAACATTATTTCGTCCAAACGGCCTCCTGCTCTGACCATGCCTCTGGTTTGGTCTAACATACACATGTTAGAGTCTTATGGTGTTTAGTGCCAAACCTAAGAGTCAAATGTGATGTGAAAACTTAAATATGTAGTGAAAAAAAACAGTTTTCACTGCTTTTCCCCTCATAGTTTTACATTGCCAGATGAATAAGAGAAAACATTTTTTTTTAAATGAAACTTTTTGAGTGACAACACCATTTGTTTGGCAGTGAGCAGAATGAGGTGGACTGCCAGCTCTGCTGAGCCCCTCATCCTCAAGGAAAGGCCTGGAAAAAGTCAGGGTTTCAGTCCTGCTTTCATCAGCTTTACTTTTTGGAGGTTCTCAGCCAAACGAGAATAGTCAGTTCAAAACAGCTGGACACAAAAAAAACCCCACACAATTCACACTGCAGGTTAGGAGAATCATCCAACTCTTTTAAGACACCGATCTCTGCAGAACCAGACATCAAACCTCTTAAAAAATACAAAAAAATAAAAAACCTCCAAAAAAAACAAAAGTGGCGCAGCTATCAGGCTGAGCATGAGCCCATTAACACCGTATTAATGTTGGGAGCTCTTGAGTTTCTGTCTGCTGGATCTTTACGTTAGAGGTGGTTTTGCTGAGAGAGAAAAAAAAACGCTGCAACAGATGCTGCTTTTCTGGGAGTTTTAGGCTTTTAATGAAGCTCAAGTTTTGAACAAGTTCTGATACCATGAACACAAGTGAAACCTAAAAAAAAAAAAGAAAATACTCACACAAATGTGGCTATTTTAAAGATAAATTTTGTTTCAATTGTAGTTTGAGATCAAAATAGATGTGCATAAGCAGGTTTTAAATATTGTGCTTGATTATTTTGATTATATATATTATTTTACTTTTAAAAGGTAAAGAATTAAGTTTAGGTGAATGTACAGAAGTCCAGAGGAGACAAGTCTATTCAAAACAAAAACTTCATGAAAAAAATGTCATTAAAGAAAATCAGAAAAGTTTACAGTAATAGGAACTATTTAATCAAGATAATAAAACAGAAACCTTTTTTTTTTATTAAAAGCTACAGTATATATACTTATATACTGATGTTTCACTTGTTTCTATTTCATTGAGTAACCTTAAAAGTCTAAAAAAAATATATACATATTTTTAAAAAAAACATATACATATTTTTTTAGATTTAGAAGGGTTTTTTTTTGTTTTTAGATAACAATAAAAAACTAAAAAACATTTATATGTAAAATAAGAGAGAAAAAACTCTGGAAGAAGAAAACATAAAAGCACAAATTAAAAATATGGAAAAAACAATTAAACAAGAGAAGCAAAAATGTCTTGATTGTTCTATATAAGAAATGATGTGTCATTTGTTTCTGTTTCACACAAACTAAAATCACAAAAAAATATATTTCAAATAATGAATGAGAATAATTCTATTTTGTAAAAAATAAAAAATACTTTTTTTTTTTAATAAAAACTACAATATTTTTGTATAAAATCTTAGAAACATTGAAACTTAGACTGAAAAAAAACGAAAAAGGTTTAAACAAGCAAAGCAAAAACTTGCAGGATTGTTTTGTTTGACAAGTATTAATTTGTTTCCTTCAGAGTGCGACCAGGATATTTTTTTTAAATGCTGTGTTATTGCAGAAAAAATAAATTTAAGCTGAAATTATAAAAAAAAATTGGGAATGAAACAGGAGTGTACTTTTACAAGCAGACATTTACTTCGGTGAGTCTAGTGACAGAAAAGTTTCACAGGTCTGACAGAACGACACACTGACAACAAAAACGAGGCTATAATTAGACCAAAGGGAATCAAACTATAAAAAAGACTATAAACTTAAAAGCTTCACAGCTGCTGCGAACAGAAAAGTCCCTTTAAATAGACTTGACATTCCTGTTTCTTTGACCACTCATTCTGCGTCTGGTTTGGACAGTTGTGGTTCTTTTTTTTTCAAAGTAAAAGAGGATTTAAAGTTTTGCTTTTGCTTAGATTTTTGGTTTCAGTTTAGTCTTGATAAACCTTATAAGGATTCCTTTATATGTGTCCTCCTGCTAAGCACAAACGAGGCTCAGAGGTAAAACAGGTCTTTGTGACGTCTGCAGAGATCAGAGCCAGCAAGCAACTCCCAAACTCAATGCAACCTCCATGGATTCTCTTGGTGTCTTACGTCATACCACGAAAGCACAAGCAACAAGGAATCGAAGTTTAATGGCTCAAATAACTCCAATATCCCACTGGGCTTAACACCAAGCCTGCAACTTTCCATCACTATCATGTGACCGGGGACGGGGGGGAGGAGTTGTACAGAAAGACTCGAGTTACCCTTATAAGTCAGACCTCAAACAAAGAGACGCTGCTTCACATTTGGATTTTTTCCTGTTATTTTCATTCATCATTCAATTATGTTTTTTTTTAAAGAAAGGATATGATCTAACTACTGAAAACAGAAGAAAAACATCATTAAAAATGGCAAGCGGAAAATCAAAATCACATACTTTATTGAGTTGGTCAGCCATATGTACAAATATTCTAACCAAGTGTTACATTTCTTCAAGATTCTGTTGGCTTCAGAACATCATATAAATAAATTTTAGAAAAAAATATGTACAGATTAGAAAAAAAAGACAACGATTTCTAAGGCCTTTTACCAAAGCTTCAGTTTTCTAACCCTCCAGCAGGGAAGTGGATTTTCTCGCCGTTTGTGATGCTGTCCACAATGGAGGACAGACGCAGGAGGCTGGAGGATGCAGAGGACTCGCTGGTTCCTGAAGGGAAACACAAGGTTGGTTTTTGTAATGTCACTGGGTTTCAAACCCTCCGTTACAATACTTTATTCAACATTTGTAGACAGTCTTTGAGCTTTAGTGCGGATTAAATGTATAGAAATGTTCAAATAAAAGTTTAGTTTGAAGTTCATTCAATGGGATAAACATCTGCATCAACATCGAATCAAAGGCTTTTTGGAGAAGAATAGTCAGGCTGCTAACATGTTTCACGCCTCTATTTGCTACAACAGCTGCTCTTTATGGCACTGTGTTTGTCAAAAACCGGACCCTAGAGGGTGTAGAGATGGTCTACGGTTCCAAGACCAGGATGAAAACCACACTGTCGACTATCGGACAGACTCCCCTCTCCAGTACCCAGGCATAACTTTTTCCCAGAGAGACTGAGTAGTGTGGTTCCCCTCTGGTCCCCCTTCTTGAAAAAGTGAACCCCCCACCCCTGTCAGTCCAGTGGTGCAGTTCCTGACTGCCACGCGATGCTGCAGAAACATGTCAGACAAAACACTCCCACAACAGAGACTTGAGGTACCCAGGGTGGACCTCATCCACTTCTGGTGCCTTGCTACCGAGGAGCTCATGGACTGCCTCGATGACTTCAGATTGGGTGATGGACAGCCTCACCCCAAAGTCCTCAGCCTCTGCTTCCTCAAGAGAAGGCTTGTCAGCGAGATTGAGATCCTCAAAGTATTCTTTCTACTTCATGACAATGTCCCCAGCTGAAGTCAACTGCTCCCCACTTGGACTGAAAACGGTGCCTGCAGAAAAATGCTTTTCCCCCCTGAGGTGGCGGCCTGTTTGCCAGAATCTATATGAGGCCAACCGATTGTCCTTCTCCATGGCCTCACCGAACTCTTCCCAGGATCAAGTTTTTACCGCAACCGCTGCCGCGCGCTTAGACTGCTGGTACCTGTCAGCTGCCTCTGGTGTCCCACAAGTCAGCCAGGCTTTGTAGGACTCTTTCTTCAGCTTGACAACATCCTATACTTCCGGTGTCCACCACCGGGTTTGGGGATTACTACTGCGACAGGCACCAAAGACCTTGCAACCACAGCTCCGAAAGGCAGCAGAGACAATGGAGGTGGAGAACTTTATCCACTCAGACTCATTGTCCCGCAGCCTTCCTCGGTACCTGTTTAAAGACTCCCGGATGTGGGAGTTAAAGACTTCCCTGACAGAGGGCTCAACAAGACATTCCCGGCAGACCCTCACAGTACGTTTGGGTCTGCCAAGTCTATCCGGCCTCCTTCTCTACCAGCAAATCTAACTCACCACCAGGTAGTGATCAGTGGACAGTTCTGCCCCTCACATTACCCGAATGTCCAAGAAAAGCGGTTGAGGGTTACCTGAAACTACTACAAAGTCGATCATCGATGGTGGGTGTCCTGATGCAATGTGTATTGATGGAAACTCTTGTGCTCAAACATGGTGTTCGTTATGAACAAACTTTGATGAGCACAGAAGTCCAACAACAAAACACTACTCGGGCTGAGATCATGGAGGTTATTCCTACCAATCGCGCCCCACCAGGTGCTACTGTCGTTGCCCATATGGGCACTGAAGTACTCCAGGAGGAAAATGGAGTCCCCTGTTTGGGAACTTTCCAGTACCTCTTTGACAGACACCAAGAAGGCTGGGTACTCCAAACTGGTAGGAACTGGTGGGATGAAACCACAGTCAAAGACCTGTCCCCCACACGAAGACAAAGGGACACAACCCTCTCGTCCACCTGGGTAAACTGCAACACTTGGTGGCTGAGCTGGGGGCTCACGAGTAAGCCCATAAAATCCTGCCGCCTCTAACCATGTGCAACTCCAGAATGATAGAGTCCAATCCAGCTCAAGGGACTTTGTCTCAGAGCCCAGACTGTGCTGGAGGTAAGCTCAACTAAATCTAGCCAGTGCCTCTCAACCTCCCGCACAAGCTCAGGCTCCTTCCTCCCCAGAGAGGTGACGTTCCATGTCCCAAAAGCCAAGTTCCATGACCGAGGTTTAGGCCACAGAGATACTCGCCTTCAACTGCTACCCAAACCACATTGCACCGGCCCCTTTTGAACTCTCCTGCAGGTGGTGGGCCCACAGGCCAGTGATTCCACATTTTTCCTTTGGGCTGAACCCAACTGGGATCCGTGGAAGGAGACCTGGCCACCAGGCTCTTGCCTGTGAGTCCCAACCCCAGGCCTGGTTCCAGAGTGGGGCACCAGTGACGCCAATCCGGGCAAAGCAAATGGTTCTGTGCTTGAACTTCTCATAAAGAGAAATTGGCTTCATGGTTTCATAGATCTTAAACTAATTCAGATGCTCTCTCATTTTAAAAAAATCTAAACCCAAACCAAGCTTTGGTTACTGTTCAAAAGAATGCTACACAAAAGCTCCAACCCGGTTCTGTTCTTACCCACTGCTTCCTATTCAAAAACAGCTTTTTCAGATTTCAGCTCTAAAAATTCAGAAATGATAGAAATCTTTAAAAGAAATTACATTTAGAATAACTGTAGGATGTTTAGTATCTAAAATGGGGAAAAAGCGTATGCTTTAATTGCGCCGTACTACCTTCCTACTTCCTTCCTAGTAGATCCAAAGTGCAGTACAGTCTCAATCCGATTCACCTATTCACACACATTCACTCACTGATGGCGGCTTTGCTGACGAACACTGGCGCCAACCTATAATGACCTGGAGCAATGTGGGGTTCAGTGTCTTGCTCAAGGACACTTTGACAAATGACTGCGGAGAGCGAGAACCAAACTTAAGATCTTCCAATCAGAGGTCAACCAATCTACCCACTACTAGATACTACAAATAAAATTATGCTTGGTTGTGTCTCCAAACACTCCAATGATCCAATAGACAACATTTATTTTCATCTCGAAACATTCCTTGTGATGTCCATCACTGGATTTTTTAAACTCATTTTCAATTTTCAAAACACAACCAACCCCAACAAATTCCTCTGTAAATGAGCACAGTCAAGATAAAATATATCTGCCACAGCTTTCTGACAGAGGAGACTTAGAAGGACATTGGTTGGTCTTCATCACAAAACTGGTTCTTCAAGTGTTTTTTTTTAAAGCTAAACTCTTTTTAAAGCTAAACTCTTTTTTTTTAAAGCTAAACTCTTCTATCCATCAAACTGTCTGGAAAACACTCTTCATGTTGATACATGTCTGTAGCACCAAGTTAGACTAATCATTATCATGTTAATTTAATGTTAATTTTGTTAGTGTTAAGGATCTACTCATTGATGGTTCAGTTGCATCTTTTGAGTAACTTTTATTTTATATCCTTTGCTCCAATTTATTTACATTAGATTCCTTCAGCTTTAAAGCTTTATCTCTACCCTTTTTCCATCCTGCCCACCTTTCTCACTTCTAGACTCTATCCTGAAGCTTAAAATAAGTTTCCAGAGAACAACTGAGAAATGCTTTCTTTGCTAAACACACAAAACAAAAACCACCCCCAATTGGAAGACAACTTACTTTTATTCATCTCCAAGGAAAAAAACTCTTGATGGAAGACATTTTTCCTCAATTTTATTTATGTCACATGGTTATTCAGTTCAAGATTCTACAGTGGCTCCATTGATTTAAAGCAAAATTAGGTCTGTGGCCTTGGGTTAGAGTGCCCACCCTGAGACTGGAAGGTCGTGAGTTCAAATCCATTGCAGAGTCATACCAAAGACTCAAAAACTGGACCCATGCCTCCCTGCAATAAGGGGTTGGATTGGGAGATTAAACCACCAAATGGTACTGCAGCTCAACTGCAGCTCACTGCTCCCCAAGGGGATGGGTCAGGTCAAATGTGGGGAACAAATCTCACACATCTAGTGACATGACAGCTAAAAGGACTTTGACTTTAGCTTAATATGTTACTTAAACTTAATTTAACTTTTGCTAAATTCATTCCCAATAGTCATCACATTTGTGATCAATGCAAACAATTAACATCCCATATGTTCTGGTCCTGTGTTTAACATTCAATTGCTTCTGGAAATCAATATTTAGAGTACTGTCATACGCTCTACAAAGGCCTATATAAAACCTTTTGTAATTTAAGCATATTTACATAATCCCACCCCAGCTTTACTTTACTTCACCTTTAATTTTTAATTTTCTTTAGCTAAATTATCATTATCTGGTTCTGAACTTCTGATCAGATATTTGTACTTTACCAACACAGATTCAGGTCATTAAAAATCCTTAAGTATTAATAAATCTCATTACAAAGATGAAGCACATAGTGATTATCCAAAAAGACATATGTCAAAAGTCACAACATCTGCAGATCAAATATAAAAAATATGTGCAGATTATTTGCTGATAGAATAGAAATATCTATATAAAACAGAATAACTCAAAAAGTACATTTACAAATTACATATTTGACAATCATCAGGAATCATTAATTTAAGTCGCAATATCGAGAAACAGAGTGGAGTGATATGATTAGAAAGTAATTACTGTAATCATCTTCAATGAATTTTTTTAATACTTTTTATTTTATTTACTTATTTCTCAATTTTTTAGTTGTATTTTTATTTGGTTGAAGTCAGTATCCTTGTCACAGATTAATCAAGTTACAGGTGTGGTAATGATGTAATATGAAAAGTTCCATATTCTGTCAATTGTTCAAGTCTGGATTTGATCTGCAATCATTGTTCATTCTGGGCTCAAAGTCTTTTAATCTCTTCCGCTAGCTCAAAAAGTGGTGCTAGTTCAGCTTTCATTTCTGTCCCGCATGCGGTCAGGTTTTTGAGCACTTTTCTGTTGTCTTCGTTGTAACTCATTGCTTGTTTTTTTCTTCAAGGCCATGGTCACCTTCCTTTTTTGCAGTAATTCTGCGATAAATGGACTTTTAAGACAGTACTAGTTGCGGAGAGCTGCCGTGATGCGTCTGCTGTCGTTGACCCAGAACAGGATGACATCTCAAATCTTCTGTCAGAAAGTTCTTCTAAAATGTAAAAACAGCTTCCTAGAACTTGTAAAATGTGGATCAACGGTTTCCTGCATTACTTGGTTTTGAAGAAAATGTGTTTTTTCTGTGAATGGTAGTACAAAAGAATGTTATGCTACTTGGAATCCTTTGTTAAGTTAAAAAGAGAAAATTAATCCCACGACTGTTGAAATATTTTGCGACTGACCCTATGCAATGTGCACTTTTGGAAACTTGCAAATGATAGATTTTTTTTAAATATATAGTTTATAACTATGTGGTTTGAATTATGTTCTAAGTTGTCTGCACTTTTGCAGTTTTATAAATGCATAATACTAATAAAAGGAAGCTATGACAGATTTCTTTTAATCAACCATTTGGAAAATCAACAATCTGGAAATTCTGAGTCCATAAATTAGGACCATTGGAGAACAAAGGAAGGTCAATTGACCTTTGAATTGTTCTTTGCTAAAGCAAAATCTTCTTCATCTTTAAAATAAAAGAAATAAAAAAAAACATGTTAAAAGTCAACACAGGTTGTCGTCAAACTTCCAACCAATTCAGTTTTGTGCATCTGTGGTGGTCTAGATCCGATTCATTTGCATGTTCCCTTTAATAGTTATAATTTCTTTTAAAAAAGGTCCTGGTGTACCTTCACTCTGGCTCATCGGTGCAGTAGAATGACCAACAGAGGTTGGTAGGATTTCAGATGTCTTCCAGTTGTACTCTTCGTTTGCTACCTGTAAAACATGAAATGATGATTGGGCGGGGCTTCTATCTCCATGGAAATATCAAACAGGAAAGCACACAACTATGAAGCCAAATTGTAAAGATTAACCATGTTGTTCCTGCTCTCATTTCCTGAAAGCAAAGGCTATTGGAAGCTACATCTACGAGATTTTTCTGTCCCTTTCAGGTCTGAAGTCCACGTGAGCACCAAGAGTTTCTACCTGGTAGTGATCATGTTCTTACATTGTGTTCTTTGGGGTTGAATGAAGAGGCGCTTCCCCCTTTTTCCTGCTCGTCCAGGGTTTGCAGCAGATCTTGTAGCCTCTCAATATAGCTGATGGCGCTGCGTAGAATCTCCACTTTGGGTAGTCTCTGGTTGGGATTGGCCACAGTCTTCCTCTTCAGGGCATCAAAGGCCTCGTTGATCTTCTTGAGCCTCCTCCTCTCCCTGAGCGTGGCGGCCTTGCGTCTGTCCGTAGGTGCGGACTTCTTCTTGCAGATCTTGCAGGCCCACATGAGGCACTGGCCCTCACAGTGCGCCTGGAGGCCTGGAGGCGCGAGCACATGCTCCTCTCCGCTGCTCTCCCCGCCGGTCTCCGACGGAACGTTATCCTGGCCTGGTGACAACGGGCTGTCGTTGCTGTTATATAGAGGAGACACTCCTGCTATGTCCAAGTGCTGTAAGGGTCCGTGGTCGGCCTCCTCCAAATATCGCAAGTCGCCAAAGAGATAAGAGCTGGTCTCAAAAAGGTCCATCATATTGTTGCACCCCTCTCTCTGTTTGAGACAGAGAAACTCTGGCATTTAAATAGAGCAACGGGGACACAGTCAACAGGCTTATATATAGAATGTGAAACTCTATCCAACACGGGTTGCCACATTGCAACAAGCATCTTTTTTTTTCTGTCTGCATGTGGAACATAGTGACTTTGAGTGCAGACTAAGACATATTCAGAATGATTAAACTTTTTTGTGTCAAAAGTCACAATGAAAGAAAGCAATTGTCATTTGGAAGAAAATGTTTTTTTTCTTCCAATCAACGTAAATCTTTAAAATGTCAAATGAGTTATATTTTTACCCTTGAGCATCAGAGTTCTAGCTCCAGTATTTTTTGAATAACCGTAACTCTTCAACAGTGTGTGCAATTACCGTTATTACAACGGTTTCTGAAAAAAACGTATTGTTTAAGCCTTTAATACCACAGATGTCGTAGATGTAAAAGAACAGATGTTTTTCGAACTAACGTGGCTCCTCGACTGTTTGCAATTAACGTGATTCCAACTGATTCTGAAACAGAGAACAGATTTGCGCCAACATGCAAAACTTAACGTTAGTGAAAATAGTAAACAAATTGCTTAACCCCTTCATGCCCAACTTTTTAATTCAAATTTTTTAAAACAAATACTCATCAGACAGGGTTTTTTTTGTTTTTGTTTAAGGTGATACTAGTAATGCAATTCCAACGGTCCTGAAGCAGAACAAAAAAAAGCAGCTCTGCGCAGATATGCAACACTTTACGTCAAGTAAAGATAATAAACTTGATTAGTAAATTAAAGTAAAATTGTTTAACCCTTCAATATAGGACAATAATAATACATGCTCTTCCAACTACTGTGACTTTACAACCGTTTACGGAATAAACATAATTCCAACAGATTCTGAAGAGGAGATTAAAAGTAGATTTGCGCTGATGTTTAACACGTTACATTAGTAAAGGTCGTAGACTTATCGTTTAACCCGATAGTATTGGAGATGTTGTGAACACACAAAATAACACACACTCTTCGAACTATAATAACTCCTCAACCGTTTACGCAAAGAACATAATTAACATAATTCCAATAGATTTTGAATGTAGTCATCTTGCACTGATAGACAGTATGTTTTGTTATTAAAGTTTGTAAACTTATTGTTTTACCTTTTAATATAGCAGATGTTACAGAAAATATGAAATAACACGAAATAACACATGCTCTTCCAAACACCGAAACTCTTGTTTACGGACTCTGTCATTGAGATTAATGGGTAGAATTTTGATCACAAAGTGTTGCATATCAGCACAAAGCTGCTTTTCTCTGCACCAGAACCAGCAGATTTACGTTGATGGCATAAACACGTCACTACAGTTTAGTGTTGCACATCAATATAAGGCTGCTTTTCTCCATTTCAAAATTTGATTGTGTTATTTGCGTAAACGGTTGTATAGTCACAGTATGTCAAAGAATGTGTGTTTTTTCACCAGCGTTAAAGGATTAAGAAAGCGCCTATACTCAAATTCTAGATTAGGCTAATATCTGCATATTTTAACTTTTTTACTAAGAAAAATAGTTTCTCAAAATTTTCATTTTGAACTATAACATATTATTTCACCACAATGACATCATCTTAAATGTTTTTTTCAATCTGAATATGAATTCAAAAATAAAAATGAAGCTAACTTTGTTAGTAACTGGAGCCAGGGACATATCACACAAGTTCTGTTAATTTCAAAATAAAAAAGTTAAAACTTACTTCAAAAATAAACCTACTTAACACCACATTCAAGTTAATCAAATTTAACTGAATTTGATCCTTTTATTTTATTTGTGATGATTACAATAAAGGGTTGTGTCCCAATGACTTCATATCGAAGCAACTGTCGGGCTGTTTATTTCTTTCAGGAGTCAGCGCTCTGTCTTCCCCTCTGGTCACCGGTGGCAGCTGTCTCCAGAGTACTGACTGCACTCAATCTCCCATCAACCCCAGCACACAGTGTCTGGATGCCGCCCACCTGACTCTCATCAGCTAATCAGCCACAGGACTTTTAAACACTGCTCAGGACCATGCCCAGTGTGAAGTAATGCTTGTGCCATTCAGCCTGCATCCTGAGCGGGTCATCCTGAGCGGGTCATCCTGAGCGGGTCATCC
>BSAI01000030.1:9021292-9086318 GCA_036245035.1 Adrianichthys oophorus
GCGGGTCATCCTGAGCGGGTCATCCTGAGCGGGTCATCCTGAGCGGGAGCGGGCATCTGTTTACCTGACGCTGCTTTTATTTGCTGCCTGCCCCAACCTTTGCCTGGACTCTGACCCTGATTTAGCTTTGTGGACTTTTAGCTGAGCTTTGCTCCTAACTATCAAAGTCATTAAAACCTGCTGCATGTGCAACCAGCCGTCTGCCTGTTCGTGACAACCTCATTTATTTGTCCATTTTAGAAAAACGTTTTTTTTTCTTCCCAATGGCTCTGAAAACTATGTTGAAAATTTGCTCTGTAGAAACCAATGGGTCACATGTTTGGTTCATCGCCTTTAGAATCAAAGACTGCAACTTCAAGACTCTGAGTCACAGCTCACTGGACCCACTGGTGACACTGTCACTCAGCTGGAGATAGAACTTCATTTTGATGAGTTGCTGCATAATTTTCCAAACACAGAATCAAGGCAGAGAAAAATGTAGACTTTTAAAATAAAATAACACGTGGACTCACCTTCACATTTGTTTAATGCAGAAAGGAAGTTCAGGGCAAAACAGGCCTCCCACACTTTGCACGGCTATTGCACACAGATATACTGTAGCTGCATATATTCATATAAAAATATAATATAAGACTTCATGTGTGGGTTTTATTTTTCTGGGTTTACATTACTTTTGCTGGATTTTGAACACATTCAAATAACTTCCAAAACAAACTTTTGTGAAGAAACAGTTTCAAAGTCAACACAAACTGTTTTCAGTTTAGTTTCTGACACAAAAAGGCTAACATGGTACACATTTGTGAGGAGGCATCAAAAATCTGACAATATTTACACATGTGAGACATACAGTGAATCACTGGACTCCTTGAATCAGTGTGTAACAGCAACACAGGTTGATCTGAAGAAAAAAATTGTCTCTGGTTCATATTTTTCTCAGGATCCTTTCCCAGAATCAATTTTCGTATGTTTCTTTATTAAATTCCCTAGAATAGATTTGTGTGGAGGGGGGTATTTGTCACCTGCTCTTTGTTTTATAGATGAACAACGCAAATTCTTGAAAAATGACAACATCCTGGGGCTCTCTTTCAAAACGTAGACAGCTTGATTCACAGCACGGCTCCAAAATGACCGAGAAAGTCACGATCAATTGTCCCGATTCAAATTTAAAGCCTGAAAACCTGACAGCTGTCCTCATCTTTGACGTATTTTATGCGGCTTTATACTTAAAGGGCCAGCAGTTAGGGCTCAGGTTTAAGAGATACTTTTCTGCAGCATTCCTGAATTTGGAAAACATAGTCTCTTTTTTTGTGAGAAAACAACCAAATGTAGTTTAGCAGCTCTGACAGATGTCTATTGTTTGATGCAAAAGTTAAAATACCATAAATAATCAACATAATCATTAGAAATAAAAATAACTTATTTTTTTCTTTGGTGGATTTACCAAAGGAAAAGAACCGTACACCAACTGTGGCTTATCAAAAGCATTGGCGTTGGTTCGTCTCAGCTTCCTGAAGGGCCAGCTCTGAGAAATGTTCTCATAAAAAGAAACGTGGCTCGTTGGAGTGAGATTCAGAAAGATAAAAGCCCACGAGCGTGTGATTTACTGCCTGTGGAGCTGCAAACTTCACAGGGGGGGAATGCGAGAGATTCCTATTTCTGTGTCTCCGAATGACCTCATGCAACAAAACCAATCAATGTGAAGCAGCTGCTCGATCCCCGAGTTCTGATGGTTGTCTACAGAAAGAGACGTGTCAGGAGAAACCGCCTTAGCAAGAGGTGGAAGGGAAGAAAATTACTGACAGCTTTTATTTCTGAATCATGAAAGTAAGATAGATAACAACAAATTTAAAAAAAATACACTAAAAGGGTCCATTTTTGAGGATATTCCAAGAAAAAAGGCGATTTTTGATGATCAAAACAACGTTTTTGTGATACTTTTTGGGATAATTTCTATAGATTACAGATTAATTTTCCATTTTCCCTGAACACCTTCCCATATCAATGAAAAACTATTTTTGAAGAAATGTACTTGGTTGCTGATTATTTGCATCCTTTTTGATGTGTTTATAAATTTTTCAGAATTTATTGGTTTCATTTAGATTTTTAGCCAATTTTAACATGTTGTAACATTTAGAAACTTGTTAATTAAACCCTTTCCATTTTTACACTACTCTTTTTTACTTTTGCTAAGTATGTCTAGGGGTGAACGGTAGCGCACTGGTTAGCGCTCCTGCCTCACAGCAAGAAGGTTCCCGGTTCAAGTCCTGGTTGGGGGACCTTTCTGTGTGGAGTTTGCATGTTCTCCCCGTGCATGCGTGGGTTTTCTCCGGGTACTCTGGCTTCCTCCCACCGTCCAAAAACATGCTTCATAGGTTAATTGGTTACTCTAAATTGTCCGTGCGTGTGCGTGGGATTGTGGCCCCTGCGACAGACTGGCGACCAGTCCAGGGGTGTACCCTGCCTTCGCCCATGAGTAGCTGGGTTAGGCTCCCGTGACCCCGAAAGGGATAAAGCGGATTGGAAAATGAATAAATATGTCTCAACACTTGTTTTTGGCTCAAACACTTGTAGAACCTTCTGCGTTATGTAAATTTTTCAACAAATTAAACATTTTTTGTATCGTATGGGTAAGAAATATCAGTTATAATCAAAATAACTGAAGTGGAACCTGAACGGGCCTTTCCAGAACCTCACAAGTAATGTCGAATCACAGTAATGAAAGAAAAAAGGAAAAAGCCAAAAACTTTTGAATTGTTTTGTCTCTTTCTGCTCTACTTTTGTGTTTCAAAAGTATACATTAAGAAAATATATATCTTTAAAACAACTTGAGATTAGGAAATGTTTTGGAGCATTTCATTACTCCACAGTTTTCTTGTTTCTGAAATAAAAATATTGTTTTCGTTTAGCAGATGAATCATCGAGGGGCTTTTTTTTGTGCTTTTCAGGGTCACGAGAGAGCCGGAGCCTATGGGCCAGCTGTCATCGGCCAAGAGGTGGGGTGCATCCTGGACAGGTCCATTACGGGGGGCCACACAGACGGGAAAACAAGCATCCTCTCCCGCACTCCCTCCTATGGACAATTTACACTCACTAATTAGCTTCACATGCATGTTTCTGGACTGTGAGAGGAAGTGGAGAAAAACCCGGTCGGAGGAGAGTGTAGATGAGAAAAAGTCCTGCGGTGAAGGATGGGACTGTGATAAAACATTAATCTGAGTTTTGTCATCATGCAACAGAAGTGACGTGTGGAGCTGAGAAAACAGAGAAACTACAAAAAATGAAGTTATTTCAGTGGTTCCTGTAGAGATGGATTTCATTCCTTCTTGTTGTCATAACAAGTAATTATAAAACATATTTTAAAGGTGTTTATTTATTCACTAAGAAAACTCAGAGTAACAATAAAAAACTACCTCTTGTTGTTGCATTAATGCTAAAAATATTTTGGTGAAATGAGCACATCTTTGAGATGTGTGTAGCGGGGTCCCTGCTGTGCCTCCATGGTGGATCCCTCCCCAGGGCTACAGTGCATCCTGAGCCCGATCATAAATTACGGTTCGTGTCAAGGGGTTGACACTTCAGCTGTCAGGGAGAATCATAGCATCGCCTGTGCAGAAAATCAAACTGGAAGATCTGGCCTCTCAGGAAAAGAGGAAAAGTCAGGATGGACTGCGGGAAAAGTACATCTTTCTGGACTCCAAAGAAGTGTGGAGATGCAGCCTGAATGTTCGGCAGTGAAAGCTAATAGCGTTAAGCTGCCACAGCGGCTGGGTTTCAAAATATCGTTCTTGGGGTCAGTTCTCTGGCATCTCAGCTCGGCCTGTTTTACATTTTCCCCGTTTCCACATATCTGATTCAGAAGCTGATGAGCTGAGTTAAAGCAAAACAACATGAAGAACACGTGGAGATGAGGTGATAAGCATAAAACAACTTACAGGTGCACACGAAAACATATTTTATTAATAAACATGGATGCTAACAAGTCATTTTCTGAGGTTTAAGTCAATTCTTGACCTTTTTTATATTGGAACTGTCGCTGGTAACACACATTTTGAACGAATGTAACTTTTCGACTGTTTAAATACAATTAACGTAATTCCAACGCAGAGAAAAGCAGCTTGCCACTGATGTGTACAAGACAATACAAACATGACATGTTAAGCTACACTTTAGGGTGCAAAGCAAAAATCCTCTGATTTACATTGATCGCATGAACGTTTGTTACAAACAAAATGTTGCATATCAGTGCAAAGCTGTCTTTTTCCATTGGAATTACATTAAATGAATCAACTGTAGTGGAAAGAGTGTGGGGTTTTTTGTGTGTCCGCAATATCTGTGGTATTAAAAGGTTAAACAATTTGCTTGCTAACTTTATGAATGTAAAGTGTTGCATATTGGAGCAAAGCAGCTTTAGTCAGATTGAGAATCTGTTGGAATTACATGAATTGTGTACATGGTTGAAGAGTTACGGTAATTCAAAGAGCATGTTTTGTTTCATGCATCTGCCAAATCTGCCGTATTAAAGGGTTATACAGTAGATTTACTAACTTAACTAAGGTAAAGTGTTGCACGTTGACACAAAGTTGCTTCTCTGCGCTTTAGAATCCTAATTGAGTAGACGGTCGAAGAGTTATGGCAGTTTGGAGAGTGTTTTATTTCGTGCATCTGCGTCATCTGCAGTATTGAAAGGTTGGACAATAAACTGAAGAACTTTACAAAGGTAAAGTGTGTTTTGCCACAAAGCTGCCTGTCTCCGCTTCAGAAACCATTAAACTTATTTTGATTGCATTGACAGTAGAAGAGTTATGGTAATTTGAAGAGCGTGGGGTTATTTTTCATGCGTCCACAACATCACTGAAATTAAAGGGTCCGATTTGATCATTTTTTTTCAAATATGGTCAATAATTCCTGTAACAGCAGTTAGTCCCTGTTGGAGGTGGAGCATGAAAGAAGTTAGTCCTTTTAAACATTTACAGACAACAACGACAGACTTCAACAATTTTGTTTTTAGTTTGTTGCCAAAAGTGGTAATCCATGGAGAGAAGCACTTAAACTTTAATATCAAATGCCTGATAAAAACAAACAAAAATCTTTTTGTAAAGTTTTGTTTGCTTTTGTCTTGACTTCCTCGTCCTGTTTCAAAGTTTGCAAGCGTGACACATGTTGGTATTTTTCTCTGACCGTCTTTGAATTGAATTTTGTCTGTTCTTTTGTTTAGTTTTATTTTGGTCAAATGTGTTTATTTATGACTCCAAAAACCTTTTCCTTTCTCCAAGCCGCTCATTTCAATACATTCCAAATTACTGTCTTGTAAAATAGACAACCCAATCATAACCTACTTTTGTTCTTTTTTTCCTTCATCCCAAGATAAAGAAACATTTTTCCAACCTGATTAAAAAATCTTTTTAAAAAGCTGTTTTGTAGGATTTAGAAATGGGGATGAAATAATTATTTCTTTTTAAAAAAATCTGGATTTTTGCCTTTAATATTCAGAACACTAAAGTAGGACAGGATCCCAGCAGGAAACCAAAGCATCTCCCCAGGCTGATTTAGCACAAAAAATGCAGCAGTAGTGCAAACATGTTACCACACAAGCAAGGGGTTGAGTGAGAAAAGCAGCAAAAATATTCTACAAATCATATGTTTTTCTTCTATCTCACTGATACTTTTTTTGCTTTGTTTGTAAGTTAAAAATCAATAAATGAAAATGAAGTAAAGAACGGGTTATTTTGATAATTAGTAAAATGTGAATGGAAAAAATAAGAGTTGTTTTTTATTTTTAACTGTTTTTTGAAATCTTTTTTTTTCTACTGCCCCCGTTTTCTCTGAAAACGCCGACCCCTATCATGTTCTCTGGCTCTTGCCGCTTGTTGGGACATGTCACGTCCATGTGATTTTAGGGGTTGTTAGAAGTAAGATCCAGTTAGGGCCAGCACTGACATGGGGGTCACAAACAGTTCTGATAATTAACACGAACTGTAGGAGCCCCATCTCCACCCCCAAATCCGAGGGCCTGTCTTCACTGTACCTCCCGGCTCAGACAGCCTGCACACTCATTTGAGAGGAAACACTGAGCACCGTGACGGACACACAGCAGCTAACCCAGCTCCACACATGGGATATGAATTAGCCAATCAGGGGTTAAGTACTCTGGTCATGGGCTTGATGACAATGCTTCACCTGACTCTACGACCTTTTGACCGCCGAGGTCACCAGTCCTTTGACTCTTGCAGAGAAGAGAGGCCCGTGGAAAGCAGACCATATCTCAATATAGTTATGAATCGTGTGAAATGGCCAAACAAAAGTATCAAGGGATTTCACAAAATACTACGAACAAAACACATCCATTTGTTTCCATTATTCACATTCACTCCGTTTACTTTCTTCGTCCACCGTGAACCAATACCAGAATATTTACACCAGAGTGGATCACGGTGGGCTTTGATTCTCTCAGTCCTCCTAAAGGTGATAACATAATATCAAACAGATGTTTCTTTTTATGCTCCACTGTTTGGCTCGCTACACTTCTGATGCTTAGTGGCTAGCGAGAAAGTTAAAACCCATCTGCTGAAGTGTAAAGTGGGGTTGCAGGTGCAGTTCTCAGGATCACGTTCCAATTTGGCAGTTTACATTATTGAGTCTTAAACTTTGTGCGTGTCTCACTTAAATATGAAAACATTCGATCTGTTTTGAAAAGACACTAATAAGTCACATTGTACGCTAGCTAAGTTGAAGGCAAATAAGCTAGCTGGCTAGTTGTGCCTTGTTGGGGAAAGGGCAGACGGCTTGTGATCGAAGGATTGCAGGTTCGATGCCCGCCCATGTGTCGAAGTGTCCTTGGGCAAGACACTGAACCCCACATTGCCTCTGATGGAAGGTTGGCGCCAGTGTTCGGCACGTGTGTGTGTGTGTGTGTGCGTGTGCGTGCGTGCGTGCGTGCGTGCGTGTGTGTGTGACTGTAAAGCGCTTTGGGCCTTCAATGAAGGTAGAAAAGCGCTATATAAGTAAACGCCATTTACCATTTGTTCCAGTTTGGTTGCTTGTCTCTTTTATGTGATTTAATTGCTGTTTTTTGTGTTTTGAATGTTACCTGTTTTTACTTTTCTGTTTAATAATGACTTTCTCGTTCACTCTTGTGTTTCGTTGCCCGCTTGCACCTGTGTTTTCATTAAGCGGCTACACAGATTCCTTCGGTTTTATATGCTCTCTAAACTGTATCTCCAGTTCCTTTTTGGATAAATATTGAAATATTTTGCTTTGAACATTTTTTATGACTAGTTTTGTGCACAGTGTTTCCCAATTAACCTGCTATTGAAGATCCTTATTGGCTAAACACACCTGATCCAGGTAAAGCAGATAAAGCAGGGTTCCTGAAAAACCAGCATGAGGCCAAGTTTTGTTCTTTTTTTCTCTTTTTCACAGTGGTATGTCGACAAAATGTATTCCTGATTAATAATGTGGCTTTTTTTTTTTTTGCATAAATTTTTTAGTTACTCCTGCATTTCTTTTTATTTGCAGCTTTTATTTTTTTGTTTGCACTCTTGGCGAGTCTTGGCCACCATAATAATAGTAGTAAGCTGTTGATTAGTCTAGAGGCTTTGCTTTAGTATCTGGACAATAATAGTTCATTTGAAATTGTGGGTGGGGCCAGAAAACCACCTGCCCCCTGCTGAGAGGTTGGAGCAGGGAGCCTGTAGCTCCTCCCATTGTTTTATCATTTTCTACATAACACATAAGCTCTTTTGCAAACGGCATTTTTCGGTCTGCTCCTGATTCACAACAATTTGAATAAAGAAATACTCACAAATGCAATTTTAAGCATAATTCTCTTTATATATGTCAGAAAAAATGCCACAAGAACATGTTAAAAACACTTTTTTTCGGAGTGGGTCTCTAACTCTTTAACTTTAAATTGTCTGCAGGGCTTTGTTAAAGACTTTATCCTATTCTATGTGACAGCTTTAATTAAAAATAAACATTTCTCAGAAGACGACAAACTTCTTTTATCTGCAGCATAGGCAGCACCAGAGCCTCTATCACCATAATCTTTAAGGTCTGAACCCCCCCCCCCAACCCTCAGCCGAGACTCTACGGTGGTCAAACAAAGCAAAGAGACGCTGTCTTGGGAGCTAAGCTAACAGACGGGTCCTCTCACTCGTGCCCTGAGCCGTGCTTTAGCCCAGGGGTCGAGTTTCAAAGGGTAAAAGGGGGCGGGTGGACACTGATGGCATCTGCCTCCTCTCTGCTGTGTGACGCAGAGATTCTGTTCAAAGGCGCGGCGGCTGAAGTGCATCAATTAGCGAGGGAAAGAGCTCGCCAGAACTTGTCCGCTTGCCAGCCAACTCCATTTGACCTCAGAGCATTACATTATGAGAGTGTTGCTTGCTGGTCGGGCCGCATCAATAAACCCCGGCAAATGGACTGGTAGTGATGGACCGGCTTAGGAGGTTGTTCCAGCAAATGGATGCAAAGAATAATAATACGAGTGTTTGGTTTTCTGAAAACACCTATGACGGAGGGCTGGCAGATTTTCACAGCTGTTCATCTTCCGGTTTCACCATCGAGACGCCGTTGTAATGAGCACTGAGAGTGACCCTCTGCAGCTTATCACCTGACATGCAGCGGTGATTTAGTTGTGCCTGATCCAAAGACCCCTCCTGATTGATTCTGTCCTCGTTCGGGAGAGTGACGGATCAGCCTCCTGCCGCCCGGTCTGTGGCGTGATTGGAGCCGAATGACGAGGAACTTAAAGAGGTCGCTGGCCTTGACCCCTCACCAGGAGATCCCTCGTCTGGACGGTCGACCCCGTTGCCCTGTCTGAGTCTCTCTGTTACAAAAATGACAACTCAATTGATTCGTTGGATTACAAAAATAAATTTGGAGTAAGTTTGGGTGAAATCTGATTTGGGGTCCTGTAAATGAGCACCGAGTAGAGGACAAAGTCGACGACAACACGGAATAAATCCAATTATCAGTGACTGTTACCATGGCAACAATGATCTACTAATAGCCTTTTTATGGACTTCCTGAGCCCAGAACAAAGCGTTTTTAGTTACAAAGAAAATTAGAGCATGGAATAACAAAAACAGAGGATTATTTTTGTGGGTTAGTGGGTGATGTGCTTGGCTCCAACAGAAACTTAACAGGATATTGATAAATGTCTGCGCTGACGAGTGAAGAGAGGGGCACCGCTAAACCCTGTTTAAATATGGGGGTCCATCTCCTTTAGATTTGGTTTAAAGGGCCAAAGCAAAACGGACACATGATAGCAGATGAGAGCAGCTAAGAGAAACTGTTGCCTTCTTTAAACCTAGCCTCAATTCCTATGGTATGGTTTTTGGAAAAATAGCACATTAAATTAAGAATAACAGAAAAAGGAATCTGTAGAAAGATAAACAACTTAGTAGTCTCTTAACTCACTGGTCTGTTTGCCAATCAAAGTCATTTTACAAAGTTGCAAAGTTGGCGGGTGATCCTCCATGATGCGGCCGGGGCTTCAAGGACATTTAGGGCAGGCGTCGTGCAGTAAATTTGATGCACGAATCGCGTCCAGTGTGAAAGCAGCTTTAGAATGACACCACACCACCACTACCCCATTAGTACAGTTTTTATTTAAAATTCAGTCAAAAGTCAGTCACAAAATTGATTGGAAAATATGAATGCATTCACTTGTATATAATTAAATTTTTACTCCTAAGCATTAATAGGTTAGTGCTTTTGCATGCATTTACATTTCAATGTTAAGGTTTCAGAAAGTTTTAGTTAAAAAAAACATGACAAGAGTTATGACACATGCTTATGACAGCTCTGGCAATAACCCTTGGAACTTTGTATTGAGTTTAGTGAGGGGGTTTAGACATTTTTTTATATATTTTTTGGCCTTGTCTTTGCTTTGTTTTTGGATTTATACATTTTTAAATCATCTCTACACATTTAATCATTGTTATGAAAGAGAAAAAAGCAGTTTGCTCTCAAAGTTTGTGATTTTTGCTGTACAAATATAAGCGAAAATATTTGTAGAAATGAGGGTTAGAAAGATGGATAGGAAGCAGTGCCAGAAAAAAAGATTAAAAAAGCTCAAAACAGACCTCATACTTAACTTTTAATTACTTAAGACTAGACTGAAAAACACTGAAGATGTTTAACGTGCATCAACAGAAATGTCTGCACTTATCATAATAAAGCTAATTAATTATGGAAAGAAAAAAACTTTCCAAAATGCTGGAAAAAGGTGAACTAATATAAAAAAAGATTCAGCTTTCAGAAATATCTGTAAAGAAACCATTCCCTTATTTATTAATTATGTTAATGCATGACAAACCTGGAGTACTGTAGATTTTAAAATAACGTATTTATAAAGAAAATGTCATTGCAAAATAATTAATATTGTAAATCTAATGTACATATACCAGAATTTAGCAATAGACTAATTTCCATCTGAAGTCTTCTATAACATTGATGTTTTCGAATGAATGCAACAACTTTTAGTAGGAAGAAACTGCAAATAAGAGTATGCAAAATACAAAATAGAAATAGAAATTCAGTATAAAACTAAACCAAATATCATATTTTAAAGTTAATGTCTGTGTTTACTAAACCAAATTAATTCCTCCTGTGTTTTACTGCTGTTCAGCTCTAATACCTAAATCTTTTCTCTTGTGTTTTCAGAAATTATATAAAATGTGAAGTTTTTGCCAAATAGAAGAGAAAGTCATGAAAAAACTGGTGTTTTTCACAAGTTCTTACTGCGTTTTTCTGACGATGGAGGACATATATATATATATAAAGAAAATTAGGATTAGGATTTTTGAGTCATTTTTTTTATTCAAATTGTGACAAAAACATGTTGTTTGAGAAGGTTTGGAATTAAGAAATAAAAATGATTATGGGCATTATGGGCCATATAGGTCTTTGTTTTCATCGTCTGACCCTGCATCCGGCTCAAGACTGTACGACTGGATTGCTCTAATGTTTTCAGGTTGGGGAAGTGAGGGGCTGTAAGCTAGCAGGAGAGAGTGTAAACAGAGAGCTCTCAGCAACGGGGATGATTGGTGGGGCTTTAAAGATGAGATTGTTTTATTATTAAATTTAAAAGCTAATTTAAATAAACTTATTTGACCAACGTTTCCATGTAAAACACAGTTTTTTTCATTGTTATTGCGGACAAAAATCCAATTACATGCAAAATAATGAACTCCAATAACTAACTACCCCTTTGGCTTCATTATTTACGATTTTCTGACTTGGCTGAAAGCAATAAATGAAACAGGATTTACAATTGATCCCTGTAATGTTGACAAATGGTGCCCATCCACATGTGTGTGTGGCCCCGAAATGTAAGAGAATCCCCACATTCTCACATTTGACACTAGCATGAATTATTTTCAACAGGTTTGCACTCCATGCCCAAAAAGACTCTAGCATTACTGTCCAAACACCCCAAAGTGTAACTGAGCATTAAAGGTTGCACATCTGCATCACTCCAGGTGAAGCGTGAGCGCGTATTTGCATAACAAACTCCGCCGCTGCTGGCGTAGTGGTGGTTGTAATGCATTAAAGCATGGAAAGGCCTAGGATCAGCATGCATGTCTGTGCACGCACACACGTGCAGCCACATGTTGCAGAGCATGGCCAATGCCACGCATTTCACCAGCCCTGAAGATCACCACCACCTGTTTGATACAATAAAACCTCTTACATTACTGTTGTGGAAGTTATTGCAGATTCAGTTTCACTGCCGTGCAGGTGCATGCAGGGTAACACCCGCATTATCATTGATGGAGCCACTCTGCACGCCTTAAATTAGGGTATTAACCAGGAAGAACTCATTTTAGAAGAGGATATAATGGTAATGAAGGGAATAATGAAGCATAACTTGCTGCAGAGATGAACAATCAGTCCAACACAGAGGTCTGCAAAAGGCCTGGAAGCACCGAGCATTGATTGCTGTGAGAAAAGATCTCCCGAGAAAGTCCCTGGCTGTGGTTTTAGAGGAATGGTTCCTCTTAATGACTTAATCCAAGTTCAGTCTCCGTGTTCCCAGCTCTATAATCCCGACAGTGAGACGGGAGTCCAGAGCTGACCTCACTGTTTGGTTTCACAGGGTCTCCAGGCTCCCAGGGAAGTTCTGGGGCTGTTTCTTACCCCAAAGCACTCTGAAACACTGACATGCAGGCCGGGGTCCGCAGGGACCGCCAGCCCCCGGCTCCTGTTACCCGCCGGTTAGTCACGCTCTGTGAGATTTATGTGTGGAACAGTAGTGAGGGCTTGGGTTGCACGATACCACCAAAGTGTCGCGATGGTAATCCCCTGCAGAATTGAACTTGTGATGCCAAAGTTTCATAGTTTTGACCCAAATTTTACATTTTCTCATGACAGAATATACATTTTGGTCATTTTTAGAGTTAAAGTCCCACTCCAATGATCTTTTGATTTATCTTTAAAGTGTTCTTAGCGGTCTTTTACTTGTAGTTTTGCTGTTTTTTTGCCCATTTTGAAAAACCTGTGTGGTTTTTTAGAACATAGTTTCTGTAGAGTGGCAGGAGTTCATTAGAAATTTGCCTCTGAGTTGTAGGTGAGACCATTGGCAGAGAGTGAACCCGCACTCTCATCCCATCATCCCTTTGCTTAGTTTTTTTATATATGTCCTCCATTGTGAGAAAAACGCCACAAGAACATGTTAAAAACACCCAAAATAATAAGTTAAATATATGCTAAATGGAAGATTAGAAAGATGCAAATAGAACTAGACTCAGTAAAAACATTAATCTGCTGCAAACTTTTGTAGTCTGAGAGGTAAAAACTGGAATAAACTTAGAGGAAATGTGTGAAAAATTAAAAAGGTTACATTTTTCCTAACATTTATTGATAACCATCATATATATGTTTTAAAACAGCTGTATTGACAAAAACTGAACAAACCTGCCACAGTTCCAATAACTGGTTGGCTAAAACAAAGCCGAGATTTACCAGGAAGTCTTCACTATTCAACACCTTTAAAAAATAAAAGTCCAGGACATTAAAGTTTGTTTTTACCTAAAGCAAACACCTTAACGAGCTCAAAACATTCAAAAGAGTTTTAAATGTGGTAATAAAAAAATGACAACACATGTTGATGTTTTCTCCAAAGATTTTATTTGAAAAACACAAACTTCTTCAAATATGAGCAACAAACCAAACATTTTCTGTCCGTTCTGATTTGATTTAATGATGACTTCAATAGCAGAATATTTGCATTTTTGTTCATTTTTCTACTTTATGGAGATTAAAAAAATAGGGAAAAAACATTTCAAATATCTCTGATGAGGTGGGTAGTGAAGCATTGGGCTAAACTATTGCTCTAAATGAAGGAGTAATCAACACATATTTATAATCACAGTGAAACTAAACAATATTAAAGACACAACAAAATAAAAAAAAAACAACAAGCTTACCATATTCTTACTACATTTTAAATAAATAAATCCGTCAACTCTTTCAATCCTCCCCATTCCTTCACTTGGTGTGACCCAATCGGAAGGAGGTTTGCACACACCAGGCCTTCATCTGCCATAATCATGGTCACGTTTCCATGACAACACAGGAAGACTGACCTCAGAGGGAGAGAAGAGAAGAGAAAACATGGAACCAAAGGATCAGTAGATGTTCCTGACAAGGTCTTTCTACCTTTTACTGATACATATCAAAGACTCTATTTCTACACATCTGGATTCATATTTGTTCTGACCACACAAAACCCTGAAACCTGCTCCTGCTTTTCTGTGTTTGTAGATGGCCTGATTGTATCTAATGAACAACTGATATTATATCAAATATAAGTGCTTAGAATAAGAGATAATGATGAAATGAGCAAAACCCCTCTGTTTGAATTAAAAAAAGATTCTCATTCATCCAGGAGACGTCTGGAAGTTGAGACGTAGAGTTTTCTCTTCTAGAATCGTTTTGCCATGGCAAAAGTCAGTTTCAAGACTTTCTGTTTGTATTAATACAAACTAAAACTAAAAGTTTCACATCAAAATACTCCAGAAATTGATTTTTTTTTATCATTAACAGACACAAAATGCAAAAAGTGAAGTAAAAATATTGTTTTAAAAATTGTAAAAAAAAAAAGTGCTTTGATGCAACCTTATAGAAATTGTTATAATTGCTTCACTTTGTTAAGGAGAATTTCTTCTTCAGCATTTTGAAAATAGATGTTTTTTAATTGAAAGAGAATAAGTCAATTTTTCTCAAATCTTGCAGCCACTGGTCCATTCATGGGGGGGTGTTGCGTTTTTACCGACTCTGATTTTTCTATGTTTTAAAATAATGCCCATCCTTCTGTCAAAATCCTGATAACCATGACAACAGAAGAAAGTCAGGGGTTTCAAAATAGCATGAGCCATAATGGATTCAATTGTTGGTTGTCCAAAAACATTCATAAAGTTTGTGTAGGCCGGGAAATGATTGACATCTGCATGCTCACATTCAACATTTTTGAAGTTTATTAACAGTTTGTGGTGCTGTAAACAATTTAAATGTTATTTTTTTTAGCCAAAATATATTTAAAAAATTATCTAAATAGATAAAAATGTTTTTATCAAAGATTCACGTTTTTTTTTTAAATCCATTAATATATCTTTATTAAACTTGTTTAACAGTTTTACAGTTATTTGTCTACTTTTAGCGTTAATACCACAGACTTTCTAGAACACGTTAAACACACTTTTGGTGTTCATGTTGGACAAGCAGGGAGGGGCTTTTTTAAGCGGGGAGGGGCTTGAACAGTCTTGGTGCAAAGTGAGGAAGCGGTGCAAATCTTGCTGCAGGTTCTTTCTGTCACTGCTCTATTCCGAAAACATGAAAGACTTTGTGTCATAGAGTTCTGGACGGGCACAGTCTTAAAATGTGCGTGAATGAAAGAGTTTTCAACGCAATTTTGATAACATGGTTAACACTTCATGACAATCTCATGTAATATTTTTGTCCTTTAGCTCAAACTGTTTACATAAATAACAAAAGAGTTTTGCCTTTTTTCACTTAATAAAGATCGACTGTCAGCATTCAAACATGCATTTGTTCAATCCCATAAAGGAAATTGGAGCACCTAAAGTAAAATAAAAGTATTTTAAAAAGCCAAATTAATAATGAGTGATTAAAATAAAATGTTGTAACGAGGAACTAAAGCAACATTTTAAACCAGACGTTGCAGTTTATGTTGTTTACGTTTTTCAGATTAAAAATTGCAGAAATTTGAGAGTGATGATTGTTCTTCTGATAATCCTACAGATGAACGCCAGCCAGCATTATTTCCTGACCACTTATTCTCACGAGGAAGTGACATCAGAAGAACCCAGATTTCAGAATAAACACCAGACTCCTCCAGAATCCGTCCCAGTGAGTGATTCCTGCTTTTTCGTGTGTAAGAAGTCCAACAATGTGCGTTTATGTGGAGACCACACAGAGAGACAACTGGATGTGTGGTGGTCGTTTTTAAAGCCAGCACTTGTCCTGGCTGACATTTGGACAGGCCGCTAGTTAATGTGTTGTTTCACACTGTTTAGCGTTGATAGGGTGGGCTCGTGGATGGAGCCAGGCAGGACCACCTCTCTGGTAGCTGACCCTGGGTGCTCGGGGCAGGGGGACAGGTGGGACGAGACCCCCCCGTATTTAATCATGGACCTCCAGTAAGCAAAACTTTCATGGTTCAGAAAAAACATCTTAAATTTGTTTCTTCTTCCAGAGAAATGCAATATTTGGCTCCAAATATTCTTTTCCAATCAACTTTAAGCGCCACAATCTTTGTGCTGGGGGCTTCAGTAACCCCCCAGCAACACATCAGAGACAGAAGGCCAGTACACACCCCCTCCTGCATGGATGCAGACCACAAACAGGCAGCATAAACAACGCTGCCTCATGTTTTATCTCTGCACCACCCACAGTTTGCACCCGCAGGGAGCTGAAACCTCACTCTATCTACCCCGACTTAATCACCAGCCCAATCACAGAGGACCATTAAGTCCAAAATCCTCCTCTGGCTTACTGTCAAACAATCAAAACACAAACTGTAACCTTAAACGGGTCATCATTTCCCACAAAGCCCCATCCGGCCAGTCTCAGCCAGTTTTCTCTGCATGTTTGGAGCATTTCAAACCAGCAGAGCAGTGCGAAGGTTTAAGACCGCTGAGCTCATTTGGACATTCTTTGAGGGTGAAGACTTCCTTTGGAGGGTTGACTCATTTCTGCACGCCTCTGGAAGGAGAAAGATCAGGACGAACAATAGAAGGAGTCATCTCGGCCTGGTGATTTCTACAGTGTCCTTGAGGTTCAAATCACTGATCGCAAAAACATAAAGACCCATTCCAGCAAAAGTGTTGTTTTGGGTGTTTTTGACATGTTCTTGTGACATTTTTCTGACTGTGGAGGACACGTATAAAGACAATTAAGCTCATATTAAGTTTTTTTTTTTTTTTTCAAACTTTTGTTATCGTTTTCCTCATTTGAGCTGGCATCTGGCTCAAAACTGTACGGCTGGATAGCTTCAACACTTCTCACCATTTTTGTTGAACCAGTAATGTTAAGTTAGGGTTGTGAGGGGCAAGAGGGAGCGAGTGTAAACAGATGGATGACCGGATGTGGGAACAGGCTTACTCCACGCCAACTGTCCCACCCACAACTCAAAAGGTGAGTTTCTAATGAATTCCTGCCGCTCTGCAGAAACTTTTCTTTTTTTTTGTTAGAAACGGCATTATCATAATTTAAAGACCACTGGATAACTTTAAAAATAGATCTAAACATGATTGTGATTGTGAGAGTGGGACTTTAGAGATCACACTGACAATTTAAAAAGCACAACAAATAATCAAAACAACCTTATGTTTTAGAAATTTAAAAAAAATTCAAGAAACTAAAGCGTAATTCCAAAACACAGTTCCAAGAAAATAAAACAAAGAGGAAACGTTTAGGAAAACATAAGTAACTCAGTAACTCAGAATAAAATATTAAAAGAAAAAAGTAAAATAGCAAACTGGTTTACCTTTTCAACCTAAAAGTTGTTAATCATCTTACAATAGAAGATATTTCTTTAAAGTCCCACTCCGATCATCTTTTTAATCTATTTTAGAATCATTCCCAGTGGTCTTTTAATTACGATTTTGCAGTTTTTAGCCAAAAACAATTGTTAAAAACAGTTGTTTTCTAGGACATAGTTTCTGCAGAGCAGCAAGAGTTCATTAGAAATTCACGTCTCATTTGTTGGTGGGACTGTTGGTACAGAGCAACCCCGCCCCCTTCCCCTCCAAATTGCTGAGAGCTTTCTGTTCACACTCTAAAGACTCACATGGATCTAGTCATACAAGTGGATGCATCAGAACGGAGCGGAGCAGCGAGCTTGTGTCCTGTCTTATGTGGCTGTAAGCTCTTTTTTAAACTGCATTTTTTGTCTGCTCCTGATTCACATAATACCTTCCTTTTCCAGGTGCTTTCTTTTTCTTTTACATTTATCTTCTGAAATGTTTGTTTTCTAAAATGTTATAATGTTTTGTTATAATTTGTTTTGGTTTCTTAATTGTCCTCGTGATCTTTAATATTTTTTTGGCGGTGAGTGGTTTCTCGATGTGATTTGCACTTCAGGGCCACAGTAGATTTCCCTTTTGTCCCCACTGCTCTACAGGAACGACTTGTTTCCAAATAAAAGGCTCATCTATCCGTGAGACGATATCAGCACCTTGAGTTCAATGATTTATTCTGGAAATATCTTCCAGGAATGTCCTCCAAACTCTCCATGGGTGCACACTGCTGAGGCAGATGAAAGGTGACGTCGATGGTTGTTGTTTGTCAGACGTGTTTTCCTTGATCCCTTCTCCTCGTGTGGTCCCTCCTGGCCTGCTTTCACAAACACACTCCTGACTCATGGGAGAGGCAGAATAAAGAAGGCAGCAGCTGACTCTGAGCACGCCAGAGAGATGAGCCAGCAGGACATCAGTGCACAAAACCCCCCCAAAAAGGTCAGTTTTTAAGTTCCGAATGCAGCAATGCAGCAGAATGCAGCAAATTAATCAGATCAATGATAGCTGATTGAAACTTGTGATTAGAATATGCAGTAAAGCTTTACAAAAGTTTTCAGACTTTTATCAGTCTTAATAAAACCCTGAAGATTGTTCACACAGATTGCTTCAAAATATCTTCAAATGTTTCCAAAGGTCTCATTTTTTTGTTTGTTTCTTTTTGTGAACATAGCATCCCACTGTTCTCCTGTCATTGTGTTTGTTGCAGACATAAATGAGCTCTAAGCATGACCTACTTCCACATTCGGTCCTTGACCGTTCAATCATTTCTGGTTACGTTGTTTGCATGGAAATAGCGGAGTATTTGGAGTTTACAAGATGTGTTTAGAAGCTACCCAGAGTCACTATAAATAATGTTAAGCGCATTGTTTGTCTTTATAGCAAAACACCCCAAAATAAAAGGCAAAAAGGATTTAAATTTCATGTGTAATCCTGCATATCAAACTTTGAAGGTAACTTGCTAAGGCTGATGTTATTCCCTTGTACGACCAGCTCAAAAACTGATGGAAATTCATGTTGGTAATACGTGACACCAATATGCAAATTGCTGGATTGCCGCACATATTTTAAGTGCCTTCAAGGCTAAATGTTGTTTGTTACTGGTTGTACGTAATTAATGTTAAAGTCCTGATAGCTGTCACTCACCCAGAGTACGGAGTGCAGTGATCGGCAGACAACGTCGCTACATTTCATCTCCAGAAGTTATGTGATCATACAGTACATGGTAGTGTTTTGTGAGTTCTGGGTGTTTAGTGTTTCAGGAAGGCAAGCTTTGCCTTTTTGGATGTCTGCAGCTCCCCGCTCCGCCAGGGGATGTGGAGAACACGTTTCACACACCTAGATGCGTGAGAGCTAATGGGACTTTAACTTACGCATAATTTTAAATAAATGCGGCCAACAACAAAATCCAGCCTTGGATGCACTTAAAATACATGTGGGCAAAGCAGCAATGTGCGTCTTTGCTGCAAGAGTTATGCGTGGCCAACGTGAGTTTCCATAATTATTTATGCTGGTCGCATGTAAATAAGTGCGAATAACATCGACGATGTAAGACATAACCAAAATTAGACAATACCAGGAATAGTACACAGAGATTTGCTAAGTCAATGCATAAAGTTAACCACAACCACAGAAAATAAAAGAGCGGCCTTATTTTGATCTGGAAATACGTCACACAGCTCCATGCATGGAGCCCATTATGATCCAGAAAACGTTGTCGTCTTGTCAGAGGCAAAAAATGCGTTGAGCGTTGCAAGTTTAGGGTAAACATTTCCCTCTAGAATCCAGGTTTTCTTTTGAGGTATTCTGAAGGATTGGGCTGTAAATCTATGGGATTAGGAGTTTTTCTGCAGTTGGTCAAAGCTTCAAATCCCAGACTGGGACAACGTGCCATTGTGTAAAACAACTAACCCGGACTGTAAAAGTGATCTTCAAAGAAATCATTAAAATCTGTTATATCCTTTTAAATCTTTGACTGTTACTTTTCCAATTTAGTTGTGGTTTGCTTTAAAAAAATATAAGCATATATCTCAGCTTTGCATGTTTTTTGTTATTTTTTTCCCCCACAACTTAAGCAGGAAAGTCCCAATGGGATCCACAGATCTCTTTTCAAAAGGATTCATGTCCAAGAGGCACATTACATCCCAAATTATTTAATGCAATTAGAACTATAAAATATTCTGTAAATTTCATGTAAAAGAGTACAAATTTATGTAAGTAAATGTAAACATTTCTGTTTATTTAATCAAAAACAGTAAACAATTCTGCAAATTTCATTTAAAAAATGAAGAATTCTGTAAGTTTAATCAAAAATAGCAAAAATGTCTGCAAAGTTAATTAAAAACAGTGAAAATGTCTTTAAATTGCATTTAAAACTGTTAAATGTTCTGTAAATTTGTGATCATGAACAGCAAATATTTATGTAAATCTCTTTAAAAACTGAAAAAAAAATGTCTGTAAATATCATTAAAAAATGAAAAAAAAAATATTTTTTTCATCAAAAACAGTACATTTCATTTAGTATAATTCAAGAATTATATTATTACACCTTGGTTACCATTTTTTACTTTCTATCCTATATTATTTTTATTCAAATTTTATTTAGAAAGTAAAACTTGAAACTTTTTTATTTTGTTTATTATTTGTGTGAAGATATAGTTAAATAAAGATTAATAAGATCGGGATAATATATGTATGCATCCTCCCACTCCTTTTAAAGTACCTCTTACCTCTCATTTTACCTCTCACCTTTTAATTACCCCTTTTTGACAAACTGAACATTTATGGGTTTGATGTGTCGTACTGTTTGTAGAGGAGCAAAAATGTCTGTTTCTGATTAAGGCTAATTATAATGGCATCATTTACGTGTTTTTGTGCATGTATACATGTGGATTTGTATCTTATTTTCTTCTTTTACTTTGACATTTTTTATTTCTCAATGAAATAACGACAAAGCATCCTAAATTTGTTTAGTGCATAGACATGCATTTCTTTTGTGTTGATCCTTTTTTTTTTGGGGGGGGGGGTGTCCAACTTTCCATAATAATACATCTAAATCTGAATAAACGTATACTTTCAGGTGGCGATGACCACAGAGTGAATACAACAACTTCAAGTCGAAATAATAATCAACCAAAGGCTCACACGACCACAAAATAAAATCATTTTTGTAAACCCATCTTTTCAAATAGATTTCCCAAAGAATTCCCACACAACAAATTCCTCAACGACAGGATGAATCCTTGAGGTTCGGCTGGTGTTGTTTATTTCCATGTGAGGATACAAATGGGGAAATCTTTTGTTGAGGGCAGATTTAATTTTAAAACTTCTGTTAGCATTGTTTCTGAACAATGTTCAAGAAAAATGATTTTTAAAATCCTTTCCTTGGAAGGTGCCGAGCAGAAAAGTAAAGTGGAAACTGGCTCTGCAGCTGATGACTAACCACAGACAACATTTAAAATCTAAACTTTAATGTCATCTAAATGAAAAGCATCCAGATTCTCTGTTATTTTGTCTGTCAGCAAGGGTCTGATTGAAGCCTGGAATGGTGGGGAGGGAGGAGCTGTGGGACAATATGGATAAACACATTTGGGGTCATTCGGGGTTCAAACCCAGGAATTCTACTGTATTTCCTTCTGAAATTGCACTGAACTAATTTCACCTCTCTGGGCTTCTATCAAACAGTTCTATCTCACTGCGAAGACGGGATCGCTTGTGATACTGACACCATCCCGCCAGGTGAGCTCCATCCACTGGAAGGCTCCTGGATGAGAGGGAATCTCAAATCCTCTTCTTCTTCTTCTTCTGGAATGAGGATGATTTGCACTCTCTGGTTTTATGTCGTTGCAAAAAAAAAATCCTCACTTCACTGCCGCTGAAGTTAAAATTACATGATGAATGACGGGGCGATCAGATCAACTTTCCAAAAATCCACCGCTAGTCTTCAGACGGTTTCTCAAAGAAGAAAAACTCTGACAAAATGTTTAAAAATTGATGATTAAAGTCAGTAAACGAGAATGTTTCTCTAAACATCCTTTTTAATCTCATTATGGCAAGAAAAATCTGAATAAATGAGAGGTGTGGCTCCGGGGTGTGCTGGGGTGATGGGGTTACCAGGGGTTGGGGGATGTCACCGCCCTGCAGAGCCTTCATTGAGTGCTTGATGGATGCTCTGTAACCAATGGAGATGGAGTGCCCTCTTAGCCAGGGCCAGCTCACAGTCTTCTCAGCAGATTAACTCCCATTGATTTATAGGGATTTACTTCAGGAACCAAAGCAGCTGGCCAAAGGACAAATACCAGAACTAGCTTCACATAAATTCAACTCAAGAAAGGCCAACTCGTTTGTTAAAAAGATCACTCTTACTGCAGTAGAAAGGCAGATGAGGAGTTGGATTACTTAATAGGGACTTGACAAGCACTCTGTGATACAGAAACAATTCATTTCATCAAACATTTGCAAAATGATGAAAGAAACTGCACCCGCTGGAACATTCATTTATTCATTTTCCAATCCACTTTATCCCTTTTGGGGTCACGGGGCTGCCGGAGCCTAACCCGGCTACTCATGGGCGAAGGCAGGGTACACCCCTGGACTGGTCGCCAGTCTGTCGCAGGGGCCACAATCACACACCCATGCACACTCACAGTCACAGTCACACCTAGGGACAATTTAGAGCAACCAATTAACCTATGAAGCATGTTTTTGGACGGTGGGAGGAAGCCGGAGTCCCTGTAGAAAACCCACGCATGCACGGGGAGAACATGCAAACTCCACACAGAAAGGTCCCCCAGCCAGGACTTGAACCGGGAACCTTCTTGCTGTGAGGCAGGAGCGCTAACCACTGCGCCACCGTGCAGCCCCCCGCTGGGACAGAAATGCTTAAATTTCTAAACATGCATTTTCTTTATGATATTTAAATGTTTTCACTTTGGGGCACAATTTTTGGGTGGCAAATATTGTATGTCCCGCAGGCAACACCCGTCTCTGTCGTTGCCACTCCCTTTTGACCCACCCTGACTGGCTGAGCGGTTACTACATGCACCTCGCTCTCCTCCTTTGCCCCTGCCACCCTGGTCAGAGCTGCATGTCACAAAAAATTCAATTAAAAAAAAACAAAATGACGGCTTTTCTGTTAGTTTTATCTCCATAGCAACCATTACATTTTTTGGTCACCTGGGGGTACCAAACAGGTCTACCTTCCATTTGGTTCAGCTTGAGCCAAGGATTCATTTATTAAACTTTCACACTATTCTGATTTAAAAAATGTCCAACCAACAGGGGAACGCCACGTTTGCTCCACGGTAACGTTTAAAATCTACATTTTTTCCCAAGTAGCTTTAGTAAGCAATAGTAAAAAAAAAAAGTTCACATCTGTCAAAATCGGTTGATAACAGGAGGATAACGAAACTAAACTCGGAGCTAAAGTATGCTAACTGGCAGCCGGCTGTTGCAGCAGCATAAAAAATACATATAAAGAGTCATTTCAGTAGGATCAGAACACACCAACTTTCTTTCTTTCTTTCTTTTTTTCTTTCTCTGTTTCTATTTTTTTCTTGTTTTCTTTATAACTAACTATCCCTATGGCGCCCCTGCGACCCCGCCCCCGCCTTGCCTGTCCCAGAAATGAATTGGGATCCCCCCCCCCCCCACCTCCAGGCCATCGCTTGCCGGCGGCAGAGATGGGGATCCCTCCACTGCCTGCTCAAGTGTTTTTGTTATTTTCTTTCCTCATTCTCCTATTAACTTTTCTCTGATTAACGTGGAGTTTTTTTTTAACACCTAATATGAGGGATATCTGATGCTCCTTTTTTTTTTTCGCCACCACTTCCAGGTCCGGTGCATTGTTTCTGAATACGTTTCTTATTGACAGATTCCTTACCCCGTACTGTTTGGTGCTTTTATTTCCTGTAAAATAAGAAACTGTCTTTTCAGACAGTTTTGGGTCTGTTTTTGCAAGTTTCTTGATCTCAATATTTCATCTTTGATTTAGGATGTGCAGCTGATTGCTGTAAAAATGTAATGTGTTTTTTAAATAGCAGCTCAAAAACGTCTCCTATGAATCATGTGGCATCCAGTCAGCAGAGAAATGAGGGGATTTTGAAGGAAACTGCAGCCCCCGGTTGCTAATTCCCTTTAGGTTTGTCACATAGCAACACCTGTGACATGTGTTTATGTGATTTTATTGTCAATGAGAAAACTATTTATGAGTGTAGCTGTAGCTGGCAGCAGTTTGATAACCCAAATCAACTCTTATCTTAGGGGAAACAGCAGTTCTGCCAAGTCCTGATTTCACACATTTTTAGGAATGTTTTTTAAAATGCAAACTCTAATGTGCTTGAGGAAGGATTTAGGGTGAAATAATCTAGTCTTGTAGAGATCATCTAAAAAGTTAAGGTGAACTTGGAGGTTCCTGGTGGCTGCTGGGGAGGAAATCTAAACGGGATTTTCTTGGAAGGAGCATAGTTTTGTTTATGTTAAGCCCGAGGATTTATCCTTTCCTTCCACTTCACACTCCTAACACCCCTCCGTTTAAGTGAAATATCAGATGTAGCTAAGTGTTGGGCCAACTCGAGAAACGTGGACTTCATTTGCTGGGGAGCACAAATTTATCAACATTAAAATTCTTCTCTTTCAGTGTAAAACAGCAGGGAAGTAAAAGGCATCATTTCAAAAGATAAACCATGGAGTGAAGGTTTACCAAACCAAGTTTATGGTCCATAAATGTGAGTCGCATCGTGTTACAATTTCATAGTCCCACCTCAGGTTGCATTAAGAAGAGAAGATCCTGCTAAAGTCATTATCTTATTGTTTTACCATAAAGCATCTGATTTGGAAGAATGAAAACGCAAAAAAATAAAAAAAGTTTTTCAATATAAATATGTTTCAGAAACCACAGATGTAATTTACAAACATGCACTTTATAAAATAATGAATTGAGTTAATTCATTTTTATATTAATTTGGTGTTATTGGTTATTGTTGGAATTCATTTAAATTTCTTCACATCTTTTGTGTGAAAAAATTAAAGCAACCCGTAAAATATCTTTGGAAATTCTGTTGTTTTTTGTAGCAGCAGCTGAGAACTTCTACATTAAAAAATTTGATTTTCTATGAAGTGATTTTTTTCCCACCCTATTGTAAGCAAAAGTCACAGTTTTGAGATAAAAATTTTCGAATTTTGTTTGCGCTTTTATTTTGTGTTGTTTGTGGTTTTGTTTCCTTTTACATCTGGACTGAGCCTGAAATAACAAAACATATTAATAGTGTCAAAATAATATAGTAAAACTGGATATTTTTTCTACATGGTGCAAAGTGGACCAGATTTCAAGATGTACATTTTTACTACACAATATTTAAGCCTTAAAAAGGATTTTGTTTTAGCAAAACCAAGGCTTTTATGTAGAAAATATCATGAGAGGGTAATGTAAACTACAATATTGTGCAAAGACAAATGACCAGAAAGTGCGGCGGGGGACAGGTGGACGTTCCTGCGTTTGTGCTTCAGATGTGGCGTCCAAAGGGAGTTGGTAGTTCAGCAGCAGCAGCAGCAGTCTGCTCTCAGCTGCAGCTGCATTCAGACGGGCCTTTCTGGGTTTTGTGTGTAATAAGGTTACACGCTGGCGCTCCACAGATGTGCTCTTCTCTTCGCCTGACTTTGGAGTTCAGAGACACGGTGGAGAAGCTTCGTTCTCCTCCCCTTTGAACAGCCTTCCACACCTTCCTCAGACGGGACCGGAACTTCCCCGTGTTGCGCTGCGGTGGGCCCGTTTTGACTCATGAGGTTGAGCGAGAGGGGTCGCGACCTGCGCTGCGAAGTGCTTCCTGTTTCTGTTGAAAAGGTTTTCCTGAACCTGCATGTGTGACAGGGGAGTCTTCTGGGTAACATCCGATTCCTGGCTACGTTGAAGATGATAAAAAACCTACATCAGCTGAGCAGATGCTCCACCAGGAGAAAGCAAATCGTTTCTTTTTTTTTTTTTTTACAGCTGTGAAGGACGTAGAGGAAACATGTTCTGCACATTAGGTGAACTCAAACCACAGGAGATCTCATTGAGCTGGAAGCTTACAACTTAATGTGGAAGCTTCCTGTGGTTTCATACAGCAGAGATGTAGGAATCTTCAACTACATTCAAGTTATTGTAATATCAAAAATCAAGTATGTATTGACAGAAACATGAGCTAAAACCTAAAGTCAATTGAATGTACTAACTAGACCGTGTACTCAAGGATAATACGCTAAAAATCAGAATATTATATCTTGATTACATTTAGTCATTCATTTTCCAATCCGCTTTATCCCTTTCGGGGTCACCGGGTTGCTGGAGCCTAACCCTGCTACTCTTGGGCGAAGGCAGGGTACACCCCTGGACTGGTCGCCAGTCTGTCGCAGGGGCCACAATCACACATCCATGCACACTTACGGACAATTAAGAGTAACCAATTAACCTGTGAAGCATGTTTTTGGACGGTGGGAGGAAGCCGGAGTACCCGGAGAAAACCCACGCATGCACGGGGAGAACATGCAAACTCCACACAGAAAGGTCCCCCAGCCAGGACTTGAACTGGGAACCTTCTTGCTGTGAGGCAGGAGCGCTAACCACTGCGCCACCGTGCAGCCCATTACATTTAGTTAAATTAAACATTGTAAATCTAAACAGAAAAGGTCAAATGTTTGATTTAAAAAAAAACAACACAAACCACAGCCTGCAGTGAATGTCACACTGGGTTCATAACTTTATGGCTTTTAATGTTATATTTCTGTTTATCAGAGTACTGTATTTTTCTTAAAATAAGACACACCAGATTATAGGGCACATTGAGCTTGAAATAAAAAGTCAGATAATGTGATTTGCACTACCCAGAATGCCTAGAGGAGCTAAGAGGCAGGTGATTGGTCAAAGGAGTTGAGAGGAAGTTTTTCTAGTGAACTCTGTTGCTATGCAGGTTTTCTTGTTTTATCTGCAATAGTTAGCCTTTAGCAACAAAAAAGAGTCAAAATTTATTGACAATAACTCCCAACATGCAATTTCTTAAGGCTACACAAGACAACTGAAGTCCTTTTCTTTATCAAGAAAAAAAAATTATACATACACATAAGACTCAAACACTCAAAAAATACATTCACATTTTTAATAGTTTTTAACTTTAAGTTAAAAACTATTAAAAATCTAAAGTGAATGTATTTTTTTAACTAAAAGCCAAAGAAATCATCGGGCACAATCACCCTTTGATGCGTGAAAATCTTTCCAGCTGGGAAAAAAAACTAAAACTTGCGTTTTTGTTTTCGCTAAATTAAGGTAATTTTTGGGAGCCGAAGTAATCTGATATATATCAACATCAATAGGTGTCAAGGAGTTAAACAAAAGTATGACGACATGAATCCCTAGAAGGAAACAAGAGGCCGGTGATTGGTCAAAAGGGTTGAGGCGGTTTTCTACAGAACTTTTATCAGCCTTTACGGAGAGAGCAGCATGACAGATAAGTGTTGCTTTTTCACAAAAACTCTCAACATTGTTCAGTTGTTACACATAAAATAAGAAACAATACTCCCACGCATTCAGTTTAATATGGTGAAGAACAGTACGTATCAACTGACCAGGCGCCTTACTGCAGTACCTATGATGCTCCAGCAATCCATACAGCAGGGCAGCTTTGTAGTTGTGGTAAAATATTTTGCAAGATTTTTGAGCACTGTGTACCACAGAAAATCGGTTCCAGGTCTGTAAATACAACCAGAGTTTATATATAAAACACACTGTTGATTTTTGAGGAAAGGATTCATAACAAGCCTTATCGTCCAGTATAAATGTTCTGTATGTTGTACAGCTAAAAACATCAACTGTAGGTCTCTGTAGTCGGAACCACAGTCACAGTTAGTGTCTGGGTTTTGGGACTGTGGTTTCAGTTCTACAGTTGGGTCAGACCAATATCATCCCAATACTGGAATTGGAGCATCGGCTGTTGGATTTAAAGGTTTAATTGCCAGCCGGTTCTGGCTCAACCAACACTCACCAAACCTTCAGCGGAGGGGCCAATTCCAAAGAGCAAATGTCACACAATCAGGAATGAGACAATATTTACTAATAATCTTAAATAAACTAAAACTGATGATGCAACATACCCAACAGAAACTTACATAGAGCCTGTATTATCAGAAGTATATTATATACTGGGCTGCACAGTGGTGCAGTGGTTAGCGCTCTTGCCTCACAGCAAGAAGGTCCCCAGTTCAAGTCCTGGCTGGGGGAACTTGAAAAAGTGTGGAGTTTGCATGTTCTCCTCGTGCATGTGAAGGTTTTCTCCGGGTACTCCGTCCAAAAACATGCTTCATAGGTTAATTGGTTACTCTAAAATGTGGATGGGTGTGTGATTGTGGGCCCTGCGACAGACTGGCGACCAGTCCAGGGGTATCCCCTGCCTTCGCCCATGAGTAGCCGGTTTGGGCTCTGGCAACCCCGTGACCCCGAAAGGGAAAAGCAGTTTGGAAAATGAATGAATATTATTTACTACCAAGAATCTGTTTTAACCATGAGACAGATTTTGTGGTCATTTGACTCACTGGTTTATTGTTGTGTCAACAAACAAGCTGGACTTTGTTTATCCTTTCATTGTTTTGTGGATGTATAACAATTTGAAATTCAAATTATGCATTTTTTGGTTGGTACAATAGTGATAAAATATTTACATTGTTCTTTTTCATTTATTCTTTCATAGAAAACCACACATTTCCACACTTTTAGTTTAGTAAGAATCTTGTAACAGCAAACAAACTGACCAAAACATGAAAAACCATGCAGATATTTGAATAAATAACTACTTTTGGTGTCATATTTATCAGTCTCATTATTGAGATTCTGGAAAGAATAAGAAGTTTTGTTTTGTATTTCATCCAAAAGTGTCTCAGTTTATCTGGTTTATTACAACCCAAAACAGGTGGGTAAGAATTTATAAGAGAAAAAAACAGATGCCACTGTTTCCTACCAAAAAGCTGGATCCCACTTCGTCAATAAAAATGAAAACTTTCTTGAAACATTCAAAGTAACACCTCATGAGTAAATGCCGTGCAGAGACCTTAAGGCTCCAAATCTGACAAGAACGGCACATTTTCAGAGCGACTTTTCTTTTCTGACCTCCTTATGCCCCACTGACATCTGCCACGCTGTGATTTAGGATTATTTTTAAATCAGGAGCTGTCCAGATTTGATGGGACAAAGATAGGATATCCTTATCCCTGGAGGCCTTGTAAATCTCGACAGTTTACCACAGAGAGGGGGAGGAAGTCGGCGCGTCTTCTCCTCATCCCTAATCCTGCCACTTCCTCCCCTCTGCTCTGTTGCCTGCGCTCACGCCGTAATGCATTTTCTGTAACTAACAGCCGTTGTTTCCCGATTGTCACGCTCCCATCCCTTTCTCCTGGAATGTGTGTATGTATACACTTGGTGTGTGGGTGTGTCACAGTAGGATGGGGTGTTGAGGGAGGTGTGGGGCGCTCTGCAGGCTGTCGGGAAGCAGTGGACGGTCTGGAATAGCAGTTAAAGTTAACACTACCCTCCTACGTTACCTTTTTACCTCCTCTTCCTCCGCCTCACGGGTGCTTTGCCCCATGACTGAGCTCTGGCAGCCAGGCGGGGTGCCGCGATGCGGGCCTCCAGCTTCCGTCACGCTCGCCCCCCTCTGCCTCCTGAAACACATGGGTGTCAAGTCGTCTGGTGCTGGCAGTGTCCAGCTCCTTTCAACAGGTTTTGCTCCGTTTAATTAGCTACGTCTGCCAAAAAACAAATCCCAAAACGAACCGATACCCACAAGAAGTGCACACAGGACTGTACACCGAGGCGGTTCTGTTGACGGTCAGAGGGCTTAACGTTTCTCACATCACTTCCCGACAGGTCCGAGATGACAGCTCATGCTTTCTGAAGCCTTTGGTGAAGCTGACGAGGAGGCCAAACATTTCGCAGAGGTCAAGATTAACGAGAGTACTGACAGAACAGATTCACCTGCTGCCCTGAAGCTGCTAACACTTTATTGTTAAAAGATGACTCATCATCAAGTCAAAGTAAGAGGGAATGTTTTTCGTCAAAATCCCAGGTTGTTACGAACACCTGCTTTGTATTCTACACGTTTTACAAACTTTTTTTTAGGTTTCTTTTACTTTTACTTTGGAGCTGTCACAGGTGTCTCAAATCTGTCTCAAACTGTTGCTAATTTAGTTTTTGCGAGTCAAAAAGTCAGAGAAACATCAGTGCAGTTACTGAAATGCTGTTCATCCAGTTTCCTAGATTTTTCTTGAGTAATTTTGATTGCTTTCTTTTTTTTTTTTTTTTTTTACATTGCATCGTGTTCTGTATTATATTGGTTGTAGAACTTTGTCAATCAATCTCCTATGTGCAGTGTGTCCTGTACAGTACAGAATGCAATCAGCTTGCCTAATTTCCATAAATCTTCTACCAGGAACAGTAAAGTTTCAGTGCTGGACTGTTTGCAAGTTTTCTTCCCGACAAAACCCCACCACGTCGATGAGATGCCCTGCACTGCCAAAGACAGTTGCTGTAGCTCTCAGAAGGCAGAGGAAGATGCTAACTATCACACATAAACTTCTGGACACACTAATAATGAAATGTAGAAGTTACCAGTGTCTCAACAAGAGAAATAACATATATAATGTGTGTAGTGAAGATTTTTATTGTCAAAATAGAGTTGATTACTTTGCAGATTTTTTCTATAACAGGTTGTAATTCCAGCGATTAACGAGGGACTGCTGCACTTCTAATCTACAAAATGAGACCAGTTAAAATCACAAACGAGAATCTGATTTTCATTAGATGCTACATTTTCATGACTTGTGATTGAATTTGATCCAGAAGGTTCCCTGGAGCGCATGCAACTTTCTCTTAACAGTAAACATGTGGGGTTTAAGCTTTTTAGGTATTTTTGGTTTAAAAAAACATTTTAAAGGAGAGTTCAGTCTTAATCTCCTTTGGGTCACTGGGTTGCTGGAGCCTATCCCGACTACTAAAAAAAGAAAGTGGTGAACACTCTGAACAGGCATTAGCACACATAAACTACAGGTAGGAGATCTGACTTTGACCCTTATTTCCATTTGTTTTTCTGGCATACTAAAACATCAGTGTGAATAAATAGAAGAGACTGGTCACCCAAAAATATTAAACTTTGTTTTTTATTGAATCGAACACTTCAGCGGGAGACATCTTCAATTTTCACATTTAAATGTTTTTCTGCCCTAAAATGTCACCACAACAAGATGACAGACCTAGAGAGGAACACTCGAGGCAAACACGTCAAATTAGAATCACAAGACATTAAGCAAAAAATTGAACTTATTGAATTAAATTAAATGTTCCGTTGGAATAAACTCTGAAAGTTGTCTTTATGTCTTCATGGGTTTACTTTAACACTCTGGATCCTTACTGTGATGTCAGTCACTTTGCATGAAGAGATTCTGGTGTTACTGCAGCATATCTGGATCCTGTCCTTATGTATTGTGACCTTGATGAAAGAAAATTCATTTATGTCACTGAGCAGAAAGTGAGAGCTGCATATTCTCGCTGGGCTTCCTCAGGTCTGTGCGACCAAGAAAGAAGTCCAACACTAGCAGCACGTATTTAGATTAAAATATGTGCAAATAATCACTATCTTTTTAAAAAGTTTGCAACCAACAACAAGTTTTAGCCTCGGACGCACTTGCACCTGCACTGCGGGCGATGCAGCATTTTGCAACGTAGCTGCACATATTACGTATGATCATTTCCATCAGTTTTTGTGCCGGTCCCATGTAAATACACGTGAATAACATCAGCCATGGTTTAAAACATTAAAGCATCAAACAATAATTTAAAAAAAAAAGAAAAACATCAACAATGACCCAAACTAGCATGCTACTTTAGCACAAACTTCACGCTTCCCAGTCCAGTTGCTTTCTATTAAAATGTGATTCCTATCCTGTGCTGATTCCTCTCGATCAAATTATTTTGTTGTGGTTTTTACAGTTGATTGCAAAACATTGCATCCCCTTTTGTGATTTGTTGAACTTGTTCGGATCTCCTCCATTCTTTTCGTGTTGTGACTGATTGTGTTGCGTTGTGACCCTCTGTGTTGTGAGTTGAGTTTTTCACATGTTGTGACAAATTGCAGTGTGTTGTTAATTTAAAGTGTTGTGTTGTGAACCTTATGGGCTACCGTAAAAATTACTTTCAATGAAAATACTGAAAAAATGTCAATGTTTTAACATTGAAAATCAACAAGTTATGAAAGATATTAATGTGAAGACATTTTGAAAATAATTAAATTAAATTACGGGAATAAACAGAAATTATATATATATATATATATATATATATACATGATTAATAAATGTCAAATATACAATCATTTCTTAGTACTTACCTGAGAAAAGATAACAGAAGACTCCTAGAAAGTATGTTAGAACAGCACAACAGCACCAGAACACAAACCATAAGACAGCGTTGATGCTAAAGCTAAAATGAAGGAAACGAGCTCTAGCTCTTTTCCCAGAATCCACTGCGATCATCATCGGTCAATCAAAAAAACCGTGCCCCCTCAAAAATAAAAGCTGTTAAACAATTACAATTAAACAATCAACGCATTTAGAAGAAAATCCACTCCTCCCAGAGTTGTCATGAATCAAATATGCAACCATTGATTAAATAAAAAGTGTAAGCACCAGGCATTAAACAGGTTTATTTGAGGAGTGAAAATGAGGACTTCAACATGGGAGTAAATTTTCCCAACATAAAACTAATAAACCTAACATTGATGTCCAGAATTTTTGTGCTTGTTTATCAGTTAGTCAGATGTTTGGCTTTCCTTGTTGTTCCTCTCAGTTTGTTTGAAGAATGCTTTTTGATCCCTAATGTAAACCGAATAAACGACATCTGCATACTCGGTGCATCTGAACGGCATCTGCTGGACTTACCAAATGTGAAAGTAGTCTAAATAAAAGTGTGTTGCACAAACTTGTAAAACTAGATCGACTAAAAACAAGCAGAGAAGAAGTGCTGCTATAACCAGAAGTTCACATTTGGGTTTCAAAAAGAAGCTTTTGTGCATTTTTGAGCAAAGAATAAAATTGTGCTGACAAAAACAGATCCTATTTCTCCTTTAAAAGTGAGACAAAACAAAGTCTCCTCACTGAAGATAAGATTTGCCTCCGTGCTCTCTGATCGGCCCACAGATGATATTACAGTGCAAACCTTAGCTCCTCCCAGCTGACAGTCTATACCACTTTAATCATGATGTTGAGAGAAAGCAAAACACAAGTGACAAAAAGAAAGATAACCTCCATACTTCAAAGCTGTCTGGAAGCTCACCTCCAATAATCTCCTCCCTGCTGGAGCACAAGGGGTGGGCGTTCCTGTGTGTTTTCATAAAAATAGATCCACACTGACCTCTGAAGAGAGGGATCGTCACAGGTTGTCGGAGGGGGCGGTAAAGGTTGAAGGGTGTGAGGTAGCCTATGACCCCGTGATTTTGCTTGGGCACAACAGCCCAGATCTCTGGGGGGAAACCCCTGCGTGACCCGGCTCACCGCGTTCAGGCCCGCAGCTCCTTGGCCTACTGCACAAACACAGAGGAGGAGGCATAATGAGGCCAGGCTATATGGGCAGATTTTAATGGGAGACAACGGTTTCGGCCACAGGAGCCCACTGGGACCAATTCTGCGTTAGTTCAATTCTAGGTTGAATGTGTTGAGAATGAGTCAACGCTGGCTGCACAGAGTGTGACTAACAGAGCGGCTCGGCGACTAAAAACAGGCAGAGGAGAGCCAGGAAGGTCTTTTTGTGAAACAGATGAGATGAATCTATCATCAGCTCCATATTCTCTCTCAATCCTCGATGGTACAGGAGGGATACTTTAGGAAACAGGCTGGGGGAGGGAGTTAAGTCAAGTGAGGGCTTGTAGAATAAACAAAACGAGACCTGACTTCTAAACCGTCAGCCGTGGTCTTTAAGAACAGCAAACGTATGAAACTGGAACAGGGGGGTAAACAGAAGCAAAACATGGCTAAAGTACAGACAGGTCCAAGGAATGATCTGACTTCATCAAGAAATCTGCTTTGTGTCTTTCACTAAATCCCAGAGAAGGTTCAAAGCTGTCACTTCTAGCACTGCGATTGTGCACTTCCTAAAACACACACTTTGGCTGCACATGCTGCCAACCATCTGCAGAGCTTAGCTAATGATGTATACAAGCTTTGAGAGTCAGCAGAAACTTCACTGGATCAAGTGCCCAAAACTTCAGCAATGTTGTACAAACATTCATTAAACTACTAGTTTCCTAAAAATTACAAAATAGTGTCTTTGTAAAAGACAATATTTAATTTTGAGGTGACCAAAGTGTTCCCTGTTTGACACACTGATGAATTTGCAAGCACAAGGTTTCTAGATTACTAGATGCAAGATTACATGTGAGTATGAATCTGTAGATGTGAATACATACATGTACAACCACCAGCCACTTTATTTTGTACACCTTGCTAGTACTGGGTTGGGCCACCTTTTGCCTTCAGAATTGCCTTAATTTTTGGTGGCAGAGATTCAACAAGGTACTGGAAACATTCCTCTGAGAATTTGGTCTATATTGACATGGTAGCATCACACAGTTGCTGCAGATTTGTTGGCTCCACATCCATGATGCCAATCTCCTGTTCCACCACATCCCAAAGGTGATCTATTGGGTTGAGATCTGGTGACTGTGGAGGCCATTTGAGTCTGAACTCATTGTCATGTTCAAGAAACCAGTCTGAGAGGATTCCAGATTTATGACATGGCGCCTTATCCTGCTGGAAGTAACCATCAGAAGATGGTACCCTGTGGTCATAAATGGATGGACAGACTCAATTGGTACTAAGGGGCCCAAAGTGTGTCAAGAAAATATCCCCCACATCATTACACCACCACCACCAACCTGAACGGTTGATACATGGCTGTCATGTGCACCAGCCGTCCCTCATTACAATCCGGCTCATTCAGCTCACCTTTGTTCTGCAGCATGTTATCCTCTCACTCTGTCTCTTGTTGCCAGTTTGTATTAGTCTTTTACTTGTTCCAGCATGCTTTACGAGTTGTCAAGTTCATAGTCCTGACCCAGCTACTTTCCCGACCACGTCTCATGCTTGTCCTCGTAACTCTGGTTTTGATCAAGTTCCTGTGCCGACCAGTTTCCGTCTCGACGAAGCTTGTTTTTTCCTCTAATTTTCTATCCTGTCAGCACGATCAAGAGTTCCAACGCTGTCTATCAAGTCTCATCATGTTCTGCTACACACTGTGCATCTCTGCTGCGTGTTTCTGTTTGGACTACAAACTACCACTCCGAACTACAAGACAAACTCAATTCCTGCTTCCTGCTGAGATGAGATGTTTCCTACCTCATGCTTTCCTCCACTGCCCCCTTCAAGAAGATAAAGATTCCCCGCCCAACATCCAAAGCTAAACTAAAACTTCTGCAGCTAATTGCCTTGTTCTAAGTTGTTTCTGGGTTGTCCAGTTTCTTAGCGTTCAGTCACTAAAAAAGCAGGATGGATCCATTAATTCATGTTGTTGAAACCAGATTCTGACCCTATCATCTGAATGTTGCAGCAGAAATGGAGACTCATCAGACCAGACAATGTTTGTCCAATCTTGGTGATCCTGTGTGAACTGTAGCCTCAGGTTCCTGTTCAGAGATGACAGGAGTAACACCTCATGTGTTCTTCTGCTGCTGTAGTCCATCTACCTCAAGGACGTGTTGTACGTTCAGAGATGCTCTTCTGCAGACCTGCAGTGGTTATTTGAGTTACCGTTTCCTTTCTATCAGCTGAAACCAGTCTGACCATGCTTTTCTGACCTCTGGCATCAACAAGTCATTTCCACCCACAGACCTGCAGCTCACTGGATATTTTGTCTTCTTTGGACCATTCTCTGTGAACCCTAGAGATGGTTGTGGGTGAAAATCCCAGTAGATCAGCAGTTTCTGAAATGCTCAGACCAGCCCGTCTGGCACCAACAACCATGCCTCATTTAAAATCACTTCAATCATCTTTCTTCTCCATTCTGATGCTCGGTTTGAACTGCAGCAGATCGTCTTGACCATGTCTACATGCAGGAGTGCATTGAGTTGCTGCCATGTGATTGGTTTGTGATTGATTTTTCTAAACAAAGTCTGATAAATCTACGAATATAGTATATGTAACTATATCTATTTCTTTGTTTGTTTGCCTTCTTTTTAAAAATGTTTTGTTTGTTTTGATTTTCTCCATTAGATGTTATGTTAGTGCTTAGCCTCTTTGGTCTACACTGTAAAACTCTTTACATTTGGTCTTCAGTTCACTAAAAAACCTTTAGCTATTTTTACGTCATCTTTCACAATTGTAAAAGCCATACCATAATACCACCAGCATCCGTGATTGCATAGCGTTCCTTACATTAAGACTTTTTAATCTAAATCATTGTTGTAATTTATTTTTGCAAAGCTGCTAATGTGATAGAATGTTGGTTTTAAAAGTATTTGGATTTCCATGCACTCTTTTTCTACTTCAGTACAAACTTTCTAAGGTGATGACTGAAGGTTCCTGTTTATCTCAAAGAGAGAGCCAAGGAGAAGGCTTTTCCAAAGCTGGCTGATGTATTTCCTAACAATCTGCTCATTAAAAACCCCTAAAAAGCCTTGAGTGTGTCTCCGCATGTCAGACAGAGGGAGTCTGTTGAATCTGGACAGGAAGTGAGCTTTTCAATAATGATCCTGGCAAGAGGAGCACAAAAGATGATTATTTTCTCCTATTAGTTACTTGGCTCAATTTCTCTAAAGATTTGTAGCGTTCTTCAGCGTCTTTGTATGCCTGACATGTTGCATGTTTACCGGGTTATGAAGTTAAAACTTATTTTGATCAGAAAACACTGGAAGGCAATTGTGAAATACACTTGTGATCACCAAAAATGGATAATAAAAAGGGTTTACTGAATTTTTCCAAGAATATTATAATTTTTATTCTGTCATCTTTCTGATAGACTATGATAATGTCTCCTATTTGTTGGCTTTAAGTGAAAAAAAATGCCAAATTTATGATATTGTCTGAGTAAAATTATATTAAATATAAAGGGCAAAAGAGGTCAAACATGTTTAATAATTTACACATCAAAATAAAGGTTGTTTATATTTTTTAATATGAACAACTTTTTTTGACAACTTTTGTCAAATAAAAGTGTATTTTCCTTAAAATTGAAAATTCTAAACTAGACTATTTTACAAACATAGTAAACACAGCCAACATATTACAATTAAAAGCTGAATAACTAACAAAACTACAAAGAAAATAATACATTGACTTAAAACTCAAAACAACATTGTAAATAAGAAAATGTTGCTCAAAGGTTTAGGTGCTAAACTAGCTTATAAAAAATTCAGCATTGCTAAAAATAAAAATAAGGAGGAAAATGTACTAAATAATTCTGAAAAGACTATAGACTAATAAAACTACCCACCGTGCTAAATGTTAAATTAACTTACCGGTATGAAACCTAAATATTTGTAAAGGTGCTAAATGCTAAAAGGCTATGATAGATACTTAAAAAAAAAAGCAGAAGAAAGTGTTGAGTGATAAAAAAAAAGGTGAATTTTGTTGAATCTTGCTAAACTAAATGAACTATATAAAGCTTTAAAAATAATCCTGTCTAAATAAACAAAAAATATATATGCGAAAACATTAAAATTGTACTTTAAATGCTAGATATGCTAACAAAATAGCAGCACTGCTAAAGAAAAGCTAACAAATGTCAAACTATTTTAAAAGTACAATGTTTTCTGCTAAAAATACTAAGTCAAACGCTAAATGCCAGCAAAATGACTAAATAAGTTTGAAATTTGGCAATAGTAATAATTTAATAATGGCTAATTAGCTGTTAGCAGAGAAGCATTGCAAAAAAAAAAAAAAAAGGTAAATCATGCTAAACAATGCTATTACTGCTAATGTTACTACGCTAAATACTAATTTAGCAATGAAAAACAAAGTTTAAAGATAAAAACTTTTTTTTTCCTAAAAGGAGCATTTATTTATTTTAGGAGAACATTTATTTGGAAAGTGTTTTGTAAAATATGTTCAGCACATCATAATTTGAGCTCCCCTCAGTTGGTGAAAACACCACTTCACCTTCATATGCAGACACAACCTCCCTCTTTGAGAAGCCCTCAAGGACAGAGCCACCGATAAGCACCTCGGCCCTCATTACCGCTCTCAGCCCAAACAGCAGCGTGTCGCTTTGCCAGACTGCACTTCCTCTGAAATGAGGCCAGCATTTGCTGCTACCTGCCACAGTCCCCTGATGCTGAGCGCCCGACACCTTCAACCAGTTGTTGTTTACTCATTTCTTCCAGTAATCACTTCTGCAGGGAGAAGCAGAACAGTTGTCATTAAATTTTGCTTTGCAGAAGTAAGGAGAGGCGCGGACCGCCGTGTGATGCTGATTGTTTCAGCATAGCTGGTTTATAAAGGCATCGTGAGGTGATGATGAACTGTGAGGGGTGACGAAATGCATCCCGGTCTAACACCTCTGTGTTTGTGGGAGCTGAAGATCTGCTAAGGTGTTGCCAGAGGCTGCTGCTCCTTCATCTGCTATGCTTTCCTTTGGCCTCACAGGAATAAACCTTACACACTTGATTACACTCTGCTTTTTATTCTGTTGAAATAATTCAGACACAGTTGGTGTTATGGATCAAGTTAGCTTCATTATCTTAGACTTTGGTTTCTTAAACCTATATAACCATATGTATCATGTAATTACACATTTCTAAGACCCTTACCTCATTAGCATCATCCAAACCTTTCTTAGAAACCCATTCCTTTAACTAAAAAAAGGATATAAACATAATCAATATGAACAAAACTTAGCCTAAATTACAACAGGGGTTTATACAAATATGAACCTTGTGTGTCAGTAGATTTATAACGCCCTGTTGTAACATTAAAATATGTCCCACACAAGAGACCTTCAGCTCATAAATGTTTGCTCAGCTGCTCGACAGGACAGTATATATATTTTAAAAACATTGTATTTATCGTGTGCCATGTTTTCTGCCCAGCAGTGCATCATCATTCCACTAGTGGCAGTATAAAGGTACTTCGTGCTCATTTCAAAATGGCTGCTTCTAAGAAATCCCACAAACATCTTTGGCTTTCAAAACTTTATGAGGAGAATTATGACAGGGATTTTAGGGCCACTAAAAAAAGAAAAAACAAACAGATAAACAAGTAAAGTTGTAAAGTTATGAAAAAATGCCATAAAATAATGAGTACTGTCATTTAACTATGACAAAAGTTGTAAAATTTTGAGAAGTCAGAAATTATGAGGAAAGTTTTTGTAAAATCATATGATAAAAGTCATAAAATATTGTAAATAAATTAATTTATTTATGAGGGAAAACAGGCATTGAATTACGAGATAAATTTGCAACGTATGAAAACAAACGCATTAAATTATGAGAAAAAGATGGACATTTTTTTATACTAAATTTATGCGAAAAAACAGGAAAATTATGAAAATACAATTGTGAAATTGTGATAAAATAAGTCAAATGATAATACAGTTATAAAATTATGAGAATTAAGTCATAAAATAAAGTTGTGAAATTATGGAAAAGTCATAAAATCATGCGAAAAACTTTTTATATTATGAGAAAAGTTGTAAAATTATGAGAGAAAAATAGAAAATTTTCTGAGAAAAAAGTTTTTAAAAAATCTTGATTTTAACAGTTGTAAGTTTTAAAAAGAGAAAGTTAGCAAGTAAGCTTTTTCCAAAATAAATTTGTAATTTTTTGAAAACAAAGTTTTACATTCATAAAAAGTCTGACTTTTACCTGTAAAATTACAACTTTTAGAATAATAAATTTATAAATATTATTCCTGATTATATAATAATTATTTTATTATCATAATTTATTACTTTATTCTTTTAAAATTACAAGTTTTTTCATAATTGTACGATTTCATTCTGGTAAAATTTTTACTTTTTTCTTCATGATTTTCTGGCTTTATTGTTACTCTTTTTTTTTTTTTTTTTTACATAACTACATGCTGTACTGAATGAATGCAAAATCAGTTGAAAACAAATTCTTTATAATACAGTCACACCATGTAAAAAAATGTGTAGATAAAGTTTGAGACAGTGGGTAAAAAAATGTGCTTTTTTCCAGAAAATTAATTTCAATATTATTGCATCCTATACTAACAATCATGGGAGCAAAAACTTACCAAATTACCAACACATCATAATTAACCCAATCTACATCTCATTGCAAATATTGCCTGTTTTTGGTGGATTTCATTAGGATTTAAAAAAACATCTTAATTCCAAATGTATTATTTTCTTTAATTTTCTTTCAATAAATTGATGTAGTGATTTTACAGGGTCAAATGGCAATAGAAGCAAATGCTCAACAGAAGCAACTTTGTTTAGAAAAAGAGCAAAACATTGAAAGCATAAATACAAATTCTCATTTTGATTTTTTTCTTGCTACTGCAGTGTTCTTAAAACCAACTACAAACTGGTAATAGCTTTTTAAATATATTTTAGGTGTTTTATGAGCACCAATACAAGAGATTTAATCAATTTACAGTCAAAGTACAGAAGATAATGAGTCTTTTACATGAGTTAATGAGTTTCTCAGACCCTGATGAGCAGTCACCTTATTAAATTATCTTCTAGAGGTTTTGTTATTGTTAATGTTAACAGTTACATATGCAACATGGATTTAGAAAAATCAGGGATATTATTTTATTGTGTGTTCATTTTCTCAAAATGTTTTAAGGAATATATTTAAAGAAAATGTACATAAATTCTGCAAAGCTATTGGTCTCAAAGGAAAAAATACATTTTTTTTTTTGCATTTTCCCATTAGCTTCATGTCAGTTGTCCTTCAGTGGTGCAGGAACACATGTCCACAGGTGCAGTTTCTCTATACATACTGTTGTGGCTTTCAAGGGCGATGCAACAGGCAGGAGCAGTAAACAAACAGCAGTAAACAGCAGCAGCAGTGGGGAGTGGGATTCCCCGCTGTGCTGATTATTGGAGGGCTGTAAACACGCCTGATCCCACCCCCACCGGGGCGGGAAAGGTTGATGCGGACGGCCACAGAGGTCCAGCAACATCTGGGCCTCAACTCACCTCACTGCGGTCATGGGACTGATGGGTTTGTGGCAGGAAAGGGCAATAACTGGATGCAAACATGTCAGACGTGGGATTTTGTAGTCAGTGGCTAATTAGCCGAACGATAATGGATGTAAAATGGAGTTTCGTTTTATCACTGGTAATTGCAGAGCATCAATCTCAGCTGCATTTGTGTGTGAACATCATCAGAACAGAGTGGCACTGATGTGAAATGTGAGCGAACACAGCACAGCAGTGTCACCTGAAGGGAAAAGCTCCAATCACTTCTTTCTTTTCCATTTCAGGCATATTTTAATGCAGCAGCTTCTCCATAATTTTCAACGCATAAAAAATGTCAGACAAAGCCCATACAGCTTATTGCAAGAGGAAGACATGTCTCAAAGGAATGCCTTTAAAAATAAATGGGGGGAGGGGGAGAGACAATCTGGATATTTAGTTTTGTTAAACAGCACCATCTAGTGGCAAAAAGTAACAAATACACCAGAGAATAAATGGGGGGTGGAGGGGTCATTTTATGGTAATGAGATTGTTCCAGTGAAACTTTTTACCAATAAACTTATTTCAAATTCTAACCGTTTGTTTCTGGAATCATCTTTTGAAAATAAAAAAATAGATTAACCCACTTATTGTCAGTTCCCTGCATCTTACACTTTGACATCCAAAAAAGTTCTTTCTTTAAACCTTGTGCCAACCAGTCTGTATAAATGCAGCTTTCAATTTTAAAAGATAGTGTCTTAAAGTCACCTTTAAGGAACAAATTAAGGGAAAAAAACATATGAATGTGCAAAAACTTAGCTTTAAGCTAGATTATGTCAAAAAAAACTTTTTTTGGTCAAAGATAGGTAAACAACTAAATCATAACTTGAACTTTTGTTTGTGGGATAAACAATTAAAAGAAAAAAATAAATAAAGACAAAAACAGTAAAATACTCCTTTCATCCAGTTTATTGTATAAATGTACAGTGATTAACGGTAGGATTTCTGGTAGCGGGCACGAGCTCCAGGTCCACCGAACTTCTTGGACTCGCAACGACGTGGATCAGCGACCAGCAGGGTCCGGTCGTACTGGATCAGGATGTCTTTGATCTCCTTCTTGGAGGCTTCATCAACATCTACAGAAAAAGCAACCAATTACTGAAGCTCATTTCTACTTTTTGGTCACTTGAATGCTGTTACGTTTCTAAAAACATCTTGTTTGCATTTTTTTTAATTACTCATTTTCACGTATTGGCGTTTGTAATTTGTTGTTTTGTAAACACTCAAAAAAATCTGTCAGTAGGAGTTCATGGATGGATTTATGGATGTGCAAAAAAATCATCACCAGAATTATTTTTTGTCAGTAAAATACAGCTCCACACTTTACTGTTGATCATCAAACTTCTTCGTTCAAGACTTGGTGTTTCTCAACTCTATTTTCTATAAAGTAAGAAATAAACTGAATACAGAGTTGTCAAGCAATGAGTAAATATACAGATCTGTACAAGGAAAAAGTCTGCCTTCATTATAACCCAGAAATCTTAAATAATCCAGGTTTTTAACAAGCAAAATCTGTGTAAACAAATGTCTGTTTTACAAGAAACATCAATGAACCCCTATCATATAAAATATTCTCATGTTGTTTCATGTTCATTTCATTTCCTGATGTTTGCTTTACAGAATAAAACCTCAAACTTACACTTCTGGTAGTATGCAACCAGAGCCTTTGAGATGGCCTGACGGATGGCTGTAAAAACACAAATGAAAGTCAGACATTTCCTGAATCAAGACTGATATTTCATGTCTTGTTATAGTCTTACCATAGATTTGTGCGACATGACCACCACCCTTCACTCTGACTCTGATGTCAACTCCAGCAAAACGCTCCTTTCCCAACAACAGAACTGGCTCCAAAAGCTGATCAGAACAACTAGATTGTTAATGGATTAACTCACTTTTAAGGCATGTTCTTGTATAGTAACCAAAAAATAAATACCAGAAAAATGTACTTTAGCATAGTTTAAAGAGATAGAAGACATTAAAACTACTATAACTTGTAAAACATGGTAATGCGTGCAACGTTTTGAGGTTACAATTTCATAAGTGATGGAAATACTGTTATCATATCATATAAAATGCAGTTTTGGGTCCGATTTAGCATCCAGATAGTAACTGGGGTTAAACGTTTTAAAGTGTTTCTTCAAAATAAAAGCACTGCACCTACTACATTTCCTAAAAACGACTAAAGAATCTGGACACCGACCTTGTACTGAAGTGTAGCGGGCTCCACCATCTCCAGGGGTCTGCCGTTCACCTTGATCAGGCCATTGCCCCTCTTGCAGTGGGCAACTGCTGTAGCGGTTTTCTGATGGACATAATACAATTAATTACTTCTGAATGACAATGTAAGCTCAATTAATATATGTTAAAATAGCATGTAATTGCTATTTAGTTGTGCTGTTGTGCCAAACGTGAGGAGAAATTCATTGGATTTAGTACTAAAACACTTATTTTGGGTTAAGCTAATTAGCTACTAGCTAAAGTAAAGCTACACTGACTGATGACTACATTAACAAAACTCGCGTGCATCATTAAAACATGAAAAACAACATCGTTTTGAGTTTGACTAGTTCATTAATTCATCAAATTTTAGCTAAACAATTAAAAAGACGAAATATCTTAGGTTATGGCCTCTTCGTATTAGCAACCTCAGATAGCATTCGTTAGCACGGAAGCGGAGCCAGCAACACCACACGTGTAATAAACTCCACGTTTATACTTACTTTACGTCCAAACACCTGGACAGACTGCAGAGGACCTTTAGCTGGCATGTTTCTGAAATACACACAAAGCAATTGTTATAGTTAGTAAGCGCTTTAAAAGCATATTAAATGTGATTTTTGTGGGATCTGTCTCTAAAACACACCGCCTTCTACTAAGATGCCGCAGGAAGAGGCCGACGGGGTCTCACACGCCGACAATCAGGGGTGGTTTGCGGCAATCTGATCTCATTTACGGCAAGATTTTCGACAGTTGTTCACGCTCATGTCTAGAATCCATAATTTTACGTTTATTTGTGTTCATTTATTTTATATATTGTATTCATGTATTTTTTTTATTTATTTGTAGAAACAATATAAACAAAGCACAACAATTAGAAAAAGCTGTTAACTACGCTCTAAATCAACTAAGTATAGTGGAAAACAGGTTAAATTTAGCCACATACTTTTAAATGAACATGAACTTTTTTAACTACATAAAAAACCAGTACAACATAAAAGACACACGAAAAAAATAAGAGTTAATTTATTTACAACTAATAGCATGGTTTTGAGATATTTGTGAAAAGGATAAAAAGAAATAAACCTTTAAATTGAATTAAATTTAAAGCTTAAATAATATTGAAAGAGAATTGAAATTCTGAAAAATGATCAAATTAACTGAAATGTACACACTATAAAAGATTAAGATTTGGGGGTTGCTGGGGCATTTTCTTTTTAAGATTGCTCTAGTTTTCAAAATGTGTTATTGAACCCAAATAACTTTATTTTACGTTTGTATTTTCATGTTTTATGATGTAAGTAAATTTTCTGTGTAACAAATCAAATAACTTTGTTTGTAAACATTTTTTTTTGTTATTTTAACATAGAAGAGAAAAACCACAGTATTATCTGGATTTTGTGTTATCTGTGTTCAATTACTTAAGGATAAACATGAAGTCAAACAGTGTACTTCAGGGTTTTGAAAACAATTGTAAATGTTTTATTCTATGAGCTCTTTGGAAAGTTTCAATACGTTTTCACAGAGGAAAAGTATCTGTCTAAACAACATAAAACAGGGGAAGAAGCAGCTCTGAGAGAAAGATAAATCACACACAATCAGTAAAAAGACTGACGTCATTTCTTCAGATGAGACCACACTATCTTGTGCAGGCATGTTTTGTCCTCCCTTAAACATCAGCTCCCCCTAGTGATAGTTTCAAACATTGCCATACAACATTTTATCTGGGAAATATACCCAGAAATTAGGTTTGTTTTCTTCCCTCTATAAGCCAGGAACCGCAGAGATGGAGTTAAGCTTTTCCAGTGCCGCGGAGCAAGGGGTCAGCATCCCGGAATGGGACATGACATGGGAAAGAGGACGGGGGGGGGGATCTTTTCAGGAATCAAGAGGCGGCCCTCTTGATCTGACCACAGCCTTGAACAGTGTTGATGCTGCTAAAGTGGATCCTGCAGATTGTGGGAGGATGCCGGCACCAAAACTCTTCCTCAACACTTTTTCATGGAAAAGGTCAAAGACTTGTCAACAAATGCCTGAGAGACATCCAACAAAGGAAGAAAGCAATATAAAAGACTTGAATATGCAGTTTTTCCCCACTCTGACCATCTTTTGATCTATTTTAAAGCGTTCCTTGGGATCTTTTAGTTATAATTTTATGCAGTTTTTAGCCCAAATTAAAAAAAAAAAAAAAAACACGTGTCGTTCCATTGGACATGAGCCCCGTTTCCACTGAGCAGCATGGCACGGTTTGGTTTAGAATGGTCCAGGTAATTCAAGTGAACGTCATAATGGTGCAACTACAGCAAAAGCGATGCTAACAACAAAAATAGAGGTCATCCAGCAGGTCATTTTTTTTTCCCGCTTGGCTTTAGGAACTTTTTTCTTATCCAGGTCATTCAATGTGGGGGTTCTGAAACATTTGGCTATGGACATACAACCAATAGGGGCCCAAAAATAGGACGGTTTTGTATGGTTTATTTATTTTATAATGAAAATACTCAAAAACCAGCCCGAACCCTACTGTACTTTAATGTACCGCTCAGCGGAAACCAGGTTATAGTTTCTGTAGCTATTGGTGAGGGGCAACCCCGACCCCCTTTCCCCTCCCCATTGCTGAGAAGTCTCTGTTTACGTTTTCCCACTAGCTTACAGCCCCTCACATCCCTAGCCTAAAATGATCAAAAATGGCAAAAAATATCAAAGCTATCCAGCCGTACTGTTTTGAGTTAGATGTGAGGTTAGACAAGGAAAAATGATGACGTACATGCATCTAGTCACATACATGTGCACGAGAATGGAGCAAAACAGGAAGCTTGTGGCCGTCCCTCCAGCTTATGTATACATCACAAAGACAGCATATTTCTTTCTGCTCCTGATTTGCAACAACTTGAATAAAGAAATACTCAGAAAAGTAAATTTAAGATGAACTTTCTTAATATATGTCCTCCATCATGAGAAGAATGGCACAAGAACATGTTAAAAACACAATTTTAATCAGAGTGGGCCTTTTAAAGAAGAAGCTACGGGGTCACTGGAGGGTCAAACTCTCTCTGAGGAACATTTTGAGAACTTATATACAAAGGTGCGAGTCCTGTGTGCTGCTGTGCCTACCTATGTCTGACATTTAGTGCAGTGAGAGTCATGTTTATGGTGAACAGGCACCTGGCTTCTTTTATGTTCACACTTAATGTGTGCTCCTCTCAGGGCTGTTGAAGTTTACAGTTTTCACTTTCTCCATCACTCCCTAAATCCTTTTTTTTTAATTTCAGTCCTATCCTTTCCTTCCCAGTTACATTTTTGTATTTTGTCATAAGGTTAACAGTTCCCTTTTTTTGGCACAAGAAGACGCTAAATACAACTTTGAAGTGAAACACTAACCATTATTTTGTCTTTTTATTCCAAAATTATTTGTCAAAACTCAGAATAAAATAATGTTGCTACTGCTTAAATATTGTCGTTAAATTTCTTTATGTAGTATTTGTTTTTTCCAAAAAAAGGAACAAAATTAGGTTTATAATTTTAAAATTAAGCCAATTTATAGAAGAAAATATTTTTGTTATAAGTACAGCCTCGATAGAATTTAAAATGTCAATTTTAACTTAAAAAAAGATCTTTGACTAGAATTGGATATAAAGTTGAGTTGTAACAGTTTTGTCTGGATTTCCTCATGTTCACTTCCTTTTTTAAGCTCTAATTTAGTGTTTCTTGTGCAGTGGCTTCACTTCCTTGTTCTTTTTTTGTGGTCTGGCTCAGTTTTATTTTGAATTTCTTCTCCACTTCATGCCAAAGTTGGTTTAACTTCCACGTTTGTTTAGATTAGCCTTGCCCGTAATGTTTGGGCTGGATTTCTCTGTTTATCTGTCAGTTTTCCTGTAGGTGCTGCCACCTGTGCTTCATCAGCCCCACATGTTTGGATCCAATCCTTCCCTTCCCTTTTCCTCAGTCGTTTTGTCTGGTCCTTCTGCTCCCTTTGGAAACACTTGTAGATATTTTTGTGGTTTTTTTCTGTGTCCTCGTTTCCTTAATTCCTGTATTTTGAGCTTCTCAACAAAAATGTTAAAGTGAAATGTCAAAACAACTGCGTAAAATGAAATTAAATCCAAATCTTTATTTTATTTGAACTTTATTTATTTGTTTTCAGAATTTGTTTTTATTTTATTAAAAAATATAAAGGATACATATTTTTTAAAAACACATGACATAATAATATTAATAATATAAAAACAACTACAAATATAAATAAAAATACATGAAATAAATACATTTATAAAAATAAAAAGAAGACATTAAACCCTTATCTTGCAATGCAGCAGGATTATGCTTCCACAAATCCACATCAGAAAACCTCAAAGTGCTGAAAATTCAAGATAAAAATGTGAAAATGTAACTGCTGTGTCTCAATCTTCATGAATCGTCAGTGAACTGAAGCAACATTGATGAACAGAAGCACGCTCCTTCAGAACAATGTCGGAAGATGCAAAATTTTAGAATATGCAAACTGCAAAGTTTTTCTTTTTTTTTCCCACATATTTTTAGCTGAATAAAAAACTAGATTTTTTAGTCTTATCTTAGCCTTATCTTAAAAAGGTAACAACTTTTTTAAATTTTGGAAACCAGTTACCATTATTATCACGTATAGAATAGCTTTATGAAAAATCAGTGAAGATTTCCAATAGAAAACCACTGTCATTTCACTCTTGCAATATTTAAAAAAAAATATAATCCACTGAGTTCTGAGAGTTTTAAATATTTCAAGTCTTGTTGTTTATTGCATAAAGTATTACATAGACTCAACCTCCTTTGAGAAATAAAACTCTCAGTGGTCTCAAGACCAGAGCTGCCTCCAGAGGTGACTGATGTACCCTAAAGAAACACAGCATTTGGACAAAATGCTCTTTCTGTGAAGGCCAGTATATGTTGGAACAATCTCTCTCCCTGTGTTAGAATGTCCAACGTTAAAGACTTTCAAAACTTAAACAGCAGCTGAAAATAAACCAGTCCTGTAATCACTGTTTTTTGACCTGCTAGCATTGCATTTTACTTTTAATTTCATGTCCTCCTAATTCTCTTCTCATCGTACTGTTTGTTTTTAATAAAGAGCTATTGGATTTTCTACTGCTTTTCTTTCATAATGTGACTGTGTACTGTTTGGATTTTTTATTCTGTTTACTGTTTTCTCGCATATCTGCCAGGGGACTACGTATGCTATATAATCTGTTATATTTACAACACTGACTCTCTGAATATATGTCTATTAATGTACATTGTTTCTATCACATAAATAAACAAAAATCTAAACCTGCACATAAAAGTCTCAGAAAAGACGTTTTCAGACGTTGGATTAGTGTCTGCACAGTTGCAGCACTTAAACTGAAGTCTTTCTTGTAACCTATTTATTATAATTTTTTAGATGAAAAGCTTTGCCGATTTTTTTCCAGTTTGTTCTAATATTTCCTAAACTTAAAATATCCTCTGTTGTCAGATTAAAATTGCATTCCTGGGTATTTATTTATTAAAATCAAGCAGAAGAGAAAAAAAAAAACGGTTTGAAAAAAATTGCATTTGTAGAAAATATGCTGGGCGTGTCACATGCTCCCCGCTCCGCTCCATTCTGATGCATCCGCTTGTAGACAATTAGATCCATGTAAGTCTTTGTTTTCCTGGTCTGAGCTGGAGTATAGATCAAAAGTGTACGGCTGGATACTTCCAATATTGCTCACCATTTTTGTTGCACCAGTAAATCTTAATTTTCTTCATACATGTCGTCCAGTATCGTACAAATAGGACAAGAACATGTTATAAATACCCAAAACATGACTTTTACTTTTATTTGATAAAAAAAAGTCATGTTTTTATTATTTCTGATCAAAAAACAAGTGAAAAACTTTACATTTTAGAGCCGAACAGTGGGGAAACATAGAAGGATTTTATTTATTTTTATCAGAGTGGATTTTTTAAGGAGTCGTTCTCCTAAAAAAGTTAAACTTTTGCTTTTTCTTAAGGCAGCAATGTTAAAGTTTATTCCTGAAAGATGAAGGCATGAAGCTGACTGGTTTGTCTGGACACCCACATGTCAGATAAGCTTGTGTTGCGGGTAGCCAGGCCGCCAACACCGTTGTCTGTTTAGGAAGCAGGTCAAGGTTGCTAAATGGGTCCTGATTTCCTGCTGTGCACAGCAGACAGTCCTGCAGTGTGGCTGACTGTCGGCTTTACTTACAGAGTCCAGAGCTCAAAACTATTTACGCTTTCTGATTACAGCTTTTGAGGAGTTCAGGATTCACTTTTACAAGAGCAGAACTATGGCTTTTCCAGTTATTCCAAACGTACACACAAGATAAAAATCTCTTTTTTTTTATTCTTGAGAGGAGCCGATGCTGTCATCCCACACAGAAAGTCCTCTTTGCCGCTTTTGAGGAGAATCAGAGCTTGCAGGAGCTGTGAGGTGCACCATGCAGTAAAAAAGAGCACACAATAAATACAGGCTGCACCATATATGAGCATTTCCTCCACGGGGCCTTATGGAAACACATCACCTGGAGGCGCGACCCCGAGACCTTGTCCTGTCACAGCAGCCCAAGCATGAGGCAGAGCCCTAAGATTTACGGCGGAGAAGATGCCGTTCTCGAACGACCTCTCGGTCTCATTTGACCATAATAGGCTGTGCCGTGGTTGAAAACTTGTTGGTGGTAATTGGAGTTTGGCTGAGCAGAAAGAGAAGATCTGCTAAGCCCAGTAGGCGGAGAAGGTGCGAAGGGGCAGAAAAGAAAAAAAAAAAAGAGCCTTTTGTGAGGGATACAGAAGTGAGGTCACCATGGCAACGCATGTAAACTCAGGTTGATGAGACAAGTCCTCCTGGCTGTGTCCTCCAGGTTTTATTTAAGGCAAGATGTTTCCAAAGTTCTCCCAAAATGTCATCTAATCTGAGGGACATCAAAAAGTTCATATTGCATGAAAAAAAAACACAGCATTTTATGTTGTTTGCAAATTTCTAATACAAAATTTGGTTTAAAGCCTCTTTTCACACCCAAGAAAAAAAAGAGTTTCTTGAATAACATATTCTAATATGTCGTCAATGTAGAAGACAGCTCACACCACAGATGTATCAAGAGCTAAACTCGGGTTTGGGCTGAAGCCTGAAAATACATTAGGGATTGACAGAAAATTATTTCTTTTTGGAAATAAGATTTTTTATTTTAACCTTTTGATGGAATGCACCCGAAAAATTGTTGCAATATCCTTTTTTAATAAGATATAAATAGTACTAATTATGATATGCTGGGTGATTTGATATGTTTTTGCTTTGACAACTAATCAGGGAAAAAGCACCTTATTTACCCCTTGACTCAAATTTGATTTACACATTTCTAACATGGTGGAACTCTAGGAACAGCAGGTAGTCATTTAAAAATTATTAACAATAAATAAATTATTTTCTAGGACAAAATATTAGGGTCGCCAAAATGAAGAAAAAACTAATATATAAGAATAAAGTTGTACAGTAACGAGAAAAAAGTGGAGATTTCACAAAAAGTTGCACCTTGAAGTGAAACAACTAAAAACAATTGTGAGTAAAAAATAGAGTAGAAAAAGTCCTATCATTTGTTAAAGTAGTACAATTTAAGTAAAGCTAAGTAAAAAATAACTTTTAAAGTTTTCTAGAATTAATTTGTAAATTTGTGCTTCAAAAAAATATAATTTTACAATGAAAAAGAAAACAAACCTGTCTCACTCAATTTGTAAATTTCCTTTTTTACTTATTTATTTAGTTAACCTTTTTTAAAGTTTTTTATCTATTTTATTTTTCATAGTTTTACGACTTTATTCTTGTAGAATTTTAACTTGTTTCTCATAAACATATAACTTCATTCTCATATGTTTAGTCATTTATTTTCTTTCATGGTGACACTCCACTGAAATAAACCTTTTTCAAATCTGACATCAAACAAAATGGCGAGATCGTCGCGAGTGTGCAGACTTCCAATTTATTAGTTTAGACCAGCAAAGCTGAATTACATTAAAGGAAAACTAATTACTGTTGCATTATTTTCTAACGTTGATCCCCTTTCCTTTTGCTCATAACAGTATCTGATCTGCAGGAAAATAAAGGCAAAAAAGGATCAAATTACAAAAAAAAAAGTATAAACAAGAAAGTGACTATTCGCATGTCATTTCTAAAGTATGTGTGGCCAGTGCTGAACTTTTCTCTGGGCCTCGCTTATTTCGAAAGCTGCAAATATGTGGCCAAAAATCCACACATATATTTGCTGTGTTCCTTGGTAAACATTCTTGCTTTTACAATTACACTTTAAAATACTCAGTAAAGCAACAAATACCCCTTAAATCTAGTCTTGGGCATTGGCTGCATACATTACGTGTGGCCAACATGAATTTCCATCAGCTTTTGTGCTTATAAATATAAATGTTGTGCTTGTAAGTATAAAATTAATTTCCATTCAAATTTCCATGACCTTTGTCTTAACCTTGACATGGTTGTAAGAGAGAAATGATCCACGACTTGTTTAATATCATCCATATGAATTTGAGGAAGCAACTGTGCAGTATTATAGTAGAAATCATGTGATAGTCAGACGCTCAGTTCTCATTTGAGATCACATATAGAAGAAGACACAATAAAAGGCAGAACAGTGGTGATAAATATGACATCAAACCACACAAACAAACTCAAAGTGGTTTCAGTTTTCTGTAAAATTGGTGCATTTTAAAGAAAATGTAAAAAAAAATATTTATTTTGTCAAAAATTAAAATCATTGTTGTAATTTTTTTCTAAATAAAGCGGATCAAAGTGTAAAACTGCTTTTTAAACTATTATTATCAGGTATTGTTTGAAGATAAATTATTCAGAATCACTTCACAGCGGATACACACAATCCACAGAATGTGGTTAAGAGATGTGAGAAATCTCCATTAGATTAAAAAAAAAACAGTCCGACCTTTAAGGTCTGAATCAGCACTGCATGACAAACCTGTCTTGCAGTGCTGTTAAATCTTCTGAGAAAAAAAAAAACACCTTGTTGTCACTCATCGCATTGTGCTGCTGCGTCCTGAAACGTAATCTCCAACGGCATCATGTGAGGCGGAAGCTATATGTCAGCTCTCCAACAGAAACCGCTGCCAAGTTCTGCGAGGGCGCCTTGATGAACAGAAAGGTAATGTGTTTCATTCAGAGGTCAGAGTACTTCAAGTTTCAACTCACTTTTGAGGGGAAAACATGGCCACAGATTAGAAAAACTACCACAACGAAAAAAAAAAAGGGGGGGGGGGGGGCGTGTGTTTGATGTGGGGGTGTCTCCTTGTCAGGTAGGGATGAGTTCTTAGACTTAATCTTTTTAATCAACTGCTTTGACCTCTGAGAGTTTAGGATCGAAACCAACTCAACTGCAGATTGTTTGTTTTTATGTTTTTATTTTCACATCTCAGATCAAACACATATTTAATCTGAACTTTTGACCGTATATGAGAATTGGAGTGAGTTAGTGTGATGTCACCCATAGAAAATGGTTTACTTCCAACTCCAACCACATTAAGTCAACTCAGTATCCATATTTCGCGATACGAACAACACCAAGTTCGAATCAGACATCGTCATTAAGCAGTGATTGGTCCAAGTTGGTCTGAGTCATTGTTACTATGACAATCGTTCTCACCAATCAGGAATCAGCTTGTTATGCTACGTTCACACCGAGCAAGTGGCAGGCATACTTGAATTCTCGTTTAGCCCATGGTGTTCACATTGGACAAGCAGGGAGGGGCTTCTTCTTCTTTTTCTACTGTTTACCAGCGCACGTCCGCCATGGAAGAGGCTTGGTGTAAAATGTCGAAACGGTGGAAATCCAGCAAGTATTGCTCTAGGCTTTTCATTTCACAGCTCTGTTCCAATATATGAAAGACTTGGTGCCGTATAATTCTGTCGGGGTAAAAAACACTGCAATTAATACTTTCTCTTTCGTGATCATGTTTACAACGGTTGGCACTTCCATGTTCTGAAAAGGACACTACCCACACATCACGACCAGATCAGAGTCCCTGATGGATCAAAGTTCCGTATTTTCATGATTTAGTAGTAAAAAGTTCAACTGGTTGAACTTCCAGCACTTGATCATTCTTAAAAATCTTAAAAATCTTAAAAATGTGAATAGCATGAACCTGAGCGTTTTGAACACGGTAGCCAGAAACTTGCTTTTACTTACGTTTAGATAGAATTTCATCTGATTTTGAAAGCAGGCTACTGTCAATCAAATGTTTTGAGCTTTGGTCGTGGGGGCCAGCGGACACCACCTACTGTGATTAAAGCATCTGATTGGTCAGTTTACAGCTTGAATAACTTACAATAAAGGAAAAAAATATCATGAAAAAATTTAGAATTAGGAATTCAAATTAAGGGTATCAGAGCAAGAATGGTTATTCTGACAAATACAACAACAGAGTAATTTCTGTTTATTTCTCAAATGAACTCTATGGGGTTTTGTCTTCCTAAACCACTTCCTGTTTAGGGGTCACTAAGTCCAGTTCTCATATGTAGTCAGTGATCTGAATTAAAGTCTTTGTTTTTCCAAAATGCTGTAGCTCAATTTAAAAGTTCATGTTTTTTTCTAACTGAACACGTTTTATATAATTGTGGTTTTATGTAAGAGTCTTTTCAAAGAGCTCTATTAGCTGCAGATAAAAACTGTTTTTATTTTTCAGAGCTCCATTCTGTTTGGAATGACCTGTGCAGACCATTCGCCCTTTTGTTTGTTTCATGCATTTAAGCAAACAGCTAAATTCCATTTTCACCCATTTTTTATTTTTGTGCTGCACATTTCATTGGGTCTGCATGCATATTTTGAAAGTGCTTCATGAATAAGTGGATTTTTGTGATTGAAAAGTCCCTATTATGCATTTCAAATTCATAATGTGGTTTTTTTTATTGCAGTGGGATGCAACTCGTAGATGGAGGAGATCTGGCAAACTTGTCAATACTAGCTCCTCCATTTGCTTCCATCATTCTTCTCCTTCCCTTACTTCCTCTGTCTTGTCGGGGTTCAAAAGGAGTCATAAACTAGACTGAATCCTGACAAAATCGTTTATACAATAATTAATATGATCCATCTAATTTTTCTAAGTTTGATGCACCTGAATCTACACTGTGTTCCTCGGATGCATATTAGCTCAGTCACAATGTGTTCCACGCTGCTGTGGGGGAGAGTTTGGGAAGATCTGATGGGAAAGTGGGCCACTTCGCTCAACACTCCACTGGAGAGCTCCTTAAAAGGCCTGGAGAGATGATGTCGTGGACTCTCCCTCCCCACACAAACTCTCCTTCTGTTATTTTCATCTCTCCGACAGCAAACGGAGAAAAGCCCTGGAGCAGAACCGGGCTCTGGCCAAACTCATCATGCACATGTAAGAAACACACCACTCTGATGACTTCACAGAGCTGAAAAAAAAAAAAAGAAATAACTCAAACCAATCAGAAGCTCTTACACATGTTCATGAATATGTTTCTTTTTTTGGATTATTTTCTGTTTTTCTAAAATAGCAGAAGTACTGTATCAGTTTAGTTCCTTTATTTGTAATAAAGAAAAAGCAGAAATGTAATTTTAACATCACCAATGCAGAAGTCGGCTTTTGAAAGGCATGCTTGGCTAAGAGTAAAACCTTTATATTTAGATGCAACATGGCCTGGAGCTGCTGCATTCTGGCGGCTTTGGCCAATCAGAGCGTCCCAAACACAGTAAATAGTGGACATTTTCCTCAAGCAGCTGCTAGCCTCTAAATTTCAACGAGTCAGCTTACGTTTTTCCATTACAGACTGTGTGCTACGGGTCACTTTATGTACACACAACGCGTCCAACTCCAAAACAAATCCGTGTGCACCCTGTGACCCCCACACAGCATCAGTTTTGGACTCTTCTGCATTACCTTTTCCCAGGTGAGTGCCAGCACCTGGAGTAAGCGGTAACAGGCGAGCATGGGTGGGCTCTTAAGCTTCTCCTCACAATAATCCACCAACCATCTGCTGTTATCTGGGGGAATGTTCTCTACACACTTCATGGACATATATGTCCCAGCGCTTTGACGTCTTTGTTATTTTTAGCAGCAGCCTTCCGCTGGAGGTAGTTATTGCGGTGTCGGACAGACTCTCAAAAATAAATGTTTTTTTATTTATACTTGCTCCTCAATTTTTGTGATGGTTTTCTTTGTCTTTGTTTCTCTGTCAAACAAGTTTTCTTTATAATATTGGACTTCAAAGCCTCAATGTCAAAACATTAAGCAAAAAAATTTAAAGTTAGGAAGCAAATACTAATGCAACTTTTTGTTTGTACAGTTATTTCTATCAATTCTGGTTTTTAAAAAAGGTGTTGCCCCTGCGACAGACTGGCGACCGGTCCAGGGGTGTCCCCTGCCTTCGCCCATGAGTAGCCGGGTTCGGCTCCGGCAACCCCGTGACCCCGAAAGGGATAAAGCGGATTGGAAAATGAATGAATGAATGAAAAAAGGTGTTAAAAATGACACAGCACTTATATCATAAATGGAAAACAAATTTAATATGTAAAGACAATAAAAAAGCTAAATAGTAAAGTTTTAGACTTGACAAGAAAAAAAAAATTGTAGAAAATGTTTTAATGTCACATCGTCTCCTTAAATCTTTACGAGTAATCAATTATTGGATGTTTTTTGTTTTAATAAACACCAAATAATATATTTAATATGGAATTTTTAAAATCATTAACAAGAGACGATGTAGATAAAGGCAGGCCGTACATAGACACTATATACACACTTTTACTGCAATTTACGTACAATGTACTCCAAACTCTAGCTAATAATATCTAGCATAGTCTAACTATTTCAAATACTTTATCTTTTAGTAACAATATTTGTCAATAAACGTGTTCATATTTCTTTAATTCTGCTCTCATTACTACTATTACATGGTATGTGGTATTATACACACAAAAAACATTAACATTACAATACTTTCACTATTGCTTTGTCTGAATTTACTGATTACTTCTTACACTATGTAGGGCTTTCGACATTTTTTCTGGGTTCTGGAATTCACAATTCCAAAATCTCTTTCCAAAAATTATGCAAACTATGCAAAAATTTAGTGTGTGTATATGCTTATTAGATTGGTGAATATAGACCATAATTGCACCATGTTTGAACTATTGGTTTTTTGAAAAAGTAAATTTGTTACAACTCATCCAAATTTTCATCATCAGAACACCATGGATTCAAAACAGTCTTCACAAAACATTAAGATTTATAAAGTTTTACATCTGTAATTGGATGACGTCATATTTGTTTTTTACAAAAAAAAAAGTGGTGGGAACGTTTTCTCAATTGTATTAAAATCCAGGGTACTAAATAGACCTAAACTATACAGTATTTTACAGTTCAGGGAGTAGTAAAGGAATTCAAACATAACCTTTGTGTAGGTCAGAGTAGAACCTGGAAAATGCGGTTTATGTTGTCATTCTTTAAACTGAAGGAATTTGCTTATCGTCACTCAGTAAAGTTGGAGCCCATGGAAATGTGGAAGTTTTATCCCTTACTTCATTCACTAACTTACTATTATCTCTCTAAATATGTGTCAATATTTGCTAGCCGAAGAAAACGTCCCGCAACTTACATAAGAAGGGCTAAATTGAAACATAGCATAAATGTGTCATGCACGCTTCAACTGTTCTATTTGCAGAAACAAATCTACCTATTACCTATTGGATCAGGCTCTTACAGACTTTTTAGAAAACTTCTTTCTTTTGGGTGAAGGAAATAGTTTGGGAAGTGTTGCTTTTTTTTGTAGAATTAGCTGCTAATTAGCGTTAAAGCTAGAAAATGTTTAATAGCAGACTTTAGCCAAAAACAAAATAGATTTATGTTATCATATGTCACATTAAAGCAAATGATACTTTATGAAATATTAATAATAAACTAAATAATAAATTAACAAAATACTTGAGTTATATATTTTTTAATCCAGAGCAATGCTAATGTAAGCAGCTATTCCCTCTTTGCACTTGTTGCTATTTTAGCTAACATATATCAGTCAGTCTCTGTGTTCAATAAAGTCCACTTAGCTTGTTTGTTGTTGAGAAAACACTCATAAGAAGATGAGAGAGAAGTGTAAGTAAACACTAATTAAATAGATGTGATGTTTTTGTGGGTAGAGAATAAAGTAACCGTTCACTTTTGCTAGCATCCAGTTTTTTCACTGTTTATCTCACTCTGACCATTTTTTGAGGTTGCCAGTCTGTTGCAGGGGCCACAATCACAGACCCATGTACATCTAGGGACAATTTAGAGTAACCAATTAACCTATGAAGCATGTTTTTGGAGGGTGGGAGGAAGCCAGAGAAAACCCACACATGCACGGGGAGAACATGCAAACTCCACACAGAAAGGTCCCCCATTGGTGGCACTGCTTCAAGTCCCCCAGGCAGGGCTTGAACCGGGGGCCTTCTTGCTGTGAGGCAAGAGCGCTAACCACTGCACCACAGAAATGCAATTTTTAGCCTAATTTTCTTAATATATATCTTCCATCATGAGAAAAATGCCATAAGACCATGTTAAAAACACCAATAAAACAATTTTCATCAGTCAGTCAGTCAGTCAGTCTGTAAGAATAAAAATCGCTGCTAAGACTCTGCATGTGACGAACAGTATCAGTCATCACCTTGTCAGCCGAAATGCCACCACACCTTCTTAAGAGTTGTACGCCTCACTGATAACAGTTAAATAAAATGCTACAGGAGGTCACAGCAGCTGAAATGCTAAAAAAAAATGCATTCATGTGTGTTTGTTTTACTCATTTTTATAGCACTGTTTTCATGGATATGGTTTTAACAAAAAATCATAAATGTAGCTTTAAGATTTCCGTCTAAGCCTTCTTTTCACATCTATAAATGTCTCAATTTTACCAACAGAGGCTCTTCCTTTGCTCTGAAGATACATTTTCTTGTCCTTTTCTCTCAGTGCCGATTACACTGTGAGATGGAGGGTAATAATCATATGTGGGTGGTTTCACTGCAGCTGAGTTGCACAAGCAACACTTATCTATTTTAAGCTGCTGCTTGAGGGCTTCCTTTGTGAAACATGTGCCTGGAACACTGAACATTATTTCTCTGCAACGCATAGGGGGCAGTTAAGGCAGCAGAATACATGTTACTGCATCGTTTCCCCAGCAAAAACGCATGGACTGCAAACCAAGAAAGTAAGACAATCTTTTTCATGTGGACTTTTAGGAACACAAAGGTCATGGGAAATTAACACTGTACAGAAACAAGATATATGACACCTGTTAATTGAAAGATGAACCTTCCCAAACGTGAGGGGAAAATTCCCTTGAAGTTCTGTTGGTGATGAATTAGACTGTCTGTGACCGTTGACCTCAGAGAATTCACCAACCCTGAGCTTCCAAGGGGTCCGAGTTCAGTTCACAGCATGCGAGTGATATTTAAAGCTGACAGGGCAGAGGCTTTAAAGACTGAATACAGCTCTGTTTTTCCACTTATGATCCTTTTCATCAAGGTGGATGGAAATAATGAGGGCAGAGGGTTTCAACGGCTAAATCAAGAACTGTAAAATAGGATAAGCAAAGCTGGAGGAGAAGTGTTGCCAGTGGAACAATAAAGTGAAGTGGAATGTGATTTCAGCTGCTCTGGAAATCATGTGGAGGTTTCAGTTTTTTTTTTTTTTTTTTACTTTTAAGCAAAACACAAAAGGGTTTAAAAATGAAGAAGTTCAGAACCACAGAGACTGGCTTTTGTAAAATAATTTAATTTGATGCTAAAATGCCATGTAGCATTGCATCTTCACTCCTGTGATTTGGAAGTATTTTGCACAAACCTTTACTAATAGTAGTTTAAAATCTAAGCTAAAAAGTTAGGTGAGAAATAAAAAAAATCTGCAGATATGAAGCTTGTTTACTTCCTTGTGTGGAAAAAAGCTCAAAATCCCACTCCAAACATCATTTGATGTATTTTAAAATCAATCCTATTGGTCTTCCTGCTATGATTCTATGTTTTTTAGCCAAAATCCAAAAGAAAGTGTTATTTCCTAAGACATAGTTTTAGCAAAGCAGCAGTAGTTCATTAGAAGTTCATCTCTGAGCTGTGAGCGGGACTGTTGGCATGGAGTAAGCCTGCCTCTATTTCCCATCATCTATCCGTTTACATGTTCTCCTGCTAACTTACAGCTTCTTACATTCCCAACCTAACAATCAGTTCATGAGAAATTTGCATCAAAGTTGTGGGGCGGGACTGTTGGCACAGAGTAACTTCACTGTAACGGATTTCTGTAAACTAGACAGTATTATCCTGCAATGTCAGCAGTAAAACTCTGTACAGAGGCTTTACAGTATTTTACTGCAAACAATGGATTGTGGGAATTTCCATTATCTCTACTGTAATTTCTCAATTACTGTGAATCAGAATACAGTAAGAAAAATGTCCAGAAAAATAAGGCCAATCACGAATGGTTCCAAGGCATATATTGAAAGTAAATCAACCCATGGTGGACGAATATTATCGGTGTTTTGGATGCATTATGAGTGGAACCGGTTTGATGGGAAAACGCATCTATCAGCTAAAGGGGTTGACGCCACAGATGACATGTAAATAACAAGCACTTTGACACACTGTAACTCTTCAGCCGTTTACACAATTAATGGGAGTCCGCTGATTCTGAAGTGAACAGAATCCTTTCATTTCAACTTTGCGCTGTTATGCAACACATAATTAACATAAAATGTTGCATATCAGCGCAAGACTGCTTTTCAATCAGTTGGAATTACGTTAATTGCATAAATGATGAAAAGAGTCTGGCGCTAAAGGGTTAAAAGAGAAAGCGTTCTGACCCTACCCTCCATCAGAAGGCAGAGTCAGTGCACACTCCATACAGCACTCCTATAGGAGCAGGGTTAACGCTGGCTGTGGGGAAATTTGTTTAAGTAATGTTTACAAGCAGCAGCCTCTTTGGATCAATCACTCATGTCTCATTTAATCTTCCTTCATCAGCTGGTGGTCACTGACCAGTCTAAAAGCCGATCTACTTCATGAATGTTACTGAGGATCACCTCAGACCAAAACCTGCTGCATCACTGAACAATGATTGAGCTTTTAGAGAATCTTTTTATTTGTGTGGCACATTAGAATCCATTTGATTACAAAAAATTGAATGATGATTTACTTGAAAAACCCTTTTTATAGTGTAGCATTTTAGAGAGTGGTCTCAAAAATACCACAATTTTTACTTTTAGCTTAGTAATTTTTTAAAGAAAGAACCCTCACTTGAACTGGACTACAAACCGAGAGGTCATTTTTGTTTCTTAACTGTAAAAAAAGGGATTTTATTTTATGTTCAATTAATATGTTCTGTAATATATTTGAAAATAAAACTTTTTTAGTCTGAATTAGTCAATAAATTCCAAAAAATAAATTAAATTCTATACCAGTTAACATTTAGTTGTATGAATATACATTTTGCACAAGTGAACTACCCTAACAAGAATTCCAGAGAGCAGGACTTCCATAATTTCCATCTTTCGTTGCTTTGCCCCACCCTCGTAATTCCTATTGGCCAATGGTTTTGTTTACGAGCTTTGTTCAGGAACAGGAACTGGCTTGACGGCAGTCTGAATATAGACCAAATGCAAGGATCAGGACTCAATCCGGACCAAATTAAGCGGACTCAGTCCGACTCTTCTTCTTTGTCTTTTAGACGCTCTCTTAACAGAAAAGTCACTTCTGCGTTTACATTTTTTAACACTTATGGTCAAAATAGGTTAAATAAACAAACAACTTGTCAGGTTATTAATAATATGAGTTGAAGGCAAGACCTAAAATGTTGCTGACTGCATTTGTTTATATTATGTAAGAGAATCTTCATTTTTACTCAAAGAATGAGGATAGAACGTTAAAATCCCTGTTTTGCGCCTGCAGGTTGTTAATTTGTCCTTTGGATTAAGAGATGAATCATTTTCGTTTTCAACAGCCTGAACCCAAACTTTGACAGCAGGGATTAATGGTGTGTTTTTCCACGCTTTGCCTGGACGGAATGATTCATCCTTCCTTTTAGCTCTAACCCATTACAGGCTTCAGCACAGCTCCAGATATTGGACTATTATTAGCCTTTTTTCTCTCTACAAAAGAAGGTCACTCAGACAGTGTGGTCTGTCTCATTACTCAGTGAATGGAAAAATGCATTTAGAACTGTTTACATTATAAATGGATCACATGATTAAATGCAGTCTGTGTGTGTTTTTGGAGGAAGTGGCTAGAGTCCAATGGTCATGGTTATTGTTACTGCATAATTATCTGAGTGAGACGAATCATGTGATTTTTTTGGCTCTATTTCTATCCATCACAACTCCTGCACAATACAGATGGATAAACAGTTTTGGACTCTTCCCTTCCAAAGATCTTCATTCTCCAATATTTTAGTTTTATAGTCTTTATTCAAGCAGGAACAGATTCAGTTTTGGGTAAAAAAAAATGGCATAAAAATGACAAAAAAATAATGTAATAAAGGAAAATTTAAAGAAAAATAAGGTTTAACATCGTTTGACTTTTTCTGAATGTTGCTGTCAAAGTGAGAATGAACAATGGTAAATGACTTGTACTTATATTCCGCTTTTCTATCTTGCTTTAAGGCCCAAAGGCCTTTACACTCCCACTCACACACATACATTCACTCACTGATGGCGACTCTGTTGCCAAACACGGGCACCAACTTATAACTACCAGAAGCAATGTAGAGTTCAGTGTCTTCTTGCCCAAGGACATCCAACACATGGGCAGGCAAAGCGTATACCAAACCAGTGATCTTCTGATCAGAGGTCAACCGGTCACATCAAATGCATTAAAAATGGATTGGCAACCTCTTCAGGGTATTCCCCGCTTTCGCACAACAGTCGTTGTTATAGGCTCCAGCAACCCAATGACCCCACAAGGGATTCTGTGTGTTCAAAAGATGGCTGGACAGATCAAGTTAGACACATCAAAGTTGGTTCATTTCCAGCCAGATTCTTCAAGTTTGCTCAATCTTGATGTAAAATCAGTTAATTAAAAAAATATAATTTTTTTCTGTACAACAATATTATATCAGTGTGACTCCAAGGAAACCTAAGCCCAAGTTCAAGCCTTTTTGTTGTGATGTCACTTGAATTGCAGCTGGAATTAGCTAAACAGCATGTTAATCCTGTGCATATAAAACCCGCCCATTCAACGCATGTTGAATGTTAAACCAGGTTGTGCCCAACCGAATTATATGACACCAAGTCTTTTATATATCAGACTAGTGCTGGGAAACAAAAAGCCTGGAGCAAGATTTGCATCACTTCGACATTTTGCACCAACTCTCTTCCAATTGTAGGTGCTGGACAAGTGCTAGAAAACATTAGAAAAAGAAGAACCCCCTTCCTGCTTGTCCAATGTGAACACTTTAAACTAAACGTGCATTCAAGAACCTGGGATTAGTGCATTCTTGAATGCACGTCACATGTGTGTCTCTAGCTAAACTCATGAACCACGTTAAATTTCTGCACCAGTTTGTGTGTTGGTTCAATCCACTTTGCTTAAACTCTGCTGGGGACCAGATCTTGGTTTACTTGCAAGTGAACCCTGCTATGATTTAGCAATATGAATGCGGTGAGACTATCCTAAAGACTTGTGAGTGGAATTAACCAATCAGGGAGGACGATGTAAACACTATCCTTTTTAGAACAGAACAAAATAAAACTTTATTGTTCGAACAATGAGGAACTGTATTTGTCACCATAGCTTTATTGAAAAAAAAAACACTTAAAATGCACTAAAAAAAGTACCCTTTTTAAGTGAACAAAACCCACAGCAAAACCAGAGAAGCTGTTCTTTTATTTCTGTAATGCAAGTTATTCAAGTTCTCAACTGGCCAATCAGATGCCTCAATAAAAGTAAGTGGTGCCTGTTGGCTCCACATCCAACGTTCTAAACGTTTGATTGATGGATTTTGGGTAGCCCGCTTTCAAGTGGTAGGGTTGTGGACTTCTTACAAGCTCCCTCCTGATGGGCATGAATGGTTGCCATGGAAACTCAGACCAACTGGAACCAGTCACTGCTTGATGATGTCATCTGGCTCCATCACAGCGACGTCTGTATTGCAAAGACATGGCCACTGAATTTTATTTCATTTGACTGGAGTAAACCATTTTCTATGGGTGACGTCACACTCACTCAGTTCAGTTCTTATGTACAGTCAATGGTGGAGATTTAACAGCCCTAGAGTGTCTCCAAATACATCTCATCAAAAAGACTGCTAAGATTAGACTGTTATCAGAAGATTCTGAGTGTAGATAATGAATTTCCATTGTGGCCCTCTCTGTATACCTACATTTACAGAATGCACATTGCACCCAGCTGCTTGTATCTATTGGAAACGAGGACCATCTGCAGCATTTGACATGCAATCTAAAGGAAATGGGTTACTCCGTATGAAAGAGTCTGTATGTTTTCTGGAGCCGGTTTATCTCAAGTTTCCTATATCTTTATTCCAAATATGGAAACCAGAGTTCTAGCAGAACAGTTGGCTTACTCTGGAAAAACTAACTGGAACCTGTGACATAAGAGCTTGAGAGCTCACTGTCTGCCACTGTCTGATTATGCTCTTATAAAGTTATCATGCAAAAAAGAGAAACCCTGACCATCAGAGATTCACAGTTTTACACCTCTTACAGTAAATCTCTCTCCAGCCTGTCGGCTATGAAATCCTCTTTGAAGAATGCTTTTTTTTCTCTGTGGCTTCAGGCTTTCCACTCGGCTGAGCTGCAAATCTTCAACCTGATAACGCAGGCCGGGACAGGCTTTCTAATCCGCCGGTGTCTAATTGAGAGGGTCGAGAGGGCCGGCGAACACGACTTTTTAGAGGGTTTCTGATAACATCAAAGGAGGGACTATTTCTATCAGTGTGATAAAGCAGTTGCTGGGAAGGGAGGTCAGTGTGTGGCGGTGTTGCAGGCGCCAACAACGGGATTTGGACGACATGCTCTGGTGATGTCTGGCTTCCATCAGATCGGACTGGGTTGTCCACACTTCACCCGTCACCTGTCTGAGAGTGCTGCATGTCTAGGTCACCTGCACCGACACGCTGGTGGAGATGACTGGATTCAGTTACAGTAAGAGGAGTAAAAAGACGTAGGTGTTTTCCACGTCTGTTCTCACCTGCGTGGTTTCTGGGGGAGGGTATAGCAGATTCTTAGTCAACACTCAAACCTCCAGAGTCCCTGGCTCTTTCAACTCCTGTAACTTTTCCACCATTTACGCATTTAACGTATAAGTCCTGCAGATTTGTGTCATGAAGCAAGACTTTACTTTAGTAATGGATTGCATATGCAAAGCCAATGTGAAAAGCCACTTTTCTCTTTTTCTGGTTTCCCAGTCGCCAGTCCTGCAACTGAGCCATCCAGCCGGTCTTTTGAAAAACTTGCTGTATGTATTCCATTAAAAATTGTGTTGGAAGCACAAATTTTGTGAGAATCTTGTGTAGTACCATATTTGTGTCTCTTTTTATAGCATAATGGACTTTTATTTGGTTTGCACTGTCAGGATTGTGCTCTTTAGTTTGTTTTGCATTTATATTGTTGTTAATGAAAGAAGAGGAGGAAGAGAGTCTCAGCATCTTTAAAGGTTGAAGTTTCCACCTGGCCCCCTGTATTTTGACTCCTACACCACCAGTTCCTGACATGTGTGACAAGTTGGGCAAAATATGGGGAAAGGGTTTAAGTTTTTAGGTTGGAAAGAAAAGTTAATGTTTTTATTTATATGGCACCTTAATATGACCCATAGTCAAACAAGGTGCCATACAGTAAAATCTTAAACCAACAATTAATAACTTAAAACATTTTAAAAGTAAAATAGTAAAATGTCTAAAGTAGATTTAAATGGAAGAAATTGAATTCCTCTACAAGAATGAAGGTAGTTATTTTAGAAATCCATACTGTGCAGTAAATCTCTCATTCTTTATTGTTCTGGATGGATGGATGGATGGATGGATGGATGGATGGATGGATGGATGG
>BSAI01000030.1:9086328-9350971 GCA_036245035.1 Adrianichthys oophorus
TGGATGGATGGATGGATGGATGGATGGATGGATGGATGGATGGATGGATGGATGGATGGATGGATGGATGGATGGATGGATGGATGGATGGACGGACGGATGGATGGAGACATGGATGGACGGATGGTTGGAGACATGGATGGATGGATGGATTAAACTATACCAGATCGGCACCACGCTTGTGTTGATGTCAACCTCTTGCCCCTCTATATGGATGCATAAGGTTGTTATGGATCTCTTCCGTTAACCCACAGCCTCCTTTACTGTAATAATCGATATCTGCTAGAGAACATTTCAAGTTGGTGTAAGGACCAAGTACTATGTATGTACATCTTTCTTTACAGCTCTCCCGGCTGACTCACCTCATCAGGAATCGCCAGCCAAACAGTCCCTGAGGAGATTCCCAGTTAACGTGGTAAATAAGGGCGTCTTCTCAGGTATAAGTCATAATTGCTGAGGGCATTGGCAGTGCAGTCATGTTGCTGTGCTGATGCCCACACAGTAATGGTTTTGAGGTCCCACTTGTTTGTAAGAGTGGGATTTTGAGGTGCTGATGCACTAGAGACACTCCTCCCACAGAGCTATTCTTTTAATTAGCAGGAGCAGCAGATCAAAGAGAGGGCTAATGAAAGACAAGGATCTGTATGACGAAGAAAACACGGTGAAAAAACAGTGACGAATGCTGACGAAGCCTCTATCTATCGCCCTGACGTGTTTAATGAATCCTTTGAAGTCACACTACTAATCTCTATTTTTTGAATACTCAATGTGAGGAGCTGGCGTGCGAAGGGGGTCATGGAAGTGAGCAGATCCCTGACGGTGATCCTGATGCTAGAAGAATTTGCAACAACAGCAGGCAGTCAAGAATTAGCTTGAAGTGTAACCTGTGCTGTTGCCAACGCCACTAAAAAAACATAACTGCTGGGGGATCAACACAAACAAGAGGCATCGAAGACTGATGACAGCTGGAGTTTACAACAATAAAACAAGAGTTGCATCTGTTTGATTAGCAAGAGAAACAAAAGTTACTTTGAAGTTATAAAAGACCCACTCCAACGAAAATAGTGTTTTTAACATGTTCTTGTGACCCTTTTCCAATGATGGAGTACATATTTAAAGAAAATATAGCTTAAAATATCATTTCTGAGTATTTCTTTATTGTAATCATTGTGAATCTGGAACAGACGGAAAAAATGCAGTTTGAACAAGAGTTGATCGGGTGACAAAGAAAATACGCTGGGTGGGCCACAAGCTCCCCGCTCCAACCTCTCAGCAACGGCAAGGGGAAGGGGGTGCGGGGTTGCTCCACAACAATATTCCTGGCCACAACTCAGAAGTACATTTCTAATGAACTACTGCCGCTCTGCAGAAGCTATGTCCTAGAAAAAAACAAGTTTTTTGATTCGGCATAAACATAATTCAGAGACCGTTGGGAACTCTGAAAATAGATGGGAGTGGGTTTCTAAGATCAAAACACCAATACACAAAACATATAATGAATACTGTTTTTCGTATTAGCAAACATTTCATGAACACGTTTGGACATTATTTATTCTATTAATTTGGTAGATTTTTTTCCTTGTTTTCTAAGCTTCTCCTGATTTTTTACATTTTTGGAGGTAATTTTTGTCCTTCTTGGGGGGTTTGAGCTCCATATAAAGCAATGTGTTTGCTTTAGATGCAAGATTATGTTGAATTTTTGTTTTAATCTGATGTACTCAAATCCATCAATTTGGATTCAGATCCTTTCATCCAATGAAGCACAATGCGGTGTGATACACAAACACATATTGGGTATTGGGTGATATAATCCACAATGAATCATGTAATTGCTCTTGTATTCATTATAGAAGATTAAATTAGATTAAGATTTAAGACGTTAATCTGGCTTTTCCAATGCTGCGATCACTGCTGCTCTCCCTTGTTGTGGGGGTCAGGGGTCAATAGGACCAACATGAAAACTAGTTTTCTGGGTTTTTCATCTGTTTTTGAGGAAACCTTTAAATTATTGGAAAACAATTCAGTAAGATCACTGTTTATCTGAGGGTTTAATGATATTCTGTCAGTCAAAAGATGACAAACCCCTCACATTGCTTAACCCCTTCATACCTGAATTTTTCATAGTTACGTAAAAATATATTCTTCAGTGTTTTCTCTGTTCAAGGTGATGGTGGAGTCCTGGATTACTGATACATACTGAATTAGCGACATACAGCGTGAAGGTAGTTAAGGTCAATTTTAACATAAAATAAAAAGATGACAATGTTTGTAAATCTTTAGATGCAATACAGAAGATGTTTTACCTTACCACAAAGGGTTTTTTGTAACACGTAGTTCTATGCCCTTTCACATGAAAGAAATAGGGATTAAACTGCAGTTATATTTAGGCCACCTAGTGGTTACTTAATGAACTCTCCTGGCTCCAGTAATTTTGGCTAATAATCTATCTCAAAAGGGAAGTTTCCGTGTTGTCCTTCGACGTAAAGAATATTTGGAAAAGTAACTGGACTTTTTCACAGCTGCAGATTTCTATATTCCATCGAGTTTCGTCTTTGGTGTTCACAATTTCCTTTTAGCTTTTTTTCTTAATGGTCTGCTGTAGCAACTTATTTATCCTCTTTAACTAAATTTTTCAAATACACTTCAAATATTCTGCTGTTTGCTTATGTTTACTTTGGGTTCTGTACGTGTTCCCCTCAATTAATGTCACATAAGTTCAAAAAAAAAGGAAGGCTATGGTTATGACATTGGGCTATACAAATAAAATTGAATTGAATTGGATTGAATTGAATTGAACAAAAATATTCTAGATAATGCTTTTTTGACATGTCTGAACCTACATTTTTTAAGTTAGACAAAAATACCTTCTGCACAGCTGATTGTTTAAAAAAAAAGAAATAACATCACTAAAGATCATTTGTTTTTGGGTTCTATGTGATGAAAAGTCACAGATCTTTAGTCTTGTTTTCTTTTCTTTTGTTGGTGAGGGTGTTGAATGTAATTGTGTCTTTCAATTTTAAGTAGGTGGCAGATTGGTGTAGGATTGCAAAATAAAAGACCAAAGGACTTTTTTTAGTGCACCTTTGTCAGACTTGCTCCACGTGGCTCAGTGAGTTCTGACCTGGACTAAGTAAGGTCTCTATCTCTGCCCAACAGTGATTTCCACATCATTTTCCCCTCAAACACTACTTAAATCAACCCACTTTAGCGTTTGGCCAACAGCCTCCTGAGACTGACATTGATGTTCCACATCCCCATGACGCAGTCGAACCGCAGCAATTTCTCAGTAAGACTGAGCAGCAGCTAAGCTGCTCCTCGCTGTCTCATGTGCACAACATCTGCGGACAGTAAATAGTCCCTCTACAGTTAAGCCTCAGTGACACAAAAAACAGCTTGCAGATGGGAGGCTGTGCATCTTTGCACAATGGCTCAGGGCCATTGTTTTTAGTGTTTGTTTTGAATGACCATTCTCGCTGAAGTCGTTTTTCTGGATGTCGGTGGATTGGTTGCGTCACTCATTTCCAATTTTCAGCCACGTTTTCATGTGTGATGATAGTGTCGTGCTGAAAAAAAAACAGCACTGGATGCACATTTTATCCTCATGACTAGCCAGCGATTAGCTAATAGCACCCTTCCTGCTGAATACACACACTTCCCTTCCAATAATAACACAATTTAGTGCAAAAAAAAGAAAAGAAAATGTTTTTCCTACAGGTTGATGTGGACCACCTTTGTGATTGAATCTACATTCCAAGCTCACCGAGTGTGATCCATCAAATCACTGCAGGTGAAACTGGCTTTATTTTCACTTTATGAGTGCAGTGTTTTTCTAGACGCAAAAAAACATATTGCATATGAAAAAGATAGAGGAGAGATTTCTGATGCACCCATGCATGGAAGAAAGGGATCAAAAGGGGAAATACCTGTACAATAAGTTTGTTTGGTTTGCAGAAAAAAAAATTCCTTTCGCTTCCTAATTTAAAAAGAACAGGAAACAAGTCCCCTCCCATATGAAAGGCTTTGATAATAATAGAACAGTGAAAAATATGCTTAATAAAGGGATGTGCACCTCACTCTGCACAATGGAATAAACAAAACAAAGCTAAAAAGACAGAGATTTGGAGGTTAAAAGGTTTGCAGTTCAATAAAAAAAGTATTTTTTTAAAATAAATATATCTGTAAACTCTTGGAAAACATTTACATATAGTTTTGAATTTAACTGCATCTATCTATAAACACATTTATAAGAAGTATAGCCTTTGGACTATCACACAATGACTGTGACATGCTGTTACTTTTCAAAATAAAACACTCCACAACACAAAGCCGGTATAAAATATTCAAAAATCCATTTAGAAAAAAAGTAAGGTGCTACAAAAAGAAAGCAGGAAACTTTATTTTTTTTAGCACAACGATTCAAAGTTGCCCAAGGACTTAATGACAGCCAATCCTGCGATTTGAACCCCCAACAGACTGTCTGGCAGATGACCCTTAAACATATACAGTCATTTATGTGACTTTTTAAAAAAATCACTAATATGTATAGAATCAGACTCCACTGCACTAGAATTGAACCAAGATGACTTGATTTAGAATCTAGAATACCCACCATTACACTGTCAGAATTATTTCAATAGATGTTATAATTTTATTTACTCATATGTAAATAAAAAATTATTTAAAAAAAAATCAGAAAAACTGAAAGGACATTACTATAAAAAGTACAGGCCAGTGTGAAACTGTTTTAAACATTTTTTAAAAGATGTTGCTTTCATTCATTAATTTTATAGTATGGTAACTTTCTTTATGAATATATTTATTTGAATTAAAATGTTTAATACATTTGAAAAATATGTTGTTTCATACTTTAAATATTTTTTTGTGTTTTTTTTGTTGGACATTTTTCATTATTTTTAAAAATTCTTTTGTTTATTTTATTTTTTGTTTATTTTTATTTAGCAAATATGTCAGAAAAAAGTATTCTTTCTTTGCATTTCTATGGGCTACCGTGTGTTTCCTTTACTTACATCTGTTGCTGATAATGTTATACCGTATATCCTTTTTAATGTGGTCTCTAAAAATCAGCTTTTTGTCCTTTTATTTATTTTTATTCAGTAATAATAATGCAATAAAAAATAGATTCTTTGTCAATAATTTTGTCCCTGGGAGCTACTGTATATTTCCTCTTTCACTTTCCTTACATGTCAATTTATGTATTTATTTATTTACAATTTCTCGAAAGAAAAGTTGTCATCCTTTATTTATTTTTATTTAGTAATATTGCAATAATAAAAATATCGCTTTTTGTCGTTAATATTGTTCATAGGGGCTACCGTATATTTCCTTTTTTTTCTTTTCAGCAAACTTTATTGCACTTTTTAATTTTATATTCACTTACGCATTAAGAAACGATTGCAAATACAACATATAAATATGAGAAACAGGAATAGAACTAAGCCAGGGCGTTCGTTTTTATGACAAAATATTTATTCTTTCACATACAGTTACAATTCTGATTGCTTTTTGCTTCTCAGCGTTATCGTATGTTTCCTTCACTTTCTTTAAATCTGCCGATGATGACGTTATACTGCAGATCCTGGATTTTGTTTCTCGCGAGATTTTGTAAAACAATTCAGACGCCCTCTTTCGCTCAGTTCCCCCTCCTCCCCAGTCCTCCCTTCCCACGCCCCAGTGCGCCGTGGGATAGTGGCACTATAAAGTATATTCTCTCTTGGAGAAAGATAAGTAGCCCGAGACAGGAGGGGGATGAAGATGGCGGACGCCAAGCAGAAAAGGAATGAACAGCTAAAGCGATGGATGGGCTCAGAAACGGACCAGGAGCCTCCTGTTTTCAAAAAGAAGAAGACGAAGGTGAAGTTCGATGATGGCGCCGTGTTTCTGGCCGCCTGCTCAAGCGGCGATACCGAGGAGGTGCTCCGTATGCTTGACCGGGGTGCTGACATCAACTATGCCAATGTGGACGGCCTCACCGCGCTCCACCAGGTCAGTGCTCGCCCACTGTCGCCGTTAATACCAGCACAAACGGGGCTTTACAGTGAGCAATCGCTTTCCCTGGAACACCTGTCAAGAGGAAGCCATTCTCATCCCGTTGTTTACCTACCGAGCCCTCTTCATTTCGACGCACACCGGACAAGAAGCTTGTGTGGTGATATCCCACACACAGCTTTCACGCACCTTAGCAAACAAACCTAACCACATTTAGCCAAGTTCCCCCTCAATTGAATGCCACTTTTAGCACTATAAGCGGATCTGTATATTCATAGCTTTGGGTGCAGTCTAATTGCCGTACATCATGTTAAAATAAGTCGATTTAAAGCCCATTTTAAAGTACACGTCAATGTTTTTCATTTGTTGTCTGATGGAGGTTGTAATTATAGATTAAAATTACTACAAAGTAGCGACTGTAGTAGCCAACTTTGCAATTATTAGACGCATCCCTGTAAGGGGAATTGATTTCAGCAGTGGACGGCTAATACCTGGTTAGCAGTAAAAGTCGTTTTGTTGATAACCCTTACACCACAATTGTGACAACTATTTTGGGATGAAGCAACAGACTGTTTTCTTTGATTATTCTATTGAAACACAAGCAGGTTAAACTTACTCAAAGGTTGATCAAAAATCAGGCTAAAAAAATCTACTTGTATTTAGGGTTAGCTTACGGCTGCTAGCATGCTAAGATAACTTGTTAGCTGTTTTGGAGTTCAACAACGCTTAATTCATTCATTTACACGACGTGTTTTCGACCTGCCAGTTGTGAAATTTTATTTTTATTTATTTTATTTTATGATGAATAAAGCAAATATGAATGTTTAGTTTGTAGGTTTGACTTGAAAGTCAACCGTACCGAGCTATTTGCCTGCTAACTACCGTAGCTTGGCTTCGTAGCATTGGTGCTTACTGTATCTAAATAGACTTTGTAAGAGGTCAGATCTTTGTAGGTAAGTCACAAACAACTCAAATAAATGTATATTAAACTTTTAAACGAACGATTATAGTCTAATTCCACTCATTCATAAATTGATTCTGCCAATCTTAAGGAAAAACGTGTCCTATATAAGCTATAGTAGCTTTGTTGTGTGACTTAACAAAACGAATAACAGAAATACAAGAAATTAAATCTAAAACTCAATTAAAAATAGTTTTTAAACGAAGATTTGCATGTGCTATAGATAATCCTCATCAAATTTCTAGTTTTTAATCCCAGGGTTTTATTTTTGTTTGTGTGCTTTTATTTTCTTAAGATTGGTTGTCCACATTTTGTATGTTCCGACATAATGTTTTGTCAGGACAGTCTGAGCTCACATTAATTGCTTAATGCTTGGTCATCAGCCATGTCATCACATTGCTCACATTCACATGTCTGGTCATAGTTAGCTGCTCTTTTTCTATTCTACCTGTCATCATTGTTCTTTGATTGTCCATATATTACGAGATTTACTAAACCTGGTTTTAACTACAAGAGCTTATTCTATCAGTCATTACTGCTGATTAGTAGTTTTATTTTTTGAAGTGAGAAGTGGGTGTTAAATGCCAGCATGTGATTCCTGAGCAGTTAAGCAACAATAATTTGGGGTTTAAGATAATCTGTTCTTTTTCAGTCCAGGTTGGCTAACAGATGTCTGAGACATGATTTATAAAGTTATACAAATTGAAATGTATAGAAATGGACATACTACATCAATCCTGAGATTCTGGCTTTTATCTTATTCTGACATGACGGTTCCCTGAATGGCACAGCGACGTCCCTCCATTGCTAGTGACTGGTGCATGGTTATAAATAACCTGTCCCAAGTTCTAACTGGGTTTTAGGAGATGATACTAAGTTTGGATATGACTCACAGTCTGAAGCTGTGCTTTTTGCTCTAGCTCTGATATCATTCAGGCCAGAGGTTGACTTTGTTTGTAAATCAGAGACGAATCCAAACTTCAAAAATGTCGTGTTGCTGAAAGGCCAGTAAACATGCTCCCAAACTGCTGCCCTGAAGTTAAAAGCCGGCAGTTTGAGCCAAACCCAGGCACACACTAACAAAAGGATGCTGGAGATGTGAGATTTTGGTCATACTTGCTTAGATACCCTTTTGATCTATTTTAAAAGTGGTCTTTTGATTAAAATTATGCTGCTTTTATCCAAAATCATGTTGTTTCGGCAGTAGTTAATTAGAAATTTTTCTTCTGAGTTTTGGATGGGACCATTAGCGCGGCACAACCCTGCTCCCCCTTCCCATTGCTGAAAGCTCTCTGTTTACATGCTCTTCCGCTAGCTTACAGCCCTTCACAACCTCAACCTAACATTGGCGATGCAACAAAAAACAAGTGAGTGATATTAGAGCTATTCTCATTGCAACATTGTTATGATAAAGTAATTAGCAGGAAATTATTAATATTTGTAGAGATGGAGAGTTGAGCATCATTCTGTTGCACACAAACATTTTTCAGAAGTTTGAACTTGGAGCTTGGGCATTCTTCTCATGATGGCCACTGGAAACCATAGCGAGGACAGAACAGAAAAGACATTCCTCAGCTGTCACCTAAAGCCCTCCATTCCACTCAGGCTCCATTTCTCCTTTGGCTTTCCCTTCTTTTTACAATGCCAAGGTCCAGCATCATAGATGGAACGGCGGTAGAAGAACTTGAGTTTGACTTTGGAAAATTTTCAGCCTAACCAGCACCAGAGTGGTTCTGCTGGTGTCATTAACTTCACAGATGATTAAGATTCAGATGACACGGCTCTCTTAGAGTTAAAAATATACTTCTGTTCTTGTTGACATTGCTCTGTTACTGTAGCCTTGAGGTCTTCAAACATTATCTTGCACCATCTCCATGGCAACGGCTGGAAAGGTTGCTAGTCGCTTGTGTTGGAGGATTTGCATGGACATAGTGGGAGTTGCATAACAGACTGTGAGCAGTGAGTGTTTGGCTGAAATGAGAGTTAGCCTCAGCAAATCTGTAATGGAACAAATCGCACTAGGGCATGCAGTGCAAGATGTCGAGATTGGCCACTTTTTTTTTCATCCAGGTCATATCAACGCGTCATTTGCTGTGGATCTCTCCACGCAGCCTCTGAGGTTTGTCTTGACCATGAGAGAAGCAGAGAAACGCATTCAACGTGGCCTTTTTCCTCCAGATAAAGCCTGCATGATATCCACTAATAAACCCCCAAAGCTGTCTGACTGCTGCAGAAAGGAAACTAAACCTTACGGACCCACATGGACAGTCAAATTAGCGCTGACTGCCTTAATTAATACAACTGCATCGTCTTGCCATGTGGAGCCTTTTTTTCCTCATTTATTCTCCAGCTCTTTGATTTGTCAGGCGTTCAGGTCAGTGTTGTGCTTAGGAAGTCCAAAGGGATGTCACTGCAAGAATGACAGATGGAGTTATTCCTTTTTATTGATAAAATATTAATATGAGAAGCATAAATATACATTTGAATGTTTTTTCCTCTTTGTCTCAGAGGATTAAGACAAAATACTGTGCTAAAACGCATAATTTAATGTCTTTAGAGGGATACAAATAGGTTTTTTTAATAAGCTTATTAAAGTGAGCTGTAGTGATTTAGAAGATACTTTTATTCATTGTAATAAAAATAAAATTCAGAGTCAACACATTTTTGGGCAAAGTCCAGTAAGAGATACAATTTCCCCTGTAAAAAAGTCTAAGTTTTTTGCATTATTTAACAAAATTTAAAAAAAAAATTGGAGTGTTTTACCTTAATATTCTGTGTGGTTGTTCCTCTTAACAAGAGCCTTTCTGCTCTGTTTTACACACATCACACCTACATGATGATTATGATGATGATCAGGAAGAATTATCTCCTGGAAATGGATTTAGAAGCATGTTTGTTTTAAATTTTGTCCTGATTCCTCCTGACAAACATTTCTTATAATGTATACTTTAAAACTAACATGTTTGACTTTTTAAGGCAGCTGCAATTCTTTCTCTTACTGATCTTTTATTCTTTGAAGTACAAACCTTTTTTTCTGTGTATAATTGTAATGACTACGTAAATGTGTTGAAGGATTGTAGTACTTTCTGTTGCACAATATCTCCTATATATGTGAATCATTGTTAATGTAGCATAAATTGACAAAAATGTCATTAAACCCATGCACAAGTTGGCTTTAAAGTTCAACTGAAATCCTTTTTTTTGTTGGTGGTGGTGTTTTGATGGACTTGACCAGCATTAGAATCTCAGGGATTAAACACTGTTTGTCCTTTTTCAGACCATCAAAAAATTGACCAAAAAGAGTTTGGTACAACCTGGAACCATAAACAAGGATAAAGATAAAGATTTAAAGTGAAATGTTCACATTGTTCCACCAAGTTTGATATTTTTTGTTCTGTCTTGATTTTTAAGCCTATTTAGCATTATTTTCTTGCAGAAAGAGCACAGCTTTTACTTTGGTGGAATCCCATTTTACATGAGCAACTAGCTGGTCAATCTCATGCTCCATCTGTTGAAGGAAAGGAGTTGAGCCAAAAGACCTCCCTCACCTAAGTCAGGAGGAGCTTGGACTTGAGCTGCTACTCCGTCACATTGAGAGGAGCCAATTGAGGAAGCTTGGGCATCTCTTTGCGATGCCTCCCTAGTGAGGCATTTGGGGTATGATCCATCAGGAGGAGACCCCAGGAAGTCCCAAGTCAGTAAGAAGAAGGGTCAGTTGAGGTGGCTTAGGCATCTCTTTGAGATACCTTCTACCCTGCATTTGTGACATGGGAGGAAACCCTGGAGAAGTCCCAGAATGACCTAGAAAGAAGGACCAATTGAAGTGGCTTGAAGATCTTTTTGGGATGCCTTCTGCATACCTCCCTAGGGAGGCATTCTGGTTATGACTGGCTAGGAGGACACCCCAGAGAAATCCCAGAACATTCTGAAAAGAGCCAGTTGACTCTTGAATACTTCTCTAGGGAGGCATTTGGGGCAGGTCCATCTTGGAGGAGACCCCAGGAAAGTCCCAGGATGACCTAGACAGGAGCGTATCTCTCAGCTGGCATGGGAGCCCCTTGGGGTCCCCCCGGCAGAAGTTGTGGAAGTTTTTGGGTGGATGCATGAATGGAGCTTGCCAGCTGCTCATAAATGTCTAATGTAATGTTGAATATATTTGAATGTCGCTAAATAATTCATTGTCTGGAACCTACACTGTCTAGATTTTATTGTTGTTGTCTGACTGATGCAGTTTTACTCCCTTTGTCCTTTAACGTCTACCCATCTACATCTATACTTTTGTTTGTGTCTATGCAAATTATGGCTTAATATGTGACGTTTGATCACTAATCGTCATTTTCTATTTGCAATACTACATAATATTTATGCTGTGATATGAAAGAGGCACAAATAAAATACTCTGCCTTAGCAGAACCTGAAATAAATGGAAAATGTATGAATTTTGTTGAATGCAACAATGACCTGACCATAAAAGCATACATTCTCTTAGCCTTACTAATGTAGTTATACTGTAGATAGTGCATTCTGTTTGACGCAATAACTTGAAATTCGTCTTGTCAGACGTACTTCCCAAAAATGATTGCAGTCACTTTAGAAAGCACTTGCATTTCTTAAAACCTTTGCATGCCTTATGACTGATGTTGGAAATGTTGCCCTTCAATGTGTATAAATCATTTCAGCAAAACTATAATCAACACGAGGAAGTTATTGGCGTGTTTACGTCAGCACACCTGATCGCTCTGCTGATTGTTGTCTTTAATTGCTTTCTAAAAATAACATTAGAAAGGTTCAAGTTTTCAGGGCTGTTTTTGGACCCTTAATTCCTAAAGAAATATACACACATTTTCATTTTAAATGTCTTTTTTTGTAATTGTTCTTCATAAATTATTTTGAAAACTAAAGATCTTGAGCTTGGCGTGTCTGTTGATTTATTTATTTATTTATTTTAAAATCTTGTTTGGCATGTTTGGATATTTTCCAAACTCAAATATTACTGATAAGAATTTGATCTTTTTTCCCAATATTTTTATAACCACTAAACCCTGGACTTTATTTGGAATTCACCTGTCAAAAGAGCTTAACTTTCTGCCTCTTAAGAGTGGAATTAGTTGTACACTCAGTTTAAAAATGTTCAACAGACTTGATCTTTATGAACTCCATCTTGATTTATCATACTGCTGCGATATGACATTGAATTGATAAAATGCGAGAGGCATCTGCCTCATATGGTTTGAAATAAAGATTACTTGACTTCAAGTAAAGTAAACCTGCTGCCGCATTTATCAGCTGAGCTGCAGACAGATGGGATCTGTTGCAGAAGTATCTTTTAGGCTATAAAAAAGAGAATATAACACGCCCAAATCTTCAGTTGAATGTGGTTATTGCTCTGCTGCAACATCAAAATGAACACTTTTGGGGGAAAGATGAAATCCTAACCCTAAGCAGATGCATTCAATACTTTTGCTAAAAGTTCATAATGCTGTTTAGTCTTATTACCACCTCAAGTGTTATGCAGTGTTTTTTTAAATCTTTCTTTCTCATAAATAAACTTTAATTTCAATTTGACACTGCTAAGTCTAGAGCTGCCAAGGAGGAGGTTTATGGATGCAGTGAGCAAAGACATAAAAGTAGCTGGTGTTAGAGCAGAGGATGCAGAAGACAGGGTTAGATGGAAGAAGCTCATTCGCCGTGGTGACCCCTGAAGGGAAAAGAAGAAGACAATAGTCTGCCAAGACTATTGTCAAGTGTTGCAGCAAAATAACCTTAAACGCATCATTTCCCGAATGCCTTTGCTTCTTCAAATCGGATTCTTCCGTTGCTGTCAAGTGTTTGTGGAGTGACTTCCGACTGTCTGCTGTTTCTTTTTTATTCCCCTACTCTCTGGCACATATGGCCTGACTTAATTTAGGCCAGCTCTTCTTGAAGCCATCCCACTATTGTTTGTGTAGCAGCAATCACACGCTTCATGCTGGGCATTTCTTTATGAGCTGCTTTTGAACTGAAAACACCTGGACCTCATCCTGTTCATTCCTCACTGACTTATAGAGTAGCACAATTAAGGGGAAGAAGGAGCACATGTTGTCTGTTGGAAAGAGGATGTTGCGTTTTTTTTTTTCCATTGTTGTGTTACAACTGAAAAGAATGACGATACAAACAGACTTGTGAATAGAGTTCTGTACTTTACATTCATTCATTCATTCATTTTCCAATCCGCTTTATCCCTTTCGGGGTCACGGGGTTGCCGGAGCCCAACCCGGCTACTCATGGGCGAAGGCAGGGTACACCCCTGGACTGGTCGCCAGTCTGTCGCAGGGGCCACAATCACACACCCATGCACACTCACATTCACACCTAGGGACAATTCAGAGTAACCAATTAACCTATGAAGCATGTTTTTGGACGGTGGGAGGAAGCCGGAGTACCCGGAGAAAACCCACGCATGCACGGGGAGAACATGCAAACTCCACACAGAAAGGTCCCCCAGCCAGGACTTGAACCGGGAACCTTCTTGCTGTGAGGCAGGAGCGCTAACCACTGCGCCACCGTGCAGCCCTGTACTTTACATGTCCTCACATTTTTACCTAGACGGGTGTCCATAGCTTCTTCTATCAAGTTGTGTAAAGTTTTCAACTCTTTGGGCTAGCTTTTTTGCACATTAGCACATTTTTAATGTGTCTTTAGGATGCTTACCTTATGGCAGGTTTGTTTGAATGGATTGCCTGCTTTTTCTGACAAGCGTGAAGGCTCACTTGCACCCTGGTACACATTGCTAAGGTGAACCCTGGTCTCTTGCAACTGGTGAGGTTCATTTCAAGATGAGTTTTCTAGCAAAAATGAACCAACATGTAGTAAATTATGTTATGGAAAATGTCTTGCAGTGAGAATTTGAACAGAAAAAAATTCAAATATGTCTTGTGGGCAAATGTGATGTAGTAAGAAGGTATAAATGATAGAGGACTAGTGGAACCTGTCAGTTCAGTTGCATTTGGTTTCACCAGTTGGTTTTCTTGGAAAGTCAGATTTGTTTGGCTTTTCAGAACAAGCATTTAGATTCACTTGATAAGAAACACTGGTGCAGTTCACTTCAGTGTGAATGCTTGCAGCCTTTCTGTGGAGTAAATGATTCGAGGCTGGAGTTTTATAGGGAGTGGAGTAACGTAGAGTGTTAATGTGAAGCAGTGCAAAACAAAAAAAAAGTGGAAAAAGTCTTGTGTTTAACCCTTTTAACACCAGAGCTATTCACAGAGAACAAACAAAAATAACACACTCTTTGAACTACTGTAACTTTTCAACAATTAATAGAATCTGCCAAATTACCAGCACAAAGCCACTTTTTAAAAAACAATATTAAGCATTGCATATGTGCGCGAAGCTGCTTTTTTTTAAACCAGCATATCTGCATATCTGTTCAAGATATTTTTTTCAAGCCAACAATGCTTAAATGACATATATATGTCATGCTTATATTTTCTCCGGTTGAAAATTTTCGATAATTCAAAGAACGTCAACCCTGGAGTTAAAGCTCTGTTGTTTAAAGTGGTAAACATGTAGCGCTGAAGCACCATTTTTTATATATTAATCAGATAATCAGCTGTTTTCCTGTTGATGCGTTTTCCTTTTGCTGTTCTGCTGCGTTTGTTTACAACAAGCAGCTGTTGGGACTTAGCAATTTTGCAGCTGGTTTGGGCTGCTAAGTCTGTCCTGTACTTGTTAGAAAGCAAATGTAAGGTATGTCATCTATCAGGATTTGTTGCACTCTTGGTCCAAGTTTGCAAAACCATCAGAGTGTGAAAGCTACCATATATGAATGAAATCCACATATTTTTTTAAAATAAAAAAGGTTTGAGAGGCTATAAAATTAAATCAGCGAGTTGTTGGGTAATTTTCTTTGATTAAAACCCTTCAGTTGTTTTTCTTTTGATAAAAATGAAAGGCTTAGTCAGTGAGTCTAAGTCTTAAGCAGGGATAGCTGTCATTGTTTTGTATGATTATATCTTTTAATGTGGAGATTCCAGCTCATTATAAATCTCTATGCGGTTAAGAAAACGTATTCAAGTCAAACAACTGTGAAGTGCTAAACTTTCTGATGAAATGTATTTTCAACCATATTAGGTAAGTAAATGCAGCAAAAAGAATTTCTTTTGTATTGGTCTCCAACAAAGCTTAATGTCTGTATGTTATAGGGTAAAAATTTAGGTCACAGAGTCCATTGAGTCTGGCATCAGAACAGACTGTAAAATTGAAAAATTAATGAACAAAACCTGTCTGGCAGCTCAACAGAGCACCAACAATTTATTATTAATGCAAATTAAGATGTTAAAATTACGACTATCAAGGCCAGCGGTGCTTTACACCTTTTATTTTTCATAAATTTCATTCATCTGATGCATGTTTTGTTTAAAATGAGCTGTGTTTTTCTAGCCTCATCATGGTGGTAGTGATGCTAGCAGGGTTATGTGTGCTGGAGATTTCAGGCTATGGAGGAACAGGAAGTGGATGTTTATTTTTCTCATTTCCTCGCTTGCTCCTTCCACTCCCTCCGCTTTTCATCACAAACATGAGTGTAACACGGAATACATGGACATGCTTGCATTATTCGCATGTCCATCTAAACTGTCTAAGTCTGTGGGCTTTCTTAAACTAGGATCAGGTGTCTGTTTATTTTTAAGATGAGTTTGTAACACTTTTTTTTAGATATTCTCAAATTTTTACTTTATTAAAAAATAATGCACTTTTTTTTTTAGCTTTCGATCACTGCAGATCGATTGAGTGGCTGTTACCTTTATTATTATTCATATTTATTTTGATTTGTGGTTAGTTGTTGCTGAATATGCCTTTAAGGCTGCTGTCTCCTGTGACCTCATGGTTTGATCTTAATACAAGTGATGATATAATGCCCTTAGAGGGGGCTTTTGGTTACCCAGAATCCTCCGTGCCACATAAGAGCTCTATTATTTGAAAATATCAACTGGGGTTGGATTTCTCCATCACCGTCTGACCTCTCAGCTTGACCCGGCTAGTATTGGATCACTCACATGGAAACAGACCTGGCTCAGATGGGTCTATTGTTTTGGTTGCCCGAGTGAAAGCCTTAAAGTGAAACATACAGTTACAGTTTGGCTGGCGTTTCCTTCCCTCTTCCACAATCCCGGACCTCTCCTTTCCATGGGAATCCCAGCGCCATATATGGTTGTCGTTAGTAGCAGCAATGTGTGTGTCTGCTAAAGCTCTGAACTGAGCTCTGTTAGGGACCCAGCTGGTTGTCCTGCAGCACTCTAACCCCCCCCCACCATACCCTCTGGCCTCCCAAACCCTGCCAATTGCACAGTAGCAGAAAGTTTTTGTCTCCCGAGTAAACACACACACACAGGGGGATTGATGTACAGCTCATCTGCAGAGGAAACCTAATGCTCTAATCCAACTGTAGTCCTACGAGTCTAAAGTGTTGCTTTACTTTGCTTTCTAATGTTCCAACTGGGCTCAGTTTGACCCGTCTCACAAACACAAAGGCACACAAATGCTAACACCAGAATGCACACGCAGGCGGCAAGAAGGAATTCCTTTTGTGGAAGTGGCTGTGCGCCTGTGAGCCAATGACGTCGCCTGCGAGGAGTGGTCAGAGCACCCATGCTTCAAGCCCCAAGGCTAGGAGTATTACTTATCTGGGAATTTCTTCACCAGTATGCTAGTCTGCAGCCTTGATTCATTCTGCTTTGGAGGTTGTAGTGAGATGTGCTCCTTGAAGGGGAGGGATAAGAGTTGGAGGTCGTGTCTGAGCTCCAGAAGAAGCTGCTTTTTTCTGATTTTTTTTTTTGTTTAAATCTGAGAAAGCATTTTCTTTTTTTGTTCATTAGTTGTTCATTACTTAATAGTTTTTAATAAACACCGTTTCTTAATGTTTCTTTTTTATTGTGTAAATGTAAAAAAAAACAGTTTCAGTTTGGGAATATTAAACCTTGAAAGTTTCTACAAAGTTTTGGCATCCTTTCATCTCATGCAGTAATGAAAAATTCTTTTATGTCATGTGATGCTCAGAATAAAAACTGAGATGTGACCAAAGATGTTTAGGAGGGGGGGCAAAGTTAAAGACCCAAGTTATGAAAAAAGTATATTTGGTGTTTTTGGTGTTTTTTGGTGTTTTTAACATGTTCTTATCAAATTTTTCTGAAGATGGAGGACATGTATAAAGAAAATTAAGCCCAAAATTGCATTTCTGAGTATTGCTTGATTAGAATCGTTGTGAATCTGGAGCAGACGAAAAAATTCGGTTGGAAAAAGCTTGTAGCTGTTGTGTAGAAGCTGCTATCAGCGGGCCACAAGCTCCCTGCTCCACTCCATTCTGATGTATTCAGTTAGACGAATAGACGAATAGATCCATGTACGTCTTTATTTTCCTCATCTGAGTTGGCATCTGGTTCAATACTCTTCGGCTGGATTGCTCCAATATTGATCGCCGTTTTTGTTACACTGCTAATGTTAGGTTGGTGGTGTGAGGGGCTGTAAGCTAGCAGGAGAGAATGTGAACGGATGGATGATGGAAAGTGGGGGCGGGCCTACTTCACGCTAACGGTCTTGCCTATATCTCAAAGGTGAATTTCTAATGAACTCCAGCTGCTCTGCCGAAACTATGTCCTAGAAAGCGACAACGTTTGTAAAAATTTTATTTTAGCTAAAAACAGCATAATCATAATCATTAAAAACCTTTGGGAATGATTTTACAAAAGTTCAAAAGATGATCAGAGTGGGACGTTTCCTTGCGGTTTCCTCATTTTGTTTTTGAAGGTTGTTTCTTGTGGTTGTGTAAGCAGTTCCAAGGTAATCTCTACCGACATCCATGACAGCTAAAAAAAAAACGTTGGCTGTGTTTCATATAGTGTTTTCTTTGATGTTGTATTTTTGTAGATTATTACTACTTTTCTGAAATACAGAATAATAAGCCTTTTTCTTAGATTTGTTTTGTTTGTTTTTTTTCCAAAGCCTTCGTTACAGCTGCTCTAACAGGTGTATGTGACCTGTCTGCAGGTGTATGAGGTTGACAAGTGGTCCACACACAATATCATGGTCGTTGACTGCTTGGTGAACCTGTAGAGCCAAAATGTTCATGCACATTTTTTTCTACAGGGATGCACAAGTGAGAGGTTGTAGAGAACACCTATACTAGGCGCCAGGGTAAATAAGGGTAAAGTAGGTCAGACGCGGGCAGGTTGTATGGATTTGTCCTTTTTTCTACCCCTCCAAATCCCGTGGACTTTGCAAGGAGTCCATTCATGCTGATCATGTGATGTGTTTGCACTCCTGACTATTAGAAATGAGGAACTTAGACAATCAGAGCATAGTTTGTGTCGACTTTTTACCGGTTTCCTATTGGCATCTATGTTTCACCTGCACACCATGTGTGTGCGGCATTTGCACACCTTAGTAACAACTAGAATGTGGCGTAAGGGCACCAAACGGCAACATCACCCTTATGTCATGAGTGCGAGCAACTACCATAAGCCTTACGAATACTTGACAATACACTTGCCACACGCAAGGCAATGGTATGTTCCATTTCCACGATTTCCCCATATGGGTGCATTTGACTAAAACTTGAGCAGTATGGACATTTTTCTAAAATGGCAGCCCAGTAAAAAAAAGTCAACTGGAATGGGTAAAGATATGTATCTAATAAATGTAAGATGAGCTTTTAAATAAGATGATAACATAAGAAGACAACATTAGGTGTCTATGGTATTTATACATTTTTTTGTATAATACCGTATATCTGCCTTTAGTAGCCCGGGCCATTTATTCCAAAAATTTGGCAGCTGGCCCAGCATTTATAAGAGACAGGGGTCAGTTGGAGAGAGGCTTTCACTCCATGGGAGACAGAGTGGTGATATGTAAAAGTTTTATTTTGCAGTAAAATTCGGTCAATAAATGCAGACAACACCACCAGCTGAAGATTTCAGGATTTATTAAAATGATGAGACCATTGTATTCTGTTCTGATTAGCACTGGCTGTGAACGTTTCTTTTCTCTTTGAATCATCATCAATCTCTGTATCTGAAATCCTCTTCGGTTTCATGTGAATTTTTTTCCTGGAGAAAGGTGCTCCTTTTGGTCTTTGCTCAATAATCCATTTTCAAACCAGTTCTTCTAATTCAGCGCTCGCTTTCTTTGCTCCTCCACCAGGAAATTGGCTGTCCTTTTTCTGTCGCTGTCTTCTTCATTTCACCCATCTGCTTGCGCCATTCCCGGGTATGTTTAGGATCCAGCCCAAAATTTCATGCAGATTGCTCACCAGAATGTTCTTTGGTGTATATCACACAAAGTTTAACACTAAATTGAATGAGCTATTCTTGGCCATTGCTACACTGGCTCACAACACAAATGCCACAGACACCTGTCTGCACGGCCTGGGGAAAATGAGTGGATCTTAATGGATCCTGGCCATTATTAGAGACCAGCGTTTTGACCGTAACAAATACTCTTCACACCCGGTGGATATTGGAAACATTCAATAAAAGACAAGCCACAATTGGCAGATATAAGGTAGTATTTTTTTCTTTTTGACCAACAGAAGTCATGACTTTTAAAAAAATTCCAGCTATGTATTTGGCTGTAGAAATATTGGCTCAAAAATTCTTGCTTTGCTTTGAACTGAACCCTGTTATTTGTGTTGACAGCTGTGGCTGTCAGCATCACGTTTGAGCTTTGTGTGAGACGGACATTTTTGTAGCAGTGGTCTCATACATTAGCATCAGCTTCTCTCGTCGATGAGTCGTGGTTAAAGATGAACAGTTAAAAGATTGCAATAAAATGTCCGTCAGAGGATTTTATTACTGAGGCTAGTAGAGGAGTTTTCAAATGCCTGTTTGATTTGGAGTGCTGCTAAATTAAGGTTGAAGCTCCTTGTCAGGATTTCTCACTAGATAACAAACTAGCACTCTTGTTACAGCTGTAGATTTAGCGTGGGATCGCATACTCATCTGTCTCTTCTGTGGATAGTTGAAAGGTAGATGAGAGCTGACGGTCTTAAAAGGAAAAGGAATCGTCTTGCCAAGAAGAGAAAGATTGGAAGCGGAAGATAAGTCAGATTAACAACAGTTTGTTGACGGTATCTCATAGTGAAGCACTTTAAGCATTGCCTCGTGTGTGTGTGTGTGCGTGTGTGTGCGTGTGCGCGCGCGTGTGTGTGCGTGCGCGTGGGGGGATATCCATGAAACCCCATTGTGTTCTAAAATGAAGACCTCTCTATTTATTTGTGTTTCTTACAAAAGCCCTACAAGGTCTGAGCCCATGCTTTTCTTTCCGACTGCCGTGGCAATAGACAGACCTCCTTTCTTAGGTTCACATCACAGCTGCATATTTGGATGGGGGTTGAATTTTTCCGTATCAGGCAGAATTCAACGTATGGTTGTAGCTGGTATTGTCTGCCTTAATATCTCTGCGGACATGGGGAAGTTTAAGTTGATCTGCATGACCATGCTTCTAATAAGCCTCACATGGACGCATGATTGAGTTATAGATATGTATGTTGCTCTGTGTAGCAACGTCTTGGGGGATTTTGTTGGTGTTAAACATCTCTATGACTAAATAAGCTTATTTGGTCTGACAAGGTCATGACCTGATTACGTGTTTACCGTGTTTGCTAATGCAAACTTTCCAAGTGCAGCCTGAGTTCATCCCTCTTTCTTTTTGTGTTTTTTTTCCTGCTGTTTAAGAATCGTAATCTGCAATCAATAAATTATTTCTTTGTTTCTACAATAAAGATTCTTTTTGTCTTTTATAAGATTTTTAAAGTTTTGATTTAGATTTCAATCAGATTTAAAGCTCTTTCATTGATTTCCTTTGAGTTTTCATCTGGAGTTCATTTCCCATTAGAGAAAATTAACATTTTTTTGTGCTGTTATGCAGTGCTCAAGCCCATACTCCATTTCTAATGGAGTAGCTGCTTTTAAAAGCTTGCCACTCAATGTCCGTTATACGATAGAGCAGTCAAATGGTGTCCATTGATCTACCTAAGTGCTGTATGTTGATTTTGCTGACTGGTTTCCATTGAAGAACACCTTTTTACAGAGCAGGCATCAAGAACTTGAACTGTTGGTCTTTCAGGCCAACTGAAAGCAAACACAAAGTATTATCTAATGTGGGAGAAGTTTCTTGAACCAATCTGTTGGGTTCAGAAAGGTTCATGTCGAGTTTACACTCGGAAAAATCCCAAATAACATCACACGTTTATCTGGAATTCAGGTTTTTAGGACATTATTGGATAGGATTCCACGTAGAAACGTTTTCTAGAAATATGCATTCCTAGCCTTTGAGTAATCCTACCAAAAAAGAAAAAAAAAAAACCAACCATCTGCTTGGGATAGGAATCTTATTAGATGCATGCAAACTAGGGATAGAATATTCCACTTTCCCCACTATTCGGTTCAAACCTCAATTTTTTTGGTCATAGTTTTATTTCTGTTCGATTTCTAATTTGTGTGTTACAAAAGAATTACAAAAAACTAAGAGTTACAAAAAATCATTCCTTTTATTTGCTATTAAGCAAGTAGAAATTAAGAAAAACCTTTTAGTTGATTCATACTAGGCCTAAATAAATAAATCCTTCCTAAATTTAACACAATTGTTTGATACTTTCAATGTATGGAGTAGGGATGCAACAATTCAACGGTTAATTAATCTAGCGCATGGTTCAGCTTTTGATCTAGAATTGTGACATCCCTAACATCCCTGCAAACTGCATTTTAGGTGATATTTTTTCCTATTTCTAATGAATCCTGCTGTTTGTTACATTCCTAAAGGTTAGACTATTGGGAAAATGCTTGAAATCTTGTTCATAGGAACGGAAATAAGAATTTTGCATTGAAAGGAATAACATGAATGTAATCTATTGACAGTATATAAGAACTGGACTGAGTGACAGTGACGTCACCCATGGAAAATGGTTTACTTCTGGCTCCAATGAAGCGAGACCCACATACTTTTATTAAGGCATCTGATTGGTCAGTTTGTAACTTGAATAACTTGCACTACAGAAAAAATATCTTTGGAAAAAAAATATGATTAACAAGAACATGTTTAAAAAAGGTATCAGAGCAAGAATGGTTATTCTGAAAAATATTATGACTGATTAGTAAGTGTTTATCAAAAAAAGTCTATGGGATTTTGGCTTTCTGGGACTAGCAGGTACTTCCTGTTTGGAACGCCTGGGTGTGGGTGGGGTCACTCAGTCCAGTTACCATATACAGTCGATGCTCCACACATACAAATAGTATTATGTAGGTACTCATTCATATTTCACTCTGTAGGATTTAGTATTTAGTAGCTCATTTTTAAGTGTGTGTGTGGGTGTGTGGGTGTGGGTGTGTGTGGGTGTGTGTGGGTGGGTGGGTGTGTGTGTAGGCGAGTTGGGGGGGAATTCTATTGTGAAAACATCATGTTTTCAGAAAACCATCCATCTAATTGCCTTCATTTTTGACAAGGCCTCCTTTCTTCTCCACTGAGACACACTTGCCAAACAGGTTTAAGTGGCTACGTGTCTGTCCGGGAGGGAGTCGCATCATGTTTTATCGCAGGCGCAGCGCAGGCCCTCCTCATTCAGCGGTGGGGGGTGGGGTGGGGGGATTTCGGTTCGTAAGACAGCATTAGGCCCACAGTTTTTCCCAACAGAACTTCCATTAATCTCCAGATCCCCTCTGCACACTTTCTGGCTAAATCCCTTTGCCCTGCTTCCTGTTAGAAACGCTCTGGCCTTTTCATTCTTACTGCTTTTTGATTGGTTGATCCTGTACTGGGGGTTAATGTGATGACATAAATAAAAACATCTATATGATTTATATAGAAGTGTGTTGCATTTGAAGGTTTTACATTTATGGCATTATAATGAGAGTTTTATGAAGTTTTTTACATTTATGTTTTGTCAAATTATGGTTTTCATAAGTGCACGCTGCAGTTTTATACGCCTCATCCATTAGCAGCTAATACAGATGGAGTGTTGGATGCTTTTAGATGCCGTTGTGCTCCAGAATGACACAGGTGATAAGATCATTATTCTTGAGTGGGATTTTTACTCCCTACGTACCCACTGCTGGTACATTTAATCGTGACACATACTGTCTGTCACTCAGCCACCTCAGAAAATGAGTATTATTAAAGATTTACTTCTGCTGGAAACCAGTGGCTGCTGGGAAGACTCAGTGGAACGGGGATGCAACGGGGATAGTCTCAGACATCATTAAGTTCACTTTTCTAAAGCTTATTTCTCCTATTAGACGTCAAAGCATGAAAGTTTATGAGTTGTGGAATTGAATGTTCTTACCTAAAACATGGTAATTTATTAAATGATTACTTAAGTTTTACACATAATGGGACAATTGGAGCAGAGCAACCCCGCCCCCTTCCCTTCCCCGCTGCTGAGAGCTCGCAGCAGAAAGCTTGTGGTTTGCTCAGCGTATTTTCTACTTCACAAAATTTTTATTTTTCTAACAGAATTTTTTTCATCTGATTCACAACAATTTAAATAAAGATATCTAAAAAAAAAAAAGCTTAAGTTTCTTTATATATGTTGTCTATCATCAGAAAAATGCCACAAAAACACATTTTGTTTAATTGAATTTGTATCACACATTACATTTTTGGGTAATATTTCACACACTAAGACATTTTATAGAGAAAATTATTGAAGATCTTTTTTTATTCCATTCTATTCTAGTGTAGAAGAATTCAGTGCAACCAGAACCACCATTTAAAGTTGTATTCGTCCATGTGAGGAGTATTTTCAACCAAAACAATGTCTAACTCTAAGAACTCAATCTTTTAGGATAAAGAAAGCTAATTAAAGAACATTTGCTTTTTTTTTTGTAGTAAACTGGCAAGCTTGTAATAATTGACATTTGCTGCATCTCAAAATTTAAACTCATTTAATTTGACTGACTTTTTAAGACCAAAGTGTCCAGGAAAATAAACTAAATCAGCAACAAGTTAAAAAGTTTAAATCTGGGTTCTCTTCAGCCAAATGGGCCACGTGCTGACAGTCCTGAACTGTGCTCTTGAGCTGGCACCAGACCCCCTTTCTCTTACCAAACGTCAACATGGTGACCTTTTCCAAAGGATGAGCTGCACTAATATATTTTCACACACAAACACACGGAGGTTGTCTGATAAGCTCACTGAAGCCTTTGCAGGCTCTCTGCAGCTCTGCTGCCGTAAACGGCCCAAATTTGGACAAGGATTCCAGCCAGATAGTCGTGTGCCCTGAAACAGGAGGCCGCCGCGTGTTCATGTGGATCTGTTTCCCTTGTAGCCGCTTTTGTAGTCATAGCAACCTCCAAAGAGAGAAACTGTGCGTGGAGATCCTTTAAATGTCTGTGGAAGGGGCACGTTTATTTTTATGGTATTGCTGAGTGGGAGTTATTTTCCATTTTCTTTGCTGTTCAGTCCTTTTTAGTTGTTATTTATTAAACTGTGGATGGAAGTTTTTCCTTTTTTCCTGCAGAATCAAGTAGATAATTTATTAGCACTGCACTGCGAAGCATCTTGTTCTTCAGCATTGTTGTGAAATGGCCTCTTGACCTTTGAGACCTTTGTGCGTACAAAATCAAAGTGCACTTCAGCCTCACTTCCACTGTCTTTGTTTCAGAGGATGACAGCTTTCTTTTTGTTTTATTTATGTGGACTCCCTATTGGGTAACACCTTTTTTATGCATACAGCCACATTTTTGATACAAGTTTTGTTTATTTTTAGAAAGATGCTCGTTTTCCTGCTAAGAAACAGCTCTGATTGGAAGTTTTATTTGAAGTGCCAGCTCACAGATTCAAGTAAACGTTTTCTTCATGTTTTTGCATGCTAAACTAATACAAGGAATCCCATTGGTTAAAGAAAAAAAAAGAAACTGATTTAAAAATGGATTTTGAGCCTAAATAAGACAGTTTTAGTCCTGTCAGAAATCAGATAGTTTTGTAGTTTTACTTGCCCAAATTAGTTAGTTTAGTAAAATAGAAGAAGCACTAAATTAAATAAAAGTTGGAAAATATTAAAAGATGTTCAGACTTTTTTTAACAAAAGATTTTTGTCAATTCCAGCAAATCTGGTGAAAGCTGTAACCAGACCTAAAACATTTTTCAGTAAAATTAAATGACTGCTCAATCAATATCAAAGTCCTAAATTGTGTTTCAAATTGTTTTTATGAACATGAATCTATTATAAGCATTTATAGTTCTGTTCTGAGTTTGAAATACAGACACTTCAATCTTTCTTGGTTGCTGAGTTTTTCAGTTAGTTAGATAATGTGCCAGTTTTACTTCTAAAATATATATTTTTGAATTCATTTGTTGCTTTTTGTATAAATTGTCTGTATGCAGATAAATTTTTATTTATATCGCTCTCTTTATTACAGGATAAAATCACAAAATCCTTTACAAAAATAAGACGGCATAAAACCAAAACACGGAGATGAAAATATCCAATGCTGACAGGACTCTGTAAATGCAAATATACATTTTAGACGATCAACCAAAAGCTTTTCTGAAAAGAAACGTCTTGACCTGGGTTTAAAACATCTAATGGAGTTGATTTGAGGCAGCGACAAAGGAAGGCAAATGATTGAAACACGGGATCTCTTCCTGTTTTCTAGCTTATTTTTGAATATATATAATTTATTTATATATATTTATGTATATAAATGAAAAGTTTAAAAACCAATTGTGAAATTTAATGAGGACAACAGCGGAGTTATGAGTATAGTTTAAACAAGTAAATCAAGTAAAACTCATCTGAACGAGAAGAGATAAATCTCAATGTTATGAAGACAAACTCTCCAAGTATTTAGGCAGCTTTTCTTTGGTGCAGTATTTGAAGCACCCATGTTATTTGTCGGCATTTTGGGAATGGTCCACCTGCCTGAATTCCTCAACCGTCACAGACTAATGCAGAAATCCTTCTCGTGTTCGTGCTTTTTTTAATGTTTATCCTGACAAACAACTGCTCCTGGTCGGCACTAACTTCCCTTTTCTTTTCTCTCCAGGCATGCATTGATGACAATGTGGACATGGTGACTTTCTTGGTGGAACATGGAGCCAGCGTCAACCAGCCAGACAACGAGGGATGGATCCCTCTCCATGCCGCAGCTTCCTGCGGATACCTGGATATTGCAGAGTGAGTCTTCCAAAAAAAAGTTCTGTCTAGCAGCTTCAGTTAAAGTCAAACTCCTCCTGAATGCCTTGTTCATTTTTTTTAACTAACCAATAAAATATCAAGAAGTTGTTAGAGCTGGGAATTTGCCATAATGTCCTACACTAAGTGTCTTAGATTGTGTCCAAATTCCTTCAATAAATATTACACCATATACAACATTTTTTGGGGGTGTCTTCATTTTACAATTTCAAAATCTGGTACCTGGAAATTTTCCAGAGTCTCTGCAAATATTCAGCATTAACGCTCACTATATTGGCGAATATAGAAAACAATTCATTGTATTTGAATTTCATTTGCAAAAAAGCATGCAAGTGTATTTTTTAAAATTAGTTATCCAAGTTTTCTTTTTCAGAACTGTCGATACATAGTTTTTTTTAAATGTTCAGATTCATTGGGTTTTTACTTGACAAATGAGTGACATTTTTGTTGTTGGAAAGAAAATAAAAAGTAAGCACGTGTCCCATTTACATTAAAATCCAGGAACGAGATACTCCTTTTTTTCTGTAGTGAAAGTTATTCAAGTTAAAAACTGACCAATCAGATGCCTTTATGAAAGTAGGTGGTTCCTGGTGGCCACCTCGTCTAACGTTCAAAACGTTGGAAAGATTATGAGTAGCCTGCTTTCAAGAGGTTGGGATGTGGACTTTCAACAAGCTCACTTCTGATTGGCAAGAGTGGTTCCCAAAGAAACATTAACACAAAATAACTTGGACCAATTACTGCTTACTGATGTTGTCTGGCTCCTACGTGGCAATGTCTGTATCACAAAAAAATGGGGACTGAAATGACTTCATTTGGTTGGAGCTAGAAGTAAACCATTTTCACCTTCTGTCACTTGTAATTGACCCTACTTTTAGAAGCTAGTTTAGGATTGAACATCTTTTTGTTGCATAAAATGTATAAAAAAAAGTAGACAGTAGAGACACTATAGGTAAAAAAAAAAATAGACAGAAAGTTTGACAAAAAATAATTATTTACTGATTTATTTATTGATTTTATACTTAACACATAATCTTATTTATGTGTGCAGTTTTGAACTTATTCTGATGTTTGTATATGTATGCTTTACATCCTATAGAAGTCATAATTTCTAATAAATGCTGTTTTTAGCAAGTGGCTTGTCATATAACCTCAATGACACGCTTTTGTGCTGATGAAATTGAACACGAGAAGATCAGGGTCACACATCTGGAGTTAGTCGTGATATTTTTTTTTTTACCACAGTCTTTGTCACGTCGGAAAATGGCTCAAATCGACAAAAAAAAATGCTGTGATGTTATCAGAGGATATTTAAACAGCCTGAAAGGGCTAAAGGAAGTCATTGTTCAGTATGTTGGGAGTGTGCTGTGACCTGCTTTACTTCTGTGTTACATTTCAGGAACCTAGCTGGGGATTTACACCCCCCTCTGTTGTTTGGCTTTCCTCAAACTGTAGAGAAACAAGCTAAGAGGAGATTAATTTCTTACCCAGTGGTGTATTGTTAGCAGTAATGTGGGAGATTGCATGTCTGCTGGAGCGTACGATTTGCACAAAACGAAAGGTGACATTTCCAGAGAAAAGGTTAAACTGCTACATTGACATAGCTAACTAATGGAGACGTCATAGAGATAGAGAGCCACCTGGTGTGGACAGTCAATTCTGCATTGCTTGGTTCTGTTTGGCATCACCACTGCAGCTTGATTGCAGGGTTGGCGAAGAAGCCTTGCGACAGAACTGCAGGCCACAAAACTGGTTGTTGAACCAACCCAAAACAGTCACAATAGAAAGTCCAATCGGGAAGATACAAAAATGCTAGGATGAAATTGTCGTCAGCCGTTGGGTGGGAGTCGTCAGTGCCGAGTGCCTTTCAAGTGGTTTGTTTGTCTAATGAAAAGGGCCTGAGTCTCACCACTGTTTTAATTGGAAGCAGCTGAACTCCAAATGCCCAATGATTTAAACGCCTCCAATCTGTTTCAGTATAAAGGGTTAAATCGCTAAGTAGCTGTGACTGCAGCAGCTCTATACGCTGCTTTTGTTCCTGTGATATTATTTGTAAGTAGGTTTATGGCTTATTTCTCAATCTTTAATGCAAACTCAATGATTTGGTGAAGTGTAATTCTGCTTAAAGCAGTTCAAAGCTGGAGTTCACACAGTCCAGAACCTAATTTAAGGAGTTATTCATCCGATTTAAAGGAAAACGGCAGATCTTGACGTGTTTAGTAGTTTTGGCAGTAAAACAAAAATACACACTACGCTCCTCCTTTCAGCTGGTTCCTTATCTGTTGAAAGGATTAACATTTGCCGCTTGTTTACTTTCCAAATGCTACAGTTAAACCTGAACGTTGTTTTAGAGTGACGTGATGTGCTGTGGTTTTCCCCCTGCAGACTAATTCTTATCTGGAAACCTGCTGGAGAATGTTTTCTCAGACGTTTCTGCTGCCATGCACCTGAATTGATCAACATGCTTCGTGTCTCTTCTTCCCTCCTACCCTGCAGATACCTCATCAGCCAGGGTGCCAGTGTTGGAGTTGTGAACAGCGAGGGGGAGACACCTCTGGACATCGCAGAGGAGGAAGCCATGGGAGAGCTTCTAAAAAACGAAATAAACCGACAAGGTACAGTCAACAGGAAAGGGGTTCGAGTTCACCCCACATTTTAGGTTGCACAACGTTTACTTTGTCCACAAAGCAAAAAAAAAAAACAAAAACACACAACACAAACCAAAGCCCAAGTTTTTGATATGTCCCCTTCTTTGACTATATAAAAGAACTGTACTTGGTGAGTGTGACGTCACCCATAGAACATGGCTTACTTCTGACTCCAATTAAATGAAGTCAATTCAGTCGCTAATTTTCATGCCGCCATGTTGGAGCCAAACGTCATCTGTAAGTTGTGATTGGGCTAAGTCAATCTTTCTATGTCAACCACTCTGACCAATCAGGAGTAAGCTTGTTTGAAGTCCACACCCCTCCTAGTTGGAATCAAAGCAACACAAAATCTGACAGACGTTTTGAACTTTGGACGTGGGGCCCAGCGGGCTCCACATGCTTTTATCGAGGCATTTTATTGGCTAGCTTAATTTCTTAATAGATGTCTATGGGATTTTGGGTTCTTCCTTTTTGGAACAGGAGGGTGGAGGGGTCACTCAGTCCAGTTCTTAAATTCAGTCAGTGGTCCCATTACAGTTAACATAAGCCCTACTTTTCTGATAATTGTATTTACAAATTCATTTATAGCTTAAAAAAATGTTATTCACAATAATGTCACACTGAAGAAGATAAATAAGTACAAAACCATATTTTGTTATTTCCATCAGCTGACAGTTTTCTGGGGGGAAATCTACTTTTTTTTTTTTTTTTTTTTTTAATTTGGGTTTGGATTTAAAATAGAACGTTATTTTAACTTCCTGTGCAAAAAAGTAAAGATCAAAAAAACAGATAATGGTGTAAAATTTATTCAGAGATATTAACTCACTGCCACTAACAAGTTTACACTTGTTACAGCAGCAGGAAAATTCCCTTTAAAATGCTTCCAAACATTTCGTGTGGTAAAACACAGCTTGTGTCATTGTTTTGAAACAGCTTTTAGTTTGACAAAGTTATTAAGGAAAACTGAGAAAATTTCTATCTAGTCTGGAAAGAGATCATCAGTCTGGATTATGCTGCAGAAAGTTTGAATTTTAACAATTCCTTTGAAACATTGGGAGTGGAGAGGCTTAATAGATGTCCACATCTTCTTGAAGAGTATGAATCAAAGTTTGCAGAGATCCAAAATACAGATTGGACACTTTTTTTCAGAAAACTTTATTCCCCAATTTTTTTTTTTACTCTGTGCAGCACTTTGTTATTTTAGTATAAAAAGTTTGATTTGATTACAGTGATATGATCACACCTTAACGTCTCTTCAGATGCTTTTGATGAGCAGAATGAGGTTTAATGATTGTCAGAAGCAGACCAGAAATCCCTCAGTATCCTTCTGGGATTATTTTAGGAGCAGCAGCCTTCAGGAAACAAGTTTATTCAGGATAAGATCAAAACATTGTTGTGCATATAAACAAACATGATACTAATGAATTGCTGAGTAACCCAAAATAATTAAAAAACTTGCAGAAAAGTACCAATAGGAGCAGAGTTTCTAGCAAATCAGACCCCTGCTGTAGGCTCTTAAGTCAAGAATTTAAAAGTTAAATGCTGAGTGTTGGTAGTTTGGGGCCAGTTTTTGACGAAACACCCACCCTCATAGCAAGAAGCCGTGCACAGACGTGCTGACTGGCTCCAGGCCAAAGGGATGCTCCGCTCAAGCTTGGGTGGCTGGGCTTTTCCGGCCCATGCCTAGCATGTGCATTCGGCTGGAAAGGTCGCCTTTGAAAAGCCCTCAGAAAACCTACGTTCAACCTTTTGGTTAAGGAATAATCCTGAGTCTTGGAAAGAATTTGAACTGTAATTTATGTTGTTTATAAAAGACTGTTCATTTCTAAACCTTCAATTCTATTTTCTCTGTTTGAAAGTGGTTTATTATTATTGATCCTGTTATGCAACAGTGCTTGTATTCACACCCACCCAGACCTCAGGCATCTCAGCTGCTGCTACCTTTAATTAGGCGATGTTTGGTAGATTCTCCTCACCCTGTATTCCTCAGCACCTATCAGTAACTGATGCACAAAGTCTTTTGAACCCCCAGTTATGCATTTTTGGTTAGTGTTGGGCAAAGACTATAGTCTAGATGCAGCTGTATTGACTGCAGTAATTCTGGCCTGAGGGCAGCTGCAGACAAATGCTGCAGCACTCAAGTCTTCAGCATTATGCAACTGTTGTATAATAGCTCTTAATGCTTGTCATTTCTTTTTTCCTTCTGAAAAGACACAATGTTAAAGTTCTTAGCAAGTGGTCGAGGTTTGCATCTTCATATTTCATCCCTAAATCTGAATTAATTCTCAGTTAGGGATTAAGATTAACATCTACAGCAGTGGTCCCCAACCCTCAAGCCATGGACTGGTACTTGTCTGTGAGGCAGTTGGTACTGGGCTGCAGAGAAAAAAAAACTATATTTTTTCTTTTTTTTAAAAATCTGATTCTGAAGGAAAACTGCTGGATTCTCTCCACCACATCCGACTCATTCTTGACGCATGTCAAGTTACTCGGTCACATGTCAAAAATCCATCTACGACTTTCTTAAAGAGGCTGTTTCAACAACCACTGCATTAAAAAAAACCTTGCTAGCAAAGTTAAAAACATGTTTGGAAATGGCAGAAAAAAGTCAATGAGGAAACAGAAGAGCCTTCAACTTCAAAATAAAAGTAAATTGCATTTAACAGACAAAAACAGGAGTCTTTACTCCAAATATAGACTTAGTGACACTGTTGTTCCTACACAACATAATAATAATGCATAATATTATTTTATCTAAAAAATACCAGTTTTATTTACTGTTTTTCTTTTCTTTTTTTCTCAAATGTAGTTATCATCCGCACCGTAAAATCAGACGGGGCTGATTGTTGACTGATTTTTCAGCTTCTGCTTTGACAGTTATACGTTAAAGGAAAATCAACGTCACAATTTGAATAGTCCCTACACTAAATCGACAACTTTTGTTGAATTTATTAATAATTAAAGTAATTTTTAAGATGCCTTAACATAGTTTGTCATCCTATGTTTCACTTGCTTACATGCTGTGAATCTGATTAGTTGCTAAGCAATAAACCATCCTAATTTAGACATATTTGTTTTTTGAAAAGTGATCTTTTCCCCGTCCAAAGTCATGGTGCTGGAACTTGTAACCCAGTCTTAACTGTAGCCAGACACTGAGTCATCACCTTCTTGTTTAGTTTTAATTCTCTGATAAGCAGAAACTGAACAATGACGTCTTTTTTTTTTTTTTTGCTGATGAAAATGGATGCAAACCAGAAAACGGTAGAGTGAAGGTTTTATGTCCTGAACAAATCATCTTCAGCTGAAACTAAGCACTTTAGGTTTTGGATCTTCTTTGTGCAACCAGGTGTAAAGAAGACAATAAAGCATTTTCTCTGGATCTGACATACTGACCCACTGAACCAGCTGGGAAGTGTCTGGATTTATGGTCACGACTCCCATTTTTGATGAAAATTCACGCAAAAGATGAAACATGTTCCCTAAAAAAAATTCTTGCTCCTGTTGAGCCTTGCAGAAACCTGACATGAATTTAATGACTGCATTGACAGGCTTTAGTCTGACATATCTACTCTATCATTTGTGCTGTTTTTCCCTGCTTCAGCGCAACCACTGACTGCAAATGAGAACTGGACTGAATGACCCCAGTGCCCTTTGGCTCCAAGAAGTCAAAATCTAATAGACTTGTACAGAGAAAAAAAATAGGTATTACTCAGTTGGTCTTTTTTTATTTATTTTTTTTTATATACTATTTCTCGCGAATCAAATTTTTTTTCTCATGGTGTTTTTTTATCCGTAGTGCAAGTCATTCATGTTATAAACTGGCCAATCAGATGCCTTAATAAAAGTAGGTGGTGCCCACTGGCCTCAACATCCAACATTTGAATCATTTGACAGATTTTGTGTAGCCCACTTTTGAGCGGTAGGGGTGTGGCCTTTCAATAAGATCACTTTGTATTGACAAGAGTTGTTGCCATTAAATGATGACTAAGGTCAACTTGGACCAATCATGGCTAACCTGCAATGTCTGGCTCCAATATGGCAGTATCTGTGTCGCAAAAAATTGTTTGGTTGGAGCAAGAAGCAAGCCATTTTCTATGGGTTCAGTTCAGTTCTCATATATAATCAATGCTCCTAACAAACATTTTAAACATTCACTTCCCAAATGCCTTGTAAACATTTAAGTGGATCAGTGACTTGGTCTGGTAGTTCCTCAGTTGCAGGTATCCTATGAATGTAACTTTATCTGCAACACTCTTCTCTCTCCAGGGGTGGACATCGAAGCAGCCCGAAAGGAGGAGGAGCGGATCATGCTGAGGGACGCCCGGCAGTGGCTCAACAGTGGTCAGATCCAGGACGTTCGGCACGCAAAGTCTGGAGGCACTGCGCTTCACGTAGCAGCTGCGAAAGGTTACGTGGAGGTTTTAAAGTAAGTCTTTGGCTTCAGAAACGCTGTGAGAAAGATGTCTGAGTGTAAACTGGGGTTGTAACGAGTATCCGAAAACTTGAAAATTCTCTTTGTTCTCAAAAAGTTGAGTATGAGTACTTTTGATATCTCTGAGGTCACTGATTTGCAATCATGAATATATTAGAGTGTAGTAAAAAATACACTTCAGGCAATGTAATTATTGCTTTAAATTACACTGCGCTGCTGGAAGTAAAGTGTTCTTTACTTTAAAGCTCTTCTGTTGCAAGAAAGCAGCCGAACCTCCGCCAGCTCAAACAGAGGACGCCTCTTATAAACCACTGCTTGACATTTGATATTGCCTTTTGGGTGACCAAGATTTTCTGATTTGTTTGAGTGATTTCTATGTTCTGTTAATCTGACTGAGGGGGGGTTTACAATGCTGACGCACTTCTGAAAGCTTGCACCTTAAAAGATTAGTTTGCAAAATCAAATCCAGGAACCCGATTTGCAAATTCACACAAACTATTTTTGTTTCTCCTCCTCCCCCCTCTTCCAAATCCCCCATTTTCTTCAGGCTTTTAATCCAAGCAGGGTATGATGTAAATATTAAGGACTATGATGGCTGGACCCCCCTGCATGCAGCAGCACACTGGGGTAAAGACGAGGCCTGCAGGATACTGGTGGAGAATCTGTGCGACATGGATGTTGTTAATAAAATGGTGAGTCATGTTATGAGCCCTAGAAAAACAGCTTGCTCGTGGATTCTGCGTCATCTTTAAAATGTCTTTTTTCCCTTCAGGGCCAAACTGCTTTAGATGTGGCAGATGAAGATATTCTGGGATACTTAGAAGAACTACAAAAGAAGCAGAATCTTGTGAGTCAAATGATCTTTATTACTTGGATAAAATAAAAAGATTTTTTTGGACTAAAAATATCCTGCTGTTTTACTTTGATTCCAGATGATGAGCGAGAAGAAAGACGTGAAGAAATCTCCTTTGATTGAAACGACCACGACAGGAGACAACAACCAATCACTGAAACCATTAAAGAGGTAGACGACAAAGCAGAGGAGGAGAGGAAAAGTTACTCTTTGGCTGCAACGCTAATGCACGCTAATGTGTTTTTAGCAAAGAAACTCTGCTGCTGGAGCCGGAGAAAAGCGCTCCGTGCATCGAGCCCTTAGAGCCAGAGAAAGTGGATGAGGAGGAAGAGGGAAAGAAGGACGAATCCAGCTGCTCCAGTGAAGAAGAAGAGGATGAAGATTCAGAGTCTGAGACAGAACCTGGTATTCTTTTATATATATAAGAATCATAATGAAAGGAAAAAAAAAATCAGAAATAGGAAGTTTTGCACAATAGTATGGAAGACCAAATCTGCACCATGGAAGAAGAAAATTTGGCAAAACAAGAAAATGAAACCAGCGTATATTGCTGTCAAGCAAACTTTTGATTTGTGCTGAAACATAGTCAAAGACATCAAACTTTGGTCTAAGACAAAAAAAAGACAACATGAACAAATTAAGCCAAAGCATCCTTTTAGTCAAAGTATTTTCACCCTACTTCAAAATAAAACGTCATTCATTATACTAGGGTCCTGCAACCTGACACATGAGCCACATGTGACTCTTTAAAGACAAATAAGTTTTTAATTTTAAAAAGTCACTGCAAACTAAAAAGAATGAAGTAAAGTAATTAAACTAAAATAAACTAACTCAAACTGTATTTAACTCTTTCACGAACAGCTGAAAGACAGCTCAAATCACTTCCTGACTACAGTACCCGTGATTCTCCAACCCATCAATCCTTTGTAGTTTACCAAAGTCATACTAAAACACTGAGGCCCAATCTGAATTCTTCCCTTCTCCCTACCCCTACATTTAGCCCTCCAAACGAAGAGTTATGGAAAAATAGTGTCTCTGAATTCAGACGTCACTTCCACTCGATGACGTCACCAATAGTCGCCGGTCAGCTACGTTAGCGCGGAACTTCTAGCGCTTGAATATACACAACAACAGTGGTTTTTATAACTTTAAAAAACAAAAAGCTTGGCGGATCAGCCCTTCAAAAAACTATTTTGGAGACCACCATTACAAATGCCACTACCAATGGGAGGGGTAGGGAGAAAGGAAGAATTTAGATTTGGGCTGACAGATTTTTGAACGCTCTTTTACCACAGAAAATTTATTAAAGAGGTCAGTGAGCAAAACCAGAATTTATACTTGTGTCACACAGATTAAAAAGCTTGTTTTCTATTTTTGAAGAAATTCAAGGGCTTTTAGTATGCCTTATAGTTCCAAGAATATGGTAAAAGTCACTTAAATTGGTTTGATTTAGTTTTATATTGTTACATTTATGAATTTCTGATTGAGATGCACCACAAACTGTCAAACATTTTCTTAATTTCTTCTGACATTTTACAGCCTACTACATTCTACTGCATTCTAAGTGATCCTAAGTGACACAATGTGTCTTTTATTTTGAAAAGTAGTCGTATGAACCTCTGTGAAAAGTCAGAAACGTACTTTCTTTTCTAAAAAAAAAAATTAATTTCCTTTATTTTATCCATGACAAAAAACAGCAGTGCTTTTATATTATCATAGCAAACAATAACACAAATACAAATCAGTGTCTTATTTTTCTAAAGGATGAAGTATGACTTTTTTGGCTACTAATGGGTTGTGGTCAGGGAGGGATGTGTTGAAGGTTGCAGACCCCTGAATTATACTAATAAAGAATTACATTCAAGGGAATCGCAGCATTGTTGTTGGAAGACACTTAAAATGCTTTCCTGTTTTTTCCCCATCCAGAAAAGAACAAGCCGTTGACAGCGGTGAGCAACAGCACGACGCCCACGTCCGCCAGCATCACCGTGTCCTTGCCATCGAGTCCCACTAACCAGGTGACGACTCCCACTTCGCCCGCCAAGAAGGTACGAGCTGCTGGACCGCTTTTTCTCAACGCTTGCTTGTAAAAAGCTTACAGAAAACCCAACAGCTGCTTGTTCTGAAGAATCCTTTGAGGAAGTGGCTCACCTCGGTGAAGCAGAGATCTGATCTGGTCTTTGACTTGTTAAAGTCATAACTGGACTTCCTGTTATGACTGTTGTTATCCTCACATCTTTGCCTCATCACTGCAAACATTTTTGTTCTTGATGGCAAACCAGCTGAAAAGAATTTGACATATTTTCTTATTTTTCAATCCTCAGTGTTTCCTGCTTTCAGTTCTCTCATCTGAGAAAACAAACAAACATACGTCTGAAGAATCACGGTTTTAGCTATACTGTCTCTCAAGAGAAGGGGGAGAGGACTTTTGGGATGATTGAGGTTCCATAAATTAATAGGTTCTGAAGGGTTAGGAACTGGAAAAGAGACTGGGGTTTGCTGCCCTCTGCTGGCCAATTAATATGCTACCAAAGTCTCCACAAAAAGTCAATTGATAGTTTTTATTTTAGCACCTGGAAATGTTAGCTAATTTTACTTTCAGTCAAATCAGTATCAGTTTAAAGTGAATGGAAAAAACAAATACTAATTTGAAAAAAAAAAACACTAAAAACTCGAAGGTACACATTGAAACTTGAATGAAACAGAAAATAAAACAAATTAATTTAAGGAAAATATATTTAAAACTTGAATAAAAAAACCTATAAAGCTAAAACTGCTGTCAAATGAAAAAAATAACAGCTGCTGTTTTGTATTTTTGAGGTTTTTTTTTTCTTCATTTCTGTCATTTTTTGTGTTCAGTCCTCAATTAACAGGTTAGATTCATACTTTTTTTTAGGAATAGTTCCATGTTTTACATGGGGGAGGAGCTTTGAGCTGGTTGGCCACCAGGACATGATGAAAGAGGTTCTAATGATGTCATTTCTGCTGTGGTTGGCCCCAACTGTGTCTCTGATAAAGTATACTGTAGTGATAATGCTATTGCAAAGTTTGATAAATCACTTTTATTTGGTAACAGTTTTAGATTTTTAGCTTTTTTTAATCCACGTTTTCAGTATTTCTACATATTTACAACCTTTTTTAATTTACTTTTACGTTTTTTTTTTATCATTCTTTCAAGTTTACAATGTGTACTTTGGAGTTTAAAACTTTTTTTCCCTTCAAAATGTCAAGATAAATCTGCTTTTCATTCACGTTAAACTGATTCTGATTTGACCCCATAATTTTACTTCATATGCTTTTTTGAAGCAAAAGTAAAAGCAACAAAAAGTCTTTTTTTTAAGTCTTTGAAATGTCAGTCATGGACCTCATTTGGTTGATTGCTAGAATCCAAATTTTTGAAAATTATAATTATTATTTCAAGCAATCAAAATGAAAAAATGCAAAAGAAGACAAAAAAAATACATAGGTATATCCAACTTGCGTTGATTACATTAATTATGATTTGATTGGAAAATTAGAAAATACAAATTGAAAGAAGATACAGTTCAATATTTATACATCCATTTACAGATAAATTATCTTATTATATGAACTCTCCATGTTCTTAAATGACACATTGGATCCATTACATGTGAAATTTGTCATAAAGTTTTATTAATTCTCAGAAGAAGCAAAAGTATTTAATTCCACATAGAAAATATTTTAATTGAATCTTTAAGTCAGCATTTTTTTGGACTTTGAGCATTTTTATTCAAACTTTTAAAAATATCTCCTTTAAAATGATCAGAAAATGAACATATTTCAGATCTGTCTGCTCTTTCCCGATGTGAATGGGCTCCTACAAGGCTTTTCTTGTCCATCAAGTTTTATTTTGCTGCTGCTTCTGTCTTATTCTGCATTTCTCTGTTTCCAATCTCTGTCCTACTTTTCTGCATCTTTATCGACCCGGGCTCTGGTTCTGGTTGCCTTTTTAGTTTGATTTTATCCCCCCCCTCATGCCTGTGGCGGAGCCAGGCTGTCCTGCATTGTGGCGTCAAGGTTTGCGCAAAACTGGCATTTCTCTTGCGCCCAAAAAACCCATGGTGAGGCATTGGTGTGCACCAGAGTTCTCCGCTCATCCTACATTCACCTGTGCACTGACAAAACACTAAAATCTTCCCTAACTCCCCCATGCCTGATCCAGGTGAAGCAGGATTTTTCCACTTGCTGGGGTTAGTCTGCCTCTAAAATCTTTTTCAGTCTTTGCTTTTTGTCAATTATTTCAGGTTAACACAAAAACATCTGAAAAGAATTTTATTTTGAAATGCAAAAACTGGAGCAGTTTTCTGCAGCAAAGACCTCAGTGGGAAAAATCCAACTTTAGTGACTGAACCTCCTTGTTTTCACTCATCAGCATCATGTTGTTCTTTTTTCACTTATAGCTCTACAGCTAATCTCGTCTTCACATTGTGTCGGTGTGGCCTGTGTGTTTCTGGTTGCTTTTCATAGTTTGATTTTTTTTATTTTTTATTTTTTTTGGTGAAGTGCTTTTTTGGACAGACCTAAACTACACTCTTAAAAAAAAAAAAAAAAAAAAAAAAGAGGCAATCAACATAAACAGCTTCCTGCAGATCCTCAAACCTGGAGATGATGCTCCCTTAAAGAAAAATAACGTTTTGGGTCTTAAAAATTAATTCAAACCCCTTTGTTCTCTTTAATTAAGACAAAAAAGTTTCATTGAATTCGGGGAAGCTTTCATGGAGAAAATTTTGTTAACCAAGCTGCCCCATATTCTCCTTTAGGTTGTCCAGCCTGCTGTTAAAGTCTCAACTAAAGTGGAGGAGGACAAGAAGGATGAATCTCCGGCGTCATGGCGTTTGGGTCTGAGGAAAACGGGCAGCTACGGGGCGCTGGCAGAGATCACCGCCACCAAAGAGGCTCAGAGGGAGAAGGACACCGCAGGAGTGATGCGCTCGGCCTCCAGCCCTCGGCTGTCCTCCTCTCTGGACAATAAGGAGAAGGTTGGAGCCTAGAGGAACGTTATTGTTTCTGTTAGAGACAAATTAGAATTTAAAATGACAGTTGTTCCACACTGTCACAGGTTTTGAATGCAACTCCCCTGACAAAAGACTGATCACTGCACTAAATCTAATATTAAGAAGTAAATCCTTTGATCCTTTTTTTATGTCACCCCATTAGTCCTGGACTGCAAGAAACAGATTGTTTCCACTAACGAAACCAAAACACGTGTCGTGGATATCCAAAGGAAGTTTTTACATTTACATGGAAGGGCCCCCTACGAACTTATGGCTTGGCAAAGTGTGAAATCTGGCCATTTTCATACAATGTGGGAAAACCGCAACCAAACCTTTCTTGACCTTTGGGCTCAAGGAAAGCCCACCATCTTAAATTAAAAAATCACTTTTAGCACATTCTACAAATTTTTACAAATTTGTTCCTATGCAGCTCTGGCCAGGGTGGCAGGACAAAGAGGAAGAGTGAGAGGCGTGTAGCAGTAACCCAGCCAGTAAGGGCGAAAAGGGGCTAATTTGAGTCATTTTGTCACATATGTTTGCTGATTCATAACTAAGCAATGGTAGAAAAGACAAAAACTTGGCTTATTCTGTTCTTAACAGGAAAAAGACAAAGGAACCCGTCTGGCATACGTGGCTCCCACAATCCCCAGGAGACTGGCCAGTACTTCAGACATAGACGAGAAGGAGAACAGGTGAGGCCGGGTTGCGGCGGCTCTGTGTGGACACGCTCTGCTGCTCGCAGCTGTGTGTTTCAGGCTAAAAGCTCAGTTCTGTGCACTGCTGCGTACTGACGCCTTTGGGCAGTAACATTAATGCCAAGCAGGAATCTTTTAGGCTGAACAGTCATTGGTGCACGATACATCACCATTTTGTCAGTGTTTAAGAATCAAAGGGTGCTATTGTGACTTTTGGATCTCCAGGGACTCCACCCCCCTGATCCGCAGTGGCTCTTACACCCGGCGGCGCTGGGACGACGATCTGAAGAACAGCGAAGGGAGCTCCTCCATCAACCGAACCTCCAGCTACCAGCGCAGGTCAGCTGCAGCTCCCGAACACTTCTTTGTCACTCGTGATTAAATCCACGCCTGATTTAGAAACCAGAGATTAGTCATTAAACCAGAATGAAGTGTCAACACAAATGCTTACAGCTCTTGGGAAAATAGCTCCACAGAGTCTGCTGCATGAACGCACATGTCCCCCCAGTTCACAGTGTCACTCAAATGCATCACTCAGATATTTTAACAAGGCTTGATAGCGTCTGCTGCAGCAGATAAATCAGATTCTAGGAGTTGTTGATGGACCAATGCTATAGTTCAAATCAGAGATGCTGGCTGTGAGCCACCTGATGAAACTTGCCAGCTTTCATGCTTTAGAAGCTGCGTGAGAACGTGTTGGTTCTTGTATTTCTTCAGAAGGCAGCTTTGTTGTCAACCAAAACTGCCCTCAGTCATTTTAAGATATTTCCAAAAAAAGATAATTATCAGCAGGTTTTAGTAAATAATGTGATTTATTGTGGTGTCAACCTTCAGTTTAGATCCTGTGGTTGGTTTGGATGTTTGTTTGTTTATTTTTAATGTCACTATGAATGTTTGTGTCTGCGCTTCCACCGCTAACATGCCTCTCTCACTCGCCTGCCTGCCCATCACGCTAGCACGTCCCATACGCTAGCGCTCGGGCGGAGTGGCAGCACGCGGGACGTGCCGGCCAAGTCTTCGTCAACCTCCAGCTTGGATCCTAACACCTATAGTACTAAACCCTGGCAGCCACCCACCACCCACTACCAGTCTTACAACATTTATCGCAGGTACAGCCGCCTGAAAGGGCAGCACGCTCTCCTCAACCAAACTCTGTCTGCATCTCTGCTCCTTGATGGCCTTTTTTCCATCTGTTTTGATGTTTCACATTCTGAGTGGCAGACTTTTAGGAAAAATGTAATCAGCTGAGATGGAACAAAAAGTTAAATTGATTTTTGGGGGTTTTATTAAAGTAATTGTCCATAAAAAGTGAGAACAGCAGCAGCCAATGAGGTTGCTGAGGTTTTCAGGCTCTAATGAAGCCCAGTGAGGAAACTCGTCCTGAGAATCAGTTTTCATTTATTTGATCTGCAGATGCTGGTCTAGCCAAACCTTCATGTAAAGGAAAACATCATAGATCATGTGAGGGTCAGAATGTTTTTGTGCTCTTCATACATTCAATTAAATTTAAATGTATTTATATAGCGCAATATTACAACACAGTTGTCTCAATGGGATTCACACCAGTATTTGTACAGAAGAACATAAAGTCAGTCATAAAGCATAAGCAATAGCTGGTTGCTAAACTATTGAGTTGATCTGAGGCAGGCTTTCTGCTATGTTCACACCAGCCTCAGCAATGCACAATCATGCCACCACTTCCAATGAAAAGTCTGCCCATAAATCCACGTTTTGGCTTTTCACGTTCAAAGACGCGTTTATGCCCCACCGCCCATTTTTAAGTTTTGCCTTAAGTTTTTGAGCTTTATGCTTATTGAACGCTTACTAACAGTTATTCCTGATCAAACTTTGACCAATCAGGGACTTGGATTTGGTAGTGACGTATTAATGGTGTCCTTTTTTTAATTCGTAGAAGTCGCAACCATTTTAAAATTAATAATAGATGAGAAACTAATAACTGAGGTTTGTGGCTGGAATTATGACACCAAGTCTTTCATCTATCCGAATAGACCTGTAAAAGGAAAAGCCTGGAGAAAGATTTGCACCAATTCGATGTTTTACACCAAGTCTCTTCCAACTGTTAGTACTAGTATTATGTCCAGTGGGAACTTTGTATGCTGAAAGCATCACATGCGAACGTGTGAACATCGCATCAAAAAAAAGGACGGCTTACCCAAAAATGTTGTCAGTAGGACAAATCTGGACCTTCAAAATGTCACCATTTTGATCCTTATTACCCTACCAAATAATACCAACCAAAAACTTCTGGTTTGCTTCACAGCCAAAAAAAAGAATGTTGACTTTAGCACAAATTTAATGTTTTAATAAACTAAAAAAAAAACTTTACATTTTTTTTATCAAATCGATCAAAATATTTAGTAAAAGCAAAAACCAGGGAACCATGAAATTTGGGTCCGTATGTATTTGTCATGTGTTTTCACCATTGTTTATTCATGGTTTTTCTAAAAACCAAAAAAGCCTCAACTTGGATCCTAAATGTCTCCCGTAGTTTGTTTAAATAGCTCATTTAAAAGCTTTTTCCCCAAGTTCTCTGTGCTTCACATGAACTGTAACGAAGACTTGTTTTTAGAAACTAGTTAATGCTCTTTGCTCTCCTGACAGAGAACTGTTCATCCAATAGGGGTGTAGAAAGGTCTTTAAGGTTAAAGCTCCATGATAGACAGTCTGTCAATCACCATCCTTAGTAGTTCTGTTTGTACTAATTCCCTCCGTCTTTCTGTCCACGGTTGTTAACCTTTTGTGTTTTTGTTTTCCCGCCAGTGGCTCATTTGACAGAAGACACGTGGACTTGAGCTCCTCAACCACTTCCTCTTCCTCCTCAAGCACCACCACCACTACTACCACCACCTCCTCCTCTTCATCAGTTACCTCACCCACAAGCCACCGTGGCCTGTTGTCCAGCCTGGGCTCCTCCTCCACTCGAACTGGCTCCACCAGTCTCACCAGCAGGTAAAAGTTCACCACCGATGCAGACCAGCAGCACCGTTTTGACACGGCTGGCTGACCGATGTTTCATCTCAGAAGCAGGTGTTGCAAACCAATCCTAGAAAATGTGAAAAATGTTTGACTTTTTGTCAATTTTTCTGCATAAACTTTCAAACTAAGGTGTCTTGAGAATTAAAAAAAAATCAAGAATCCAGCCTGATTATGCCTTTGTTTGTACAGTTTTTGTAGATTGTGGTTGAAAGGTTTTATAAACACCTGAAGAAATCATCATCTTGTCTATAAATAACCTGGGTGTAGCTGAGATGTTTGTGCCACACCTGATCAAACAAGACTGGTGTCCAGACAAAAGAGCAAAGACTGGAAAGCATGGAAGTGGAGGGGTGATTATTTGGGCTTGTCCTTTAGCTCACAGTTCATGATTTTGTCATAAATTCCTCTATATGCCAAAGTATCTTAAAGTCTGGTAGCGTCAGGCTAGAAAACCTTAACCATAGGAAGGTTATACAGGAGAACCAAGCTGAAATAAATGCAAATTTTAATCATAAGAGGGCAGAATTTATTCACAGTGTTGTGACAAATGGGTCAATATCACAAAAAATGACTGTTTGAATGTTTCTCTGAAGTTTCTCTGTAAAATGTGACCTTGTGGACAGGTACTGGTCAGAGGAGAGTGCAGAGAGGGAAAAGGAGAAGGAGTCTGCTGCAATCATCCCCACAATAAACACTGGCTCCACTACCACCACATCCACCTCTACCAGCACGGCCACATCCACCACGACTGGTACAGTCATTGGCTCTGAAAAGCGCAGGTAACAAACCCAATGTGTGTGTACCACAACTTTTTCCCTGTAACCCAGTAAAGCCCACTACATCAAAAAACTGTCAGGAAATGAAAACTTATTGAAATTAGGACTTTTTTTTTTTTTTTTTTTTGCTTTTGATGAAAACTACAATTTGTTTAATGATATATATTGTATAAATTATGAATCACCCATTAGGTAATTTGATAAGTATTTACTCACAGCAATTTTAGTTTAACATGGAAAAACATTGGCAGACATGTTTGAGAAAACAGTACCTTATTTACTCACTGTCTCAAATTTGATCCACAACATGGTGTAACTGTATTATATAGAATTAATTATCAACAAGTTTTGCATTTTTTTCAGTACAGCAAGTTGTTTGTTTGAATATTAATAGCAATGGATTTTAGCGCTTTGAGCTGCAATTTATGAAACGAGCTTTTTAAAAATAAAGCTTGATTTGATTTGAATGGATGAGTAATTCTCTACAACAGTCTTAGGCTCACCATAAAACAAGAAAAATAAACAAATATATAAGAAAAAAAGTGCCAAAATTATGGAAAAAAGTCCCATTTTGCAAGAATAAAATTATGAGGAAAAAACAACAAAGTAGCCATTTAAATTAAAGCCAAATAAAAGCTTTAATTTAAAGCCTTTAATCTGGTGTATTTATTCTTTAGGTCATTATCTTGGCACTAATACTTTGGTGTAATTCTCACCATAAAGTAAATTAGCAAAACCTTTCTCGCCAAAAGTGTTTTTTTTTATATTTTGATGGGCCCTTAGTGGATTCACTACAGGACAGAAAGCATGAACCAAGTTTAAGATGGGTTTTTGAGGACAGCTTGGATCATGCTGATAAAATAGAGACCATAGAAAGTCATGCGTCAAACATAATACAAATGGTTACATGGGGTTAAGGACGGTCATTACATAAGCTGTTGTTTTTGTTTGACATTAGTTTGATTTAGAATAAATCATTCAGAGTGACATCAGCAGGAAATAAGCAGCTTCAAACGTCTCCTCCTTTTGGAAAGTCTTTGATCTGGAGCCGCTGAGGGAACAGAGTGTGTCCGTTAGCGAGGTGGCGTGCACGGCTTCCTGCGGCCACACTGAAATAAGCCTGTCACAGTGGGAGTGGGGCCACGGCCGTTTCAACTTCAACTTTTCCAAATAAGGAAGATGGACAGAAGTGGCAGTTTCTGCTGAAGGCCAAACGTCCGTGTGGCCAACAGAAGCTCGCTGCAGCCGCCTCCGTTTTTACAAACTGTTATAGCTAAAGGTCAAACTGTGATTGAAGCTCTGTTTTCATTAGAGCTCTAAGAAGGAAGATTTTTAAAGGTTCAGCATTTTCTTGGCCAGAGGAAACATTTATTTTACAGTTGCCGTTTGGTCTGACTCCCATTTGTGTTTAAAAAAACAAATGTGGATCTCTATTAAAAAGGTTTTCTAAGACATTGTGCTGGCATGAAGGTCTACTGAATTTAAATGCATTTTTTTAAAACACAAAAAAGCTCATTTTACAAAGAGAGACGCACACATTGTTTTTATTCAATTCTTTTGAGAACACACTAAACAAAACGAACGATTTGTTGTTTTTTATTTATTTAGACTGGTTTCAGTAGTGGCATATTGATTATTTCTGCAAATATCAGTTTTTAAAATATCCCATGAAAAAAAATTAAAATCTCACTTTATCATCAAGGATTGTCATAAAAGAAGCTAAAAGTAATTTGAATGATTTTGTTTCAGTAAATGTCGTCCATGAATATCCTCCAAACCCCAGAAAAAAGGCTTTGTGTTGCAGAAACTAAAGATACTTCTTTTTTGCTGTGTTCTGACTACTTCTTTAACTGGTGTGCGTTTTTGTGTGCTTTTGTCAGGTCATATCTGACTCCAGTGCGAGACGAGGAGTCCGAGTCTCAGAGGAAAGCTCGATCCAGACAAGCGCGCCAGTCCAGGAGGTCCACACAGGTTTGTTAGCTCTAACCTTTAACAGCAGCGTTTTGTTAAATCACCAAAAAGCATTTTTTTTTAACTCAATGGTTAGTTGTTTCTACATGACTGATGAAAACAATCAGTTGTTTGTATTTGCTTTGGGTTTATCTGTGAATCTTCAGAGTTGAGTCTTTTGCATCCAGACAGAACTAAGACTTTCTTATAAAAACTATTGCCCAGCAAAAAATAAACTTTAAGTGATCCCAGGAGTCAAACTGAAGCAAACACCTGTTTATTTTCAGCCCCTTTTGTTCATGTGTCATCTCTTCTGATTCTTCGTGTTTTTTTTATAGAGAAAAAGTTCAAACAAGACAGATTTTCAGACAAAACTGGATTACAATCATTAAAATTTACCTATAGGTGTTAAAACAGTTTTGAGGAAAAAAGCCAGAAATACCATACGGAGCGATTTTTCAAGCATTTAGAATAAATGGTCCAAGGCATTAAAACTCTCTTTAGTTATAACATATTCTCCTTATAAAATAAAAGCGTCCTTTTATGTCTGAAGGCTAATGTTCAGCTCAGTCATTTAAAAAAAAAAAAAACTGACATTTATGATTTTGGTAGAAAACATTGAACCCAAATGATCATGTTTGACTTCTGAAAGACTGAGCTGTACATCTGACCATTATTTGGCTTTTAGTCCACAAAAACGAAAACTTTTAACACCATAATGTCTTAAAACCTGAATTGGATCTGTGATGGATGAGACGGTTTTAGAGTTCCTAAAGTTTCTCCTAATGATTAGGTGTCTTCTAAGTGTGCCGATCATGTTTGTCCTCCATCCACTGAAGATCTGTGCTTTCATTTTGACATTTGTCTGTGATGAAAAAGGGTGTTTAGTCAGAAGTTTGAACTTTTTATGGGCCATCATTTTTTTAAACTGTGGATGAGTTCTGTGCCATTATGTCTAACAGAGGGGTTCTTCTTTTAGGGAGTGACTCTGACAGACCTGCAGGAGGCTGAGAAGACCATCGGCAGGAGTCGTACCCCAAAAACCCGAGAGGAGGAGAAAGAAGAGAAGCAGGACATGGAGAAACAAGAAGAGAAAAAGGAGACGGAAACCAAGGAGGACGATTACCGGTCAAAGTACCGCAGCTTTGAAGAGGTACAGGTCTTGTTTTTGTCTCATCTGCATACTTTACATCAACTTAACTTGTTTTTTTTCTTTTAATGTCAAAACACTTTTTTTTAAATCAGATTTACATTTATTTTTATGTCAACTATTGTTGTTTCTTCAAAACTGAAATTTTTATACTTTTAAATATTTTATCACTTTGCTTTTGTTTATTTTTGCAATATCTGTGCTTAAATCTGTAGAAATATTTTTTTAATTTATTTTTGTAAAACTGTGTGTTTTTTTTTTTCTTGTGAAAAGTCCTTCATGAATAAAGATGAACTCCATCTCTGTCCTCCAGCGTTACCGGCCTTCTTCCTTACTTACCTCCGCCGTTTCCACGGTAACCACTGCCTCCTCCACCTCCTACTCAAGCTCTCTGTCCTCCAGTTCCGGGTCCCTCTACAGGCCCAACAGTCTGACGGGGATCACTTCATCCTACAGTCGTTCCTCCAGGGAGGCAGAGAAAGGTGAGAACCTCCTCAAACTCCTGGATTCCTAACGGTTGTTTCATCTGAACTGATCGTGTGTGACGTTGATGAACAGACGTGAAGAATCATAGAAGTACGAACCCCGTACGTAAAATTTGATATAAAAAATGGCACATGCATGTAAAGAACTGACATGAAGCATAAATGTCTTAGTGATGGATAAATGAACAAAAGAGCACTGGATATTTTATAAAGCAAAAAAATGAAATGCTTTTGCTAAATTGGAATATGTGGAAGATGTGAAAACAAAGTCTCTGGCTGCTGCTCCCATCAACAGAAGAGTCCCGTTCCAGATTCCAGATATAGAACTTATTTTATTATAGCTCCGCATCAGGGTTGGAATGTCAAGAATTCTTTTAGTGATAAAACATTTCCAAAATGACTTGTATTTATGAAAATTAACATTTGAAGCAACAGTTTTAACATCAGCATTATGAGGCTACTGAGAGCTACAAAAAGGTTAGAAAACGAATGCTTTGTGATTTCAATTCCTATTATCTTGAGAAAAAAATTTACATTGATTTAAAAAAAAAAACTGACTAAACCCTTAAAAACTGTTCTAATGTGGTAAAATGTTTCCAACCTTCATTTCTTCTGGGACGTGTACAGTTTTGTGCAATTTTTTTCCCTGCAGTTAGCTGTGATAAGCATCTAGGGGAGCAAACTGCTCAAAAGCACTGTGGCAGAAAGAACAGAGTTTCCAGCACCTTACTATTTACAGATAAATCTCAAAAATTTCTGTGGGAAAACTCAAAGCCGGTTTAGAGCTCTGAGCCGACTGAAACACTGACCTCTTTGTTCTACAACGAAGCTCCGCCTCTCCTGGATCATCGGCCCGTCTGTCCTTATTTCACCTGAAGGCTAACTCTCCATTGGATTGTTTGTGTTTAAGATTATCGTTCAACTCACTCAACTCTTCTGCTAAGAGAAGACGAATCTACTTGTCCTAAATATGAAACTTCTTTCACTTGTGGAGCATGAGATGTTCTTGTAGGAGGATCCACATGTGAGATTAGCAGCAGGATGTTTTTACTCCTGGAGGAGGAGGACAATGAAGGAGATCCATGCTTTCTGACAGCACAACTAAGAGTATAAATCAGAGCCAGCAAGTGCCACCGCCCAGGGTCCAGCAGAGCTATCGGAGTTGCTTCCCAGGCTGCCAGATCCTGGGCAGCAGCAGCCTGCGGGCAGTTGGCTGCCTGGCAGACGGAGAGCCACCGCATGTGCCATCGTAGCATGGATAATGGCTCCAGCTCCATGGGTTTATGATGTTATTTAGAACATTATTAAGTTATTTTCTTATTTTTATCTTATTTTATTTTGATCCTCTGGTTTTATTTTTAGTTTTCCTCTCAGAGGTTAATGCTCATATTTGACGCCCCAATCACGTCCGGTGTGAATGCAGCATTAGGGATACAGAAAAAAATTACAGCAACAAGAAGGAAAATGTTGAGCGGTAAAGGTTTTAAATACACACATCATTTCCTCTGAGACAGTTCCAGTTCATCTAACCTGAACACATTTAGTTCATGAAATCCTGACAGAGATCGCTTTGCTTCTCTTTGGACAGAGGTGGACAAAAAAGAGGACGAGAAGGACGGAGAGGACAAGTCTCAACCTCGCTCCATTCGGGATCGCAGGCGGCCCCGAGAGAAACGGCGCTCCACCGGAGTTTCCTTCTGGACTCAAGATGTAAGAGACCTTCTCTCTGTGACTTTCCACACACCCGCCACACTGCCAAGCGTGGACTAACCTGGTTTTTGCGTTTTTCCAGGGCGACGAGAACGACCCTGACCAGCAGTCGGACTCGGAGGAGAGCAGCTTAAAGGGAGAGCTCCAGGTGAAGAGCAGGAAGTGGTTTTACCTTGGATACTCACTGCTTCAAACGTTCTGCCACTTTTAAATTTTAACGTTGCCTCTTTTTATCTGTTTTCCGGTGATTGTTGCTGCGGCAATCTTGAACTGTTCCTGCCGTCGGCAGCAGTTCAGAAGCTTTTCCAAAAACAAAAAGCAAAGGAAGTCTGTGTTTTAGAAAATGTGCAGAAATGTATGAGTTTTTATCTAGGTGACATTTAAACACTTTTGAATAATTTTAGTTCAGGTAAAGATGAAAAGAATATGTAAATCTGAATGTTTCTGTCTCCAAGAGGCACTGATATAAAAATGGATCTTCCTGTGGACTTCCTGTTTGACAGAACAGTGAAACAGAGACGACCTTTTGAATCCGGTTCTTACAGTCAGTCAGTTTAGAAGTGTGGAGTAGCAACAAAAGCACCAAACAGGAAATCAGCTCTTATCTCTGCATTAGCAGCAGCACAAGACGCTCCCTGTAGTGACTTCCCGTCCAGCCTTCTTCTTTACATACCCATTAAAATATCACAAACTCAGTCAGAACAACGGTTTGCAAAAGCTCAACACTCAATGTTTTTCTAATTGATGTTTAACGCAATGGGAAGATGAAGTTAACACAAAAAAGACAACAAAAATATCACATATGAAATTATGGGCTTATAAAAAGGCTCCTGAATGAGACAAAAAAGAGGCATATAAAGAGTAAGGATTTTCAAAATTTAAATCAAGATTTTAATTAAATAAGGTAAAATATATAAAAACATTTCTTTGCAATGTAATAGTTTTATTTGCAATGAACATTTTAATTAAAGAATATTAAATACCATATTTTCCACACCATAGGACACGCTGTATTAAAGGGCGCAATCTCAATTAAGGGGTCTATTTCTGTACCTAACCCATAAGTATTATAAGGCCCCAGGAAAAAAAGGTAACAGAAGCAAAACCGTGAGTTTAGATGAACTTTATGCCACTATTTAACAGTCCACACACTATATTTGTTAATCAATCTTCTCCCACAAATCTATCAATGTCCTTAACTTCTGTGTCTGAATTAAACATCTGCGCAATTTCAGAATCAGACATGCCGGTTCCCTCTTATCGTTGTCGGAGTCATTGCCTAACCCTAACAGCAGAGACTTTAGCCCAGGCGCCCACAATCCATTCACATATAGAGCGCTTGAAATCAGACACGTGCTCCATTGTAGCTGTCACCTGCACGGGAGAAAACAGACAACTTCAGCACATGACGTAGTAACATGATCATCTTCTGAACAAACCGACAAAGGAACGCTGTTAGTCAAATCATCTACATGTTTTCAGGATTGTGTAATGGTGCAGACAGGGTAGAGCTCTGAAATGCTGTGTTGACCTTTATGTTTTGGTTGCACTAAGGTGGGTTTTTGCAGTAACTCTGCATGTGGTATAACGTTACCGCCAACCACATTGAATCACTGTCTGTGACCCAGCAGTGTTTTCATTAAAAATGCGCATTTGAGTTTAGCTCATGAATAATCTTTTTTTTCTCACATTTAATCGTTTGAAAAGCAATTCCTAATAAAACATCAAGGGCTAGATTTGACAATTTATAACTATGATGTAGTATAAATGGAACAAGGAACCCTTTCATGAAAAAGCAACAATCAAAATAGGAATAATATGAGTATCTTTAAAAGATTGTAGCTGATGGTTTTAGTAAACATTTTTTCCGCTATGCACCAAAGCCAGTCTTTATCAAATAAGGATTTGCAGTATTTCAGTTGGAAAAAAAATTGACAATATGGAGTAATTAGTATGTCTTTTCATTTTTTTTATATAAATAAACAGAGGAGCTTATGATTAAGCAAGATATTCAACTTTTAGCATTGAAAGTGGTAATTTTCTACTTTATACATCCTCCTTTGTAAGGCTAGTGGGTTAATGTTGTGTAATAATTGTGTTACTAGTCACACTAACTTTGTTTTTGGTATCTTACAGAGCGACAGACTGTCCAGGTAAGAGTCCTTCCCTTCACGCTGTCTAGCTGTCAGCCATTGATGCTTCTGACCCTAACATCTAAACTTTTCCTTCTCTGACGCAGGAATGAGAGCACTTCATCTTTAGATCGCAACGACACTCTTTTAGGCCGCAGTTATGGGGAAAGTCGAAGGCCGTACTCGAGCCGTCTGGATAGAGACGACACCACTGACTACAAGAAGGTAACGGATGCTTCCTTTATACGCGCTTCTATCCATTTCTACGCATCCGTTTTTTTCAGCATTTTTGACATTTTGCAGAAGCATGGCTACTATGCAGTGCTAGCAGTTAGTCATAACTGATCACAAGATTTTAAACATTTTAAAATTCACATTGGTTATATTTTACAATAAAATTGTTGACTATATTTGAAATAAAATCAGGTTTTTAGAACTTGTTTCAGTAAGCTGAACTTCTGTCTCATTTTTTATCTATGAAAAACACTTGATACTTTTATTTTGAAAACGAGAACCTTCACTGACGCTTTACGTTGAAAAATTATTTACTTCTGTAGTACTTCTGTAGTAGCGCATTCGGTTTGTTTAGATTATAAAACTCCAACATTTTGGAGTGATGATTAAATTGTATAAAATGTATTTTTACTAAACTCTCCAATATTTGTAAAAATCTCAAATCAGCAATCTCAGACGTCTCCAATGTTAATACTTTATTTTTTAGGAACAGATTGCAAATATCAGATTATTTTGATAATCATTGCAGCCCTAGACTTATGACTATAAACAAACACTATTTTTTAGCTTATTTCATTCAGTAAAAGATATGGCATTATTGTCAAAATTCTTACATTTATAAATCAGAAAAAAAAACACGAAAACCTTTCAAATTCTGCAGGTTTTTTTTTTTTTTTTTTACTGATTTTTATGTTGAAACATTTAGTGAAAACTCTTCCTCCTGTGATGGATCGGTCTGTTCTGCTGTTTCAGCTCTATGAGCAGATCTTAGCAGAGAATGAGAAGCTTAAAGCTCAGTTACGCGACACAGACGTGGAGCTGGCAGACTTGAAGCAACAACTCGAGAAAGCCACACAGGTACTTTGAGCCCTGGAATCTGTATGAAAGCATCAGTCGGTCTTCGTCTGACGCCTGCACGTGTCTTTGCAGAGGCAGGAGCGCTACGCCGACCGATCCCAGCTGGAGATGGAGAAAAGGGTAAAGGCGGAGCCTGTTTGACATCTCTTTTATAACAAACATTTGAGTTCTAACCTCTGCCTCTCATCAGACGAAGTTTAGAAATGAAAACTGGTGATGTTGGTTTGATTTGTGTGTAACTGGATCGCTGTAAGCGTCACAGTAACGCTGTTGCTGATGGCTTTATGTCTAAAGGTAACAAGCAGGCCCCATTATCATCTGAGTGGTGGTATGAACCTCCCCTGAGTTTGTGTATCAGCCTTCTTTCTGCTGCTGGCTGTCACTGTGAAGGGGACCCCCCTGCTGTTCTCCATGCCACCCTGATCACTGCCTTTTCCTCTCACCTGGTTTTGAACTTGAGCAGCAGCAGCATATATGTGTGTTTGGGATGGAGCGTTGCTGCTGCTGAAAGCTGCACGAGTGTTTTTGTCCCGTTTCACACAAGTTCGGTCATCGTCTGCTGCAGCTGTGAAGCAAAGTATGACGTTAAATCAGGATCAACTCAGTAACTAAAAACCAGATTGTAAATTTGTGTAAAAAAAAAAAAAACATTTTAAAAACTTTTAAATGCAAAGGTATCCATTGTAAACTTGCAAGAAAAATGGAAAATTTGGGGAAAAACTGGAAACCTTCAACTCTTACTAAATGAATTAAAGGTTTATTTGTAAAATCCGCTGTTTTGTTTCCTCAACTTGTCATTTTGGTTTTTTTTTTTCTTTCATTTCCCTTCCCGTTTCAGTTTCAGCCTTCAAGTTACGGTTTTAATACAGGCTTTTCCGAGTTGACCCAAGTTTTATGTGGCTGTGGGGCTTTGAGACACAGAAAGGACATCCTCACCTCTATCACCCGATGTCAATTGTAGTCCGGTTGTTGAGATCAAAGCCCCACCAATATGTAAAATTAGGCTCGACTCCAAAAACAGAAAGGCTGAAATGAAACTCACTTGGTAACAGTTCCAGGTTTAAAGTTTTCAATATTTCTTCACATTTAAAATATGTTTTCTAAACACCCACTCCAATAGAGTATTTTGGGTGTTTTTAACATGTTCTCATAGTATTTTTCCTCATGATTCAGGACATGTATAAAGAAAATTGGGATTACAATTGCATCTCTGAGTATATCTTTGTTCAAACTGTTCTAAATCAAGAGAAGATAAAAAAAATACTGTTGGAAAAAGACGGTTTAAGGGGCTGCAAGCTAGCAAAAGAGTGTAAATGAGGGGAACTGAGGGGAGTGGGGGCGGGGTTGCTTCACGCCAAGTGCAACTCTGCAGAGACTATGTTCCAGAAAATGACACGTGTTGTTTGATTTTGACTAAAACAGCATAATCATAACTAGAAGACCAATGACAACGCTTTTAAAATAGATACAAAAAGATGATTGAAGTGGGTCTTTACATTTTTTCCCTAAAATTTTCTGTATTAAGTTCACCATGTGTACTTTTGAGTTTAAAACCATCCTTTCAAATTATGTTTTCAAATTTACAATCTGTTTTTTCATTCACTGTAAGCTGATCCTGATTTAACACATCAAATTCTGACCTTTATTCATGCATTATCGGCTGTAACGACTCAAATGTCCGCTTTAGTCCTCCAGACCATCAGCACAACCACCATACATCGACTTCCTGTTATCTTGACTCAAACCTTGATTTGGACAGTTTGTGACGCGTAAACGGCGTGTCCTGCTGTTTGGGTCTGGTGTGGCTGCTGCTTGTAGACGCCTCACAAAACATGCGTGTGTTGAGTGTGTCCTGTCACCCCCTCCACGACCTTCCATGATTTTTTTTTTCTGGTATTGTGATGTTGGAGGTCAGAGGTCATTCGTGTTTTTTTTTCCCCACAGGAAAGAAGAGCTCTAGAAAGGAAGATTTCTGAGATGGAGGAGGAACTCAAGGTAACAGATTCTTAAACACACACAGTTATGTTTCATTTATTGATGTTTTATTGCCTGAATATAGTTTGTTTTTACAGAAATAGTGATGTTAAATGTCATTGTCGACTGAGGTTATTGTTTACACGAACAATGCAAATGAAGACTCAAAGCTTTGAAGCTTCAGGCTAACAAGGGTCACATCTGGTGGTCGGCTTAAGCAGTAGAGCCACAACAGAGGGGTTTAATCCAGTAAGATGTAAACATTTGCTTTAATAAGCTAACATGCTCACTTATCACTCAACAAAAAGATCCAGAAAAAAAATCCAAAATCACAAAACTTCAAATTTTAAAACACTTAGGTTCAGTGCAGAATTTCAGCTGAAAATGTAAACCAGAGTTTGTTTTAGCTTAAGGCTTCAAACTAATGTAAAAAAGCAGAAAAAAATCTGCTTTGAATCGATGAAACACAAAGGAAAGCTGATCAAAATCGTCATTGTAGATGAAAATTGATGGACAAACTCAGTCTTTTCTGATTAGGAAGTTTAATAATTTAATTGGCAATTTTTCATTTGTCAATTTTATTAGTTTTAATGTCTAAAAGCTAAAATAAAAAGATGAAGCCAAAAAAATCATTCACAAAAAGGGATCAGTAGATCTGCTGCAGCTGGAGTTTTACGAGAAAACAATGTTGTTATCACAAGAAAACAGAATGAAAAAGAAAGGAAGGTGTCTATCACAAGAAAACAATGTTATCAGTAGAAAACGAGATTCAAAAATAGATGACTTTATCACGAGAAATCAATCTCTCTCTTTTATGGACAGTCTTTGTGTTTTGTATTTTAAGTTTTCATTTTTTCGACATTTTTTGTAAGATCATACAGCTTCTACATGCATGCATTTTATTCTAAAAGGCTAAGTGCTTCTTGTATATCAGTTGTAGTGCAGGGAACAAAACCCGGAAACAGTGTTTGAGCTCCTGTTTAGTGTCTGAAAAATGATTTCAGTGGACAAAAGCATCCCTGCCAGTCATGGTGATAACGGGCCTTTCAGGCTGCAGACCCTTTGGGTCACTCTTTTGCTCCATCTGCAGAGATTTTCTCTGAATCATTTCATCTTTTTCTCAAAATCTTTCCCATTTTCTAACAGTCTTCCTGTTTTGTTTCCCCCTCTTCCTCCTCCTGGCCCTTTTTCTTCCGTTTCCTTCTCTTTTATTGATTCTCTTTCTTCACCGCCATGTTTCCCTTTTATCTCTGTTCCCTCTGTTCCACTCGTCTCCCCTCCTCCCTGCAGAACCTCCCCCAGGTAAAGCAGGTTCAGGCCCTGCGACAGGTCAAAGAGCGGCTGCAGGCTGAGAACCGGGCCCTGGCCCGCGTGGTGGCGAAGCTTTCTCAGTCGGCCTGCAGCCAGCTGCCCAACGCCGACCTCTAAAGGCCACACCCACCACCCCCTCCACTTCTCTTTTCTGTCTTTCTGTCCATCTGCGCTCTGCTCTGCACCCATAGACAGGCAGGTGTCCTCCCGCCCCTAACAGTGACGTACGTGGTGGTTTTTGTGACCTCGGCCCTTCCCGCCTCCTTCCATTTCTCAGATTGAGGAGGATGTTTTGTTTGCGTGAGACGCTCTTCTTTTACAGAACAATCACTGTCAGGTGTCACCTGACAGTGTGGGAGGAGGAGGGGGGCTGAGTCAAAAAGCATTAATCCTCCGCAGGGCTGTAAAGGAAAGTGTCCATTTTTGTAGTTCCCCATTCGGTGCTTCCATCGGAGAAAGCACGCAAGTGGACTTTGCCTTGTTCATGCATGAACCGGTTTCACCTTATTTTGGTTTTAAAAAATGAAACCCCCCGCCATTCCTCCTCCTCTTACTTCTCTGTTTTCAAAATGACATTGAATGTTGAAGACTGCATGCACGGTCAGGTTTTATCCCCACGCCTGACCGTCACAAATCTAAGATCAATAGAGGTTTATTGGAACTGATGCAAATGTGAAAGAATATTTTTTTTTAAATAGTTTAAACAGCAGCACTTCATCACTAAAGTACCACTTCAAAAATCAGCTGTAGTGCCCCCTTTTGGCCACATAGAGGCACTAGACATCTTCTGATTCTACTTTTTAACAATTCCATTGAGTGTATATCAGAACTGGACTGAATGAGTGTGACATCATCCCTAGAAAATGGTTTTCTTCCAGCTCCAAGGTCAGTTTAGTCACCATTTTTTTTCTTCATACGGACATCACCATGTTGGGGGGCAAATGACGTGAGTAAGCAGTGATTGGTTGAAGCCTGGGTCATTATTTCTATGGCTACAACTTTCACCAGTCAGCTTGTGGGAAGTCCACACGGACCAAAAGTTTTTTGTGTAGTTTGGCAGGGATTACAACTCATATGCGACTTGAACGTGATTTTTAAACATGAGTAGCAACCACCACTAGAGGGGACTGTAGGTGTATCAGTATTTGCAATGCAGAAGAAGAAACGCTGCTCAGTCTTGCACCAACTTGGCGAAATTGTTCCAAAGTTAGCATGATCTTTATTCTATGGTTATCTGATTAATTGTTCTTATGTTGCTCTTATAAAAGATTCCTCCTGTGTTTCATGAAGCTAAAGAAGGATCACTGTGTTACGGTAGTGAAGTGTGCAGCAGATATTAAGTCTCTTATAGTTATCTATTCAGTAATTACGATTTTCCTTTCAGTAGGAAATGTCTACTCTTGGTCCCATTTTTTTTGTTTAAAAAAAATTTTCTCCAAAGTGTGACTCACCCCAAATTCACTCTGCAGTGTATCTCTGTTGCGTTGCGTTAGTTTAGATTGGCCCAGTTGCATCTCCAGTCCTTCGTGGCTCCTGGAGAGGTTTGTCCTGCCACCCCGTGTCATCAACATCCAAAACTTCAGCAATCAGGCCCCCTGCCCTCTCTTTCCCCACTAAGTCCTAGAAAAATACATGTTTTGTGTCATAAGTTGTTTAATGTTTTGTACTTTTACAAATTACATTTTCATCATTCATGGCAAAAATGGGCAGTGTCATTTTGGATGTTGATGTACGTAATCGCGTGGGCACGTCACTGGAAATACGCAATAACATTTTACAAAGTTTTATTTTTAAAGTACGAGAGAAGTTTTTAGTTTTTACAATTTTCATTGGAGTGAGTTTTTAAAAGAACATTAAAAAAAAAAAAAAGGTGTCAGAGCAAGTATAGTTATTCTGACTAATATGACTGAGTAGCTGTCTATGCTTCAATAAAAGTCTATTGGATTTTAGCTTCTTGGAGCTAGCAAGTACTTCCTGTTTAGGGGTCACTCAGTCCAGTTCTCATATACACTTAATAATCTACACCAACAAACAGGAAGTCCTGGTTTTTACCTTCAATATGTCCAATAAATTCAGCAAAATTCACCAAAATAAAAGCTTAATCAGCATTTCTGCACTCGAACGGCCTGGGGATTTACAGAGGAACTTTTAATTTGTGTGTGGTATTTTTTAACACGGATATTACTTTGACGAGCATGCTGAACATAAGAACTCTGGGACCTCTTGCAAGTTGAAGTGAATGAAGGAAAATTTGACTTTTTCCTCTTCTTCTGCATGGCTTTGTCAGAACCTTGGCCCGCTGTTATTTAATCCTGTCAAATCCAAGATGTTTGATGTTTTGTGATGAGCAAACACCTGAGAGGGGTGTGTCCTCCCAGTCAGCAGGCTGCAGTGGCGTTTTATTGCATAACGGGCCTGACTGGTTTGTGGAAACTGGTCTAAGCATGCTCTCTTTTGTCTCCTCCTCTTCCCACGTCCCTCCTCCCTTTTTTATTTCTTCCTTTCAGATGCTCCCAGACTTGAAAGCGGACAACCAGAGACTAAAGGATGAGAACGGAGCGCTCATTCGAGTCATTAGCAAGCTTTCCAAGTAGATCAAAGCCCCACCCACTTCGTCTCCCGCTCCTGCTAGTCCCCCTGTGGCAGCGACTAATGGAATTGCACATTTAGATTGCAACAGACATCAGAGATGAGACTTCTCCCGATTTGTGCTCCTCCGTCATCCATCCTGCTGTCCCCACGAAACCACAGTTTACAGAGCAAAAACAATTTTAAAAATTGGTCAGCATGTGAGAGCATTGTGGGCGGGGAAGCCTGAAACTATTTAACCAATAAGCCTTAGTTGTACATAAAAGAAAAAAAATCACTTGCATTCATCTCCTCTGTCGGCTTTCACCAAAACAAATAATATCGCAACACCTGATTTTATTTGTGCCACGCTTCCTGTTCCCCCTTCTGCATACGTGTGCTGTGCTGCCCCCCTCTTCCATGATTTCAGACCCCCTTATTTATCTCGTTTTTGTTTCTCCGCCACACTCCCACGCAGCCCCGCCCCCTCATTTCTTTTTGTGCGAGAGAGGAGTCAGGCTTTAGCGAAAAGAGGCAGCCCTAGTGGAATTTAAGCTTTCACTGTATGTGCAATATGCATTTTTTTTTAAATGCTTTAAAGAGTCCATCATGAGTAGGATTTTTCACTTCCACAGCTGCCATTGCTCAATCTCGCTCCTTTTGCTTTTCTTTTTCCATTTGTAGTCAGTTTATACTCCGTATTTCACTTTGTTTTAGCAGGTACTGAGTGACGCTGTATATACCTGTATGTATTTGTTTAAGACCAGCACATGGCATGCGTTTATAGTTCCCGTCTGTTACTATCAAAACAAATTTCAAAGAACGAAGAAAAAGAAAGAAGTGTGTTTTTAAATATTTTTCTTTTAAAGCCTGAAGACATGGGATGCAGTTCGATTATCGAGCCTCTCCTCCAGGAGGCGGCCGGCCGTGTTCGGGTCTTCTTTTTTTCTGATTTAACAATAAGTGTTCACATGATTGTGAGATTTAAAAAAAAAAAAAAAAAAAAAAAAAGGTTTTTGGCTTCATCACATTTCACTATTCGGTATCTGAAGAGTTGCCGTCAGATTTTGTTTCCAAACTTTTAAAAGCTGTAGTGTTCTAGCCAAAGTGTCGTCACCCGAAGAAGAGGAATATATTAGGTATCGCTAAACCAGGTCCTTCCTCCAATGTCTTCGTTCACTGTTGATGGAGGAGCAGCGCCACCATTCATGCATCTTTGTGCATCTTTACGCATTTCAGTGGCCTTTTTAGGGATGTTTTAATAAAAGAAGTCTCTGCTGTTGGACCAACGGCCATCCCTTTTTTTTTGTTTGTTTTTTTCCCCCTTCATCTTGTAAAATAGGTGTGTGGCTTAATACATGCAAGCTGTGCTGTGACTACAACCACTGAAGAGTTCATTAAAAATAAACTTGTACATTGTAAAGTTCCCGTGTGTCTTCATTTCTACACTGTTTTGATTTCAAGTTCTCATTAAAAAAAAGAGAAAATGTCACAGAAAACTCCATGAAATTCAAAGAATTTATTGACAAAGTCTGAAGCAAACTTTGAAATGAATATTGGCGTTTAAATGTCGGCACGGCAACACATTTTTCAAACGGTAACTGAGGATTAAATTCTTTATTATCTTAAATTATCTTTTGTAAAGATGGATGGAGATTGTTTATGTGAAGAAGAACAGGTCCACAGTTATCATTAACCTAATTGCAAATTCTGGGTTTTGTGACACAAATCTTCCTTTTGTTTATTGAAATTGATGGAAAACACAAATATTTGACTGAAGGTAATGTTTAGAATTAAAAAAATATATATTTTTGAAAAAACGTTATAGGGAAAAAGTTCCGTTTTATTCCTTCATTTATTTTTTTTTTTGTAAATTTGTTAATTTTTCTTAAGTTTATAAAATATTTTTAAACTACTTTTTCGACAAATTTTATTCTAAAACAGTAAAATCTCTAGATTATCTTTTTTCATAGTTTTTTCTTCACAAACTGGCTGGCACTCATGAAAGCAGTTTTGCTCAGAGCATCACAAGTTGCAATTTCTTCATCTCATCTCTAGGTGGTGCACATGAGCTATTCTCTAGACATGCAGCTCTTCTGTCATCCATGTCGACTCTACATCTAAATTTCATAACATGAAACCAATGTTCAGCTGGCATTTGCTGTCCTGACATCACACCCGCTCTGTTATAAGTCTGTGATGTCATGTTTACAGCAAAGTAAAAACAGACAGTCCTAAAACTTATGGTCTTCGTTAGAAATTCTTGCCTGTGAATTTCAGTTCATTTTAAGAAGCTTTTATTTTGAAATCTTTAAATGATTGTGCACTGCCGTACCTCTCTGATCTTCTGTGTCCTTGCACCCCAACCTGATGCCTCAGGTCAGCTGATCAGCTGGAGGTATCGAGGTCAAAGAGGAAGCTCAGAGCGGATCGAGCCTTTTCAATATGTGCACCGAAGCTGTGGAACACGTTACCACAGCATTCCACAGGCATCCTCACTGTCCATTTTTAAAAAAACTTCTTAAAACCCCATTGTTATCGCCAGGGCTTTGACACGGTATCAGACTCTGCTCTGCCAGTGTGTTTTATTGTTTAGCTTTGCTTTTATGTGGTGTTTTTATATCACTTATTTGTGCTTTTTATTAACATTTTAGCCGTTCTTTATACTGTATTTTCATGTACTGTTTGAGGTCATTTTAAAGTCTTTAAAAATGAATAAAATGTTTTTAATTTAGTGATTTTAAACTTCATAAATGAACTCCCTTGAATTCCCTTAATGAAGCTAAAACCAAGAAGAACAAATTGCACTGCAATCATTTTTCTCTGATGATGCTTTCATTTTTTTCAGTTGCAACAATTAGAAAAAATGAAACGCTTAGAAATGCAGTTTTGAGCTTAATTTTCTTTATATATGTCCTCCGTTGTGAGAAAAATGCCAGGATGGAGTTTAGAGCCTTATCTCTAGAAAAAAAAAGAACCAAACTGCAAGTTCCTGATGTTCAAACCCAGATCTTATGAGTAAAACTCTCTTTAACCCAACTCCTAGTTCCAATACTCTCATTTCTGAAACCACTTTGTGTCCAAACAGCATCTTAAAAATATTTTTATTTACAATTATTCTTGTCAAAACAGGCATTTCTAGTTAGATGGAAGGTGTAAACGGTGAAAGGTCTTTACCTAGATTGACGGGTTTTCAAAAAAATAAAGGAGAATAAAATGTAAAGTGAAAACTAATAATTTAACTGTGATTATTTTTATTTCTTTTCAGAGGGCATGCTTACAAAAAACAAGCAAATACCAATGGAAAAAATGAGAAGAAAGATCATGTTTGAGCACCATGACTATCTGCAGTTACATTTCATTATAACTTAACATGCAATGGCTGTAATTCATTTTCTGTTGGAAATCCCACTGAGGGGTTAATCACATGCAGACTTTGTGGATACATGTCCCATCATATGCAATCCTGAGGGTGAGGCCACTTCTCTCATGTTAGGAGGCTTCAAGAGCTGCAGTTTCACCACTAGATGGTGCGCATCTTTGCAGTTTGTTAGGTGAAGTTCATCTCATTTAAAGTGGTTTTGACTGCTGATGCAGCTCTCGTCGTCCATCTCATCTCTGTTCACGTAAATATAACATGATACACTGCGTGCTGACATTAATGCCTCACCGCCTCACTGCTCTGCTGTGTAACCGCGCTTGACAGCATGTCCACATCAAACAACGTGCAACCCAGAGTTAGACAACATGTAAACCAGAGCATGGAGCTGAGGTTGTGGTGACAACGAGCTGCTGCTTCCAATCACTGACAGAACTTGCTCTGAATTATCATCTTCCAGCTCGCAGGCCCTCCTTGGCCTTCGAGTTCCTTTTCTGTATCAGCGTGCTGACGGTGGCCTGCGAGGGTCAGAGATTTATAGCTCTAATCTGCAGATAAAGCTCTGAGGATAAGCAGCAGTATCTGCCACCATTACCCAGAGTCGTGACAAAAATGTGTTGTGCTCCTGCATTTTCCATCGCCTGAGTCTGCAGGGAGGAAGACAGGATTATATCACGTCAAACTACGTGTGGACTTTGACAGAAAATAACCTGTAGAAAAAAAAGCATAATTCCAGTAACAAATGACTTCAATGAATGCTACTTTACAAGGGGAAAAAGGAGTTTCAGCCAATCCTGTTGGTGTGCAGTTCGACCTGACAAAGGATTGTTTTTGTTCAAGTTGAAACATGTACAGTTTTTCTGGAAAGTCAGACAGGGGATACAAAAAAATCTATTTTATCAACTAAATCCTGGGAATTTTAATGTGAGAAAATAAAATCTGATCGACTAATTCAACTATAATTCCTTTTTTTTCCCCTCAATCGTTTCTTTTTAAATTCCTGAGTAAAATTAAATCTGCTTGTTTGTTGCTATGCAAAAAAATAGAATATAGAAAGTGTATTAATTTTCATAATTCCATAAAAATAAGCTTTCATAGAATTTAGATTCACTGTTTAATTAATTCGGGTATTTTTTTTTTTTGTATAAATTTGGGTTCCAACTCATCAAACCCATAAAAACCGGATAAAAGCACCTTTGATACAGCCTGACTGTTATAAATGAGAAAATCAGACGATCAAAGCGCAGTTTGTGTGGGCGTCCTACAGGCTCTTGCATGTCACATGCACAGTCTTGTGCGCACACATTTGTGCACGGTCAAAGGGTCCAGCACTTGAAACTTACTAGGGAGTTGAGGGTTTGCAGAAGGGCACTGTACAACAGCATCACCCCATAAGTGGTAACTTCTATTAGCCTTATAAATACTTCATGATTCATTTACACATGCAAGACAATGGTACGCTCCATTTTGATGACGTTCCTTAAGGTGGCTTCCCTAAAGATGCTCTCTTCTCTGTGACCCTCCACGGGCCCAGACTACCCAAAAGCACGCAGCACCCGTACAGGTGCATACGACTAAGACTTAAGTTATTCTTGTTTTATTTCAGTCTTCTATTGTTTTCTAGTTTCAATATTTTGCTTGGGACTGTCCTCCCCCAGTCTTCTTAAAGAGAACCCAGTGGACAGACCTGTTCTCTGCAGTTGGTCAGCTGACTTGAGTCCGGCTCACATGGTCGGTCACATGAGGCTTTTCCTCTTTGGGGAGTTACCTGGATTTATTTCTGTTGTTCCGACCCACCTGTTCAAGATTATTTGTTTTGGGGACGTCTGGGAGCTGTTCCTTTGAAGGGGGGATACTGTGAGTGTGTTTTACTGCATCAATGTTTATTTTTTATTATAACATGTCTGTTCTGTTTAGTTATAGTTTTATTGTTCTACTTTATAATTGTTTTGCTTTTCAGTCAATTTCTTTGGTTCTTTTAATAAACTTGTAGAGATGATTTTCGTATCGAAGCTGATGGCTTCAGTTTGTTTACTACACACATTTGTCTTATGAATACGCTGCTGTCCATTCTATAACAAAAACGAAAGGGTGGAATATAAAGTACAATGTAAATGAGAAAAAGTGCAAAGAAACAAAACCACTTTTGTCCCTCAAACAGTCTGGACTTCCATGAAAACTACCATCCATGACATCCAGAACTGTTCCATCTTTTTTTACTTTCAAACTCTTTCTTTGGATCTTTAATGCTAAAACACAAAACATTTGTTTTCTGTTTAAAGGAAAAAAAATCCTCAAAAATGTAATGTAAAATAAATGATGTCCTCTTTAAAACAAGTTCACACTGCTGTTGGCAAAGCGAGTTCAAGCAATCACTTTCAATTAAAAAGTCTATGTAGACGCATGTAAATGCACATTTTAGGCTTATGCGGTGTAAACTGACGCATTCATGCTTAGCTATGCACATTATTAACTGTTTTCGGGCTCTACGTGTGTGGCCATTGAATACACATTAAAAGTTAAACCAGGTCAAACTTTGACTAAGCAGAGACTTGGAATTGCTAGTGACATAAGGGTAGTGCCTTTTTTAAATCAATTTTTAAAATTCCAAATTGATGCACCACTTTGAAATTTTTTTCCTGTTCGAACACCGTAGACTAAATGCACATTCAAGAACCAGCGTTTTGGCGGTCTTGAACGTGTGCCATGTCCAGTGTGAACATAGCATCAAATCATCTTTGAGGAAATTCCTTGATTCCTGACTGTTTTGATTTTTATTAAATAAAAATCATTTCTAAAAGTGGAGTTAGAGCTCAGTAACTGTAGACTGACTCAGAGATCATCCTCTCAGCTGCTCTATTTTAATTTCCCCTCTGACTGCTAAGTGCATCGACCCAAACAAACTTCCTCCCCCCGAACTTCAACACTCGACTTAGACACACTGGATGAACAAACCCCCCTCTTTACTGAAGACTGACAGCGGCGTGTTTTCTCTCCGATGACGAATTAGACAAATGGTTGGAGTGACAGCTCGAGTCTGTCGGAGAAACAAAGATAGACGCTCTCTGCCAGAAGAATGGGATTCCACGCAGCCTGGCATTGATGTGGATTTATGTGGAAAACAGGATATTATGGCGTTCCTCACACACTGGTTTTGTTGTAACAGCCTTCATCGGCAGGAAACGAAATATCCTGTACTGTCAGGGGAGCAGATTATAAAAAGAAACTCTGTTCTTTTACATGAAAGGTCAATTTGTAACTCTTAATGTCATTTAGGAAGCTTGAAAATACAGGCAAGTTAAACAGGAGTTTTTAAAAAATATTCTTTGGGGAAAAAAAGGTGTTTCAGAAAAACAAATAAATAAATAAAAACCCACAATATTGGGTAGATTTTTTTTAATTTCCATATAAAAATCAAAAGCATTTAAAACATTTCTTGATGAAAAAATGTTGAAAGTTTAATTTATAAAGTCTATTGAAATGATCACAGTAATTCTTAATAAAGTAAAGAGAAAAAAGGGGAAGAGTTCATCACACAGATACTTGGTTTTCTTAACCTTTCGTAGTCTGGGGCTTATTTGATCTTTTTTTTCTATTTTATAATTTCTTCTGCTAGTTTACCTTTAAAACAGTTTTTTGTGTCGATGATTGATGTCAATCCTTCTGGTACAACTGCAGCTTCTTTATTTTGTCATTATATTACAGAAGAACTCCACAGTAAATCTGAAACTGTCCAGAAGCTCAAATCTGAGTTGTAAATGTTGTCTTTTTTTTTTTACTCCCAATAATCACAAAATTAAAATTATACGGTTTCATAACAACGATCAAATGTGTATAGACAAAATTAAAATGCAAAAATTCAAAAGTAAAGCAAATTGTTTTTTTTTAAAAAATAGATGAAACTCCAAAATTTTCCAAGAATTTATTACAAGGAGTTTCATGATTATGTGTTACAACTATTGTAAAGTTTGTTTCAAACTAAACATTTCAAAGTTGAAAACGTTTAGGATGAAAACTATACTAATTTGAGGGTCGGGGTCATTCCCACATCATTGTAAACAGCCACAAAGATGGCAAACTCAATCGGTTTGCCTTCAAGAATCTACATTTAGAGCGTCACATGCCCGATGTCCCGTAGCTTCAGTCAGGATTCTTGTAAAAGGATAAAAATAATTGATCAGCTTTGATTGAGGCTTGGTCCCTGCTTCTGCAGTATTGTTGGAGTGTTTCAGAAATGTGTCACCCAAAATGCTGTCCCCCTAATTCGCGTACTTCCTGTTTCTTGGCTCTGCTGACTCAGTCCTGCACCCAGAGGATTAAACCTCTGCAGTCCTGTACCAGCCGGTTCAACAGTTCAAATCCAGGATCATCTGATGCTGTAAGGTGAACAGAAACTAATCTTTGAACTTTTATTTTTCTTTGTTCTCCCTAAAATGTAACACTTGTTTTGTTTGTCAATTGGCAGTCTTTAGAGGAAAAAAAGGAAATTAATTTGTCAAATCTTCACAATTTGTCACATTTTGCTAAATCCTCTCTCAGCTGAGAGATTTTCCTCAATCTTCCCTAGAACATCTGCACACAAACGCGACATCTGGGAGGTTTTTTTTTCCTTTCTTGCGTACGGCACAAATGGCTTCATGGGGCTGCGAGTGCGATGCAGCTCCTCGCTGCAGAATTACCCTTCTAATAGCTTCTGACTGAAACATTACTGCCAGATAAAGGAAAATCTGTGAGTGCAAGAGCAGCCATTATGAAGTGTTATGTTTAATATAAATTTGTGGTGCTCATTTTACAGGCTGGCGAGCGCTTCATTTCTCCTCTTTACTTTAGTTCCAAACTCACAAAAATGAACTGGTTTTAAGCAAACCCATTATCCTTTGTTTTAAAGCTATTTGAGTCTGGTTTTTTTTTTCTCTTTCCCCTCCACTATGAGCCTGTTTGGTTGACCTGACAGACAGGTCAAAACTTCTCAACGGCTGATTTGAAATTGGATTATTGTTTGGAGCAGAAACGGATGTTTTTTTGATGCACAGAAACACATCCAGACAGGAGAGGGATTTGTAAACAAACACAAGTTCTTTTGCTACTTCTGGTGAAACTATTCCAGCTTTGTAAACCCTTCTAGCATGCTTACACTGATATTTACTTAAATTGGCTTCTTTCTCTACAGTGGTAGAGTAAGGCTGAATCCGAATTCTTCCCCTACCCCTACACTTAGCCCTCCAAACGGAAAGTTATGGAGAAATAATGTCAGAATTTGGACATCACTCCAACTCGATTATATCATAGTCGCTGGTCAGCTACGGTAGTGCGGAGCTTCCAGCTCTTAGAAATACATAACAACATCAGTTTTATAACTTTAAAAAGCCATGCTGAAACAAAGTCATTACTTACATTTAAATGTAAACTTCTGTGCTTCAGAGCACACCCATGTGAAGAAAAGCACTTTTTTTTCTGCTGCACAGCACGACACGAAACACCCTCGCAGTGGAGGGATGCAGAGCCCTCAGCCACGAGGGTTACCCCTTAAAAACTATTTCAGACAGCCCCACCCCTACAAATGCTCCTTAAATTGGAGCATTTGCAGCAATCAAGTCTCTGTAATAGTTGATAATTTTGGTAGTTGTGAAACAAAGATATTGCATACTTGAAGGTAACGATAAAAAATCTGAATTTAAAAGATCATATTTCTCTTTCAATTGTACAAACGACGCCAAGTTATTGTCTAAAAGTAACTCTTTGAAACGAACAATACCACTATGGTGCCATCGCAGGGTTATGATACATACATAAGTGATTTATAGCAATAGGACTGTAAATAGAGAAACTGTAAAGGTCAAACTGAACTGAGACCATATCTTCAGTTTATGTTTAACTACAGGGTTGTTATGAGATGCTATGCAACATGAAAGCATTGCAGAGCCAACAAAAGCCAGAGGAGAGAGGTTATTATGTTGACAAAGCTTGAGACAACCCAGTCAGGACAGTCCGAATGGTCATAGTAGAAGGACCAATAAACATGATTTCTTATGTTGGACGCCCAGTAATAAAAGAGAAAGTTCGGCAGAGCAAGCCCCCCCTTCTATTTTAGTTTTTTGGAGGTTGATTTTATTCAAACATGGTCAGTTACCCTGCCATATATTAGAGGATATAAGAGAGTCTCATTGCTGAAAAAAAGAGCCAGTGATACATATTGGTATTGTTTGAAAAAGATCTTAAGCCGAGCAGTATAGTAGATAATTTGTCCCCGTAGGTAGGCTTTGAGCGCGTCTTACAGAGTGAGATAAGATCTTATCAGATCAGCATTTGTGTCAACAAAAAAAAAGTTATTTTCTTTTCAATAAACTTAAAAAAGTTACCATCAGATAAAAGAGTAGATTTGAATTACCACTGCCTGCTTCCGGGACTAATAACAAGGAAAGGCAAAGATAACGTAAGAGGAGTGAGGTCAGAAATGATCATTGGTTGGTATTCACAGAAAAAAAAACAAAATGGAGAAGTTGAAAGATGAAATGAAAAAAGTACACAAAATTAAAACATATGAAGGCTGAAAGGTTTGAAATTTAAGAGCACGGCCGGGCATGCTCAAGGTGCGACTACATCTGCTCTCTCCCGAGCGCCAGTTCGGTTTCAGGTTTTGCTGGTTTTCGTAAAGTTTTGAATAAAAAAAATAAGTAAATGGAACTGAGAACAGATGGGTCTTTAACCTGGATTTAAAGAAACAGAGATTGGCTAGCTTGGTGGCTAATTCAGTTTCAGACTGTGTTTTGTTCACAAAGCTGTGCTCTGTGAAGTAAAATGAACAAAACAAAATACAAACTTCTCAGACACATCATAGTCATTAAAATAAACTGCATCCACTGCTGCCCACTGTAAAAATTTGCTAGGAATGAGAAAGGCCTTTGTCACTCTAAATGGACACAATTACACTTCTTGAGCTTGATAAAAATGAAAAGAATCCTTGGAGCTTGTCCTCCTCACCCTTTAACAGAGAAGATGTTGCCAGCAACACAACCTACTGTTGCTCCTTGACCGTTCAACGTAAAGCAGCTGATTCTGATGCGGAGAAAAGTGTCTTTGTGCCATTATGCAACACGTAATGGCACAAAGACGTTATTATTGGCTTTTTTGGCAGAATTAGCTAATATACGTGGACTGCGTAAGCACTTCACCAAAGTGTTGTATATCAGTGAAAAGTTGTTTTGCTTTGCTTCAGAATTCGCTGCAATTACATTGGTTGCGTAAATAGTTGTCGAGTTACGAAAGTTGAAAGAATGTCAACACTGGAGCTAAAGCTGCGGTGTAAAAGAGTTAAGCAGCACAAAAGAGGCAGATATTTCCCCGAGTGAGTGCTGCGTCGACCAACCCTGCTGTGTGTTTGTGACGAAGCAGATATAATAAAATCCTATTGTTTGTTATTTGAAGTTTGCTGGCTTGGTCATCTTATTTTTGAGTGCGGAGTTTTTACTGCAAAGAACCCCATCAGTATTGCTCCACTGCCCCCTGTGGCCTGCTTGGGGGAGTTAGCAAATTCATACTTAAAGAAATATGACAAACTTAAACATTCATGCAAAACATTTAGCTCACATTACATAAAGATTTTTCTCTAAAGAGGAAACGGGTTGTGGGTCACTTAAAACAAATAAATGAGGACTTAGAAAGTATTCTTGGAATGTAAAAATGAGATTTAGTTAAAAGCAGCTTGTGGTGTATGTGCATGCACTCAGGAAATTCTCAGCAACAGCCTCTCTGCTCCCTTGTCCTTCGTTCTCAACAGCAGGCAGAACTATGCTAAAAATGCAGCAGGATGACCTGAGCCTATAGACCGGGTTTATTTTTAGATAAGGTTTAGCTCTTTGTTTTCTCATTATCTGTATTAGGGTTGTAGTGATAACGACTGGCCTCTCACCCAAAGGTAGGAAGCAGAAGGCTAAGTGTCAAGTTTCATTGTATATATATTTTTTACATTTTAGACTCAAAAACATTAACAAATAAACAGCTTCTCCTCATACAATTTTCAGTTTCTTTCAGCCTCCTTGAAAGTCGTCGCACCCTTGGGAGTCATCTTTGCGCAAATCTACCAAAATAAGGTTTATACCCTTCAGCATCACTAAGTTATAGGGTTATTGTTGTAGCATGAAATTAGATTTGTGAAAGTAAACGCCTATAGCAGCTTTGAATCACCACATGGGGAAAAGTGAGATTTGTACTGTTTGGAAACAGCAGAATGAACAGGGACTGAAAATCCCTAAAATGCCATTTACACTTAGTAAAAGGAAGATGTGCTTCAGCACCCCGCTCACAATGTTGTATTAATTATACCTCTGCTAAGATGGGCTCATTATGTGAGAGCTCCCAGGAGGGATTTCACACGCTGACTCTAAAGTAAACAAAATTATATAGTTTGAGCTCAAAACAGATTATCCCCCCCGGAGAAAGAACTGTTGTTTTAACCTTAAATCTCCTGCAAATATATCCAACCAATTTGCTGTATGCATTTTAAAAAAACATTGGAAGAAATGCAGTATGGAAATGGTGATGGATTTCAATGACTTTTGCAAAAAAAAAAGTTTTCCCATGCATGTTGGACTCCGGTTCTGTTCTTTGCAGACGATGTCCTGTTGGCTTCATCAAATCTGGACCTCCAACATGCATTGGGACTGTTTGTGACCAAGTGTGAAGCAGCTGGGATGATGGTCAGCACCACCAAGTCTGAGGCCATGGTTCTAGACCGGAGGAAGGTAGTTTGTCCTCTCTGGGTAGGTGGAGTGCTCCTGCCCCAGGTGGAGGAGTTTAAGTATCTTGGGGTGATCGGAGCGTGAGATCGACAGGCGGATTGGTGCGGCCTCCCCTGTTATGCGGTCGCTGTACCGGTCTGTTGTGGTGAAGAGAGAGCTGAGCCAGAAAGCAAAGCTCTCAATTTATCGGTCGATCTTCGCTCCAATACTCACCTATGGTCATGAGCTCTGGGTCATGAGTGAAAGAACGAGGTCCCGGATACAAGTGGCTGAAATGAGCTTCCTCCGTAGGGTGGCTGGGTGCTTGGTCACCCGGAGAGAGCTCGGAGTAGAGCCACTCTACGTCAAGAGGAGCCAGTTGAAGTGGTTCAGGCATCTGGTCTGGACGCTGCCCTGGGGAGGTGTTCTAGGAATGAATCACTGGGCGGACGCTCCAGGACACACTGGAGACACTACGTCTCTCGGCTGGCCTGGAAATGTCTTGGGATCCCTCCAGTGGAGCTGGAGGAAGTGAAGAGGAAAGACTGGACATCTTTGCTTACACTGCTGCACCGCGACCTGGTCCCAGATGAGCGGAAGAAGATGGATGGATAAATAAGCTGAAAGTTCCAGCTATTTTGCTGACATGGAGTGGTTGTCATGGCAATAAAGCCCCACTTCAATGATCTTTTGATCTGTTGTAAAAACGTTTTCAGTGGTTTCTTAATTATGAAAAAAAAAAACTTAAAACCTGTCATTTTCTAGGTCATAGTTTCTGCAGAGCGGCAGAAGTTCACTGGAAATTTTACAGAGTTGTAGGCGGGACTGTTGCCAGGCAGTAAGCCTTCGCACATTTTTCACCCCCCCTAATTTACACTCTCTCCTGCTAGCTTACAACAAAAATGGTGAGCAAAATCAGAGCTATCGAGCTGTGCAGTTTTGAGACAGATGCCAGCTCGGATGAGGAAAACAAAGACGTACATGGATCTGTTAGTCTGCAAGAGGACGCATCGAAATGCAGCCGAGCAGAGAGCTTGTGGCTCGCCCAGCATATTTTGTACATCACAAATAAGCTCTTTTTCATATGGCATTTTTTGTCTCCCCCTGATTCACAGAGATTTGAATTAAGACATGCTCAAATGCATCTTTGAGATTAATTTTCTTTTTAAGTTTCTCCATCATCAGAAAAACATCACAAGAACATGTTAAAAACACCAAAAACAATATTTTATTGGAGTGGGTCTATATAAATCTACTAAACATAAGTAAAAAAAAAAAAACAGAAGTTTCCCAACAGGACATTTGATGACAGCTTGTTTAAAACGTTTTTGCACCACTTTACAAAATCCAGCAGCTGTGAAGGTCAGAGCTCATGGAGAACGGCAACGCAGCAGAAAAGCTATCCTTCAAAATATCTGTTGGCATTAAAATCATGGAGAGCATTTCTTCCTGCTCAAGAGGAGAGGAGCCATGTGGTTTGTGAAGGAGCTAGCGGGAGAGTTTTCAGCTGATCGTGCAGAATTTTTTAGGAGGAGAGTCTGGCTCTTTTCTATCAAACTGGAGCTGCAGGACTGAACTTATAGACCTTCAGGTCAGACTCCAACCCACAGATCAGTGTCAGAGTCTGAACTGAAGTTCAGATGATCCAAGTCATGCTAAATCTAAATGTTTTTCTGAGAAATGTGTTGTACTTTTGGAAAAACTGCACCTTTTGAGACCAAAAAAGAACTTTAACCCAATGCCTCACCTGTAAATTAACCTGAACCCTGTACCCAGATGTGCACCTTTTCCAAAGCAGGCGTTTCCCTCGTAAAACTGAATTGAACTCTTTTTCTACAGAAAAGTTTTTAGCTTGATGCTAACATCCAGTCCACATCCATCCCTTCCTCAGGCATTGCTGTGTTGAGAAAATAGTGGAGGCGCTCCTCTGATCGGAGCTGGCTGGGTGACTCTAGGAGAGTCTACGGGATCCGTGTAGGAGAGAACAATCACAGACGAGCTATGGTTTGTTCAAACGCTCTTCTCCGAGTGCTCTATTGTAGATGCTGAAGGAGTCATGAATGTAAGTCAGAGCTGTGAAGGCATGCAGAAAATGTTGATGGAGAAAAAGATTCCTTCAACTTTACTGCCAAAACATCAGAAACGTTACCAGCATTATGATGGAACAAAAGGGGTCGTCTATGACAAACCATTTAGAAAAGATCACCGTTTCCTTCTCAAAAATGAATTTTTAGACAGATCAACAATTCATGAATTGGAAATGTCTTTGTTGGCCTTCAGTTTAGCACAAAAAACAACCTCAGAACATCCATAGGAATAATTGAAAATAAATAAACTCATAAATCTCCAAATCTATTGAACCATTTCTGAGGGTAAATAGTAGAAATCAATTATTGTATTGCAATTTCATTTAGGTTTAGATGCATATCATTTACATTCATTTCTAAAAGCTACTGCACTATATGGATTTTTAAAAAATCACAAATATAACACTTCTTTTGCCCTTTAAGGTTCTTCTTGGTAACCAAATTGCGTAAAACACCCGATCAATTAAATATAATTTAATATTAATATTAAATATCAATTTTTCCGTTCTACGTTTTAAAAGTTTAAAAAAAGATTTAGAAAAAGAAGCTTCAGAAGTGCTTTATGCAGAAACTGTTAAGTGTTTGTCATAAGTGTTTTATCACAGAGATATATTTTCTTATTTATATTTATAACTTTTCCTGCCTAATTCTTTTCTTTGCTCAAAATTGTTGTTAACCGTTAAACTGCAGCAAAATTTTACTTTTACTTTGGTGCTTCAGTAATAAATAAAACAAACTAATTAAAGAAAATTTAAAATAAAAATAAATAATAAATATAAGATATAACATTAATGATAAATATACCATAATTTACACCAAGCATTGATAAACTAGTGCAAAAATTAAAGTTTGGCATTTCAGCTGTCTCCGGAAGTGTTCGTGTATTTTCGGCGTCACCTTCCGTGGCCGCGGGGGCAGAGCGAGCAGAGAGCAGCACTCAGCGCTCCGGAGCAGCGCAACTCATCTGAGCGGAACACGTTCACACCTGGTCGGACAGAGGAGAACAGTTCTGCGGCAGAAACGGCTCCTCTCGGGTGAGTCTCCGTCGGAGAATCGCGGCTCAGTCCTCCGAAGCAAGTCCTGTCGTTTGGGTATATTTAAGATAAGTTGACACGCCGAAGAAGAACCCAGTAACTTTGTGAGGAAAGTCAGGTGTGTTGTTTTTTTTTTAAAACTCCTGCGCGGGATTAAATAGGGCGTCCGGGTTCGGAAAAACGAAAACTTTTAAACACTTAAAAAAATGAAATGTTGACTTTATTTTCTTGTACCTGTCAGCAGCTCCAGGGTTAATCATTTGAGGAATGCGGTGCCACTAGGACGGGGAACGAAAGCTGAACACTTTAGTCAACTTTGACTCAACTTTCAACAATTTGTGAGGAGAAAAAAAAAACGGGGGTCATGGCCACGGGCGGGTTTAAGTCAAACGCCACCACGGACTTTCTGGAGGAGTGGAAGGCAAAGCGGGAAAAAATGAGAGCCAAAATGTTGGGGGACATCGCCGCGGCCACCGGCGCCCCCTTGAACACCGGCGCCAACAGCCGCCACGCTTCTCCCGCCGGCGACAACCCGGAGCGGGGCGCCTCCGCCGGGAACTGCCACCCCTCTCCTCACGCGGTGGTTCGGTCCTCCTCCGGCGGCGCGTTGAGGAGAGCGGAGGAGGAAGCGGCGCACCACCCCGTCTCACCAGAGAGCAGCCCCAGGAAGGCCACGCCTCAGGCGGACAAGGCTCCGTGCGCGTCCCCGGACTCCAGCCCCATGGCGGGCAACGACGCCGATAAGGAGAGTCCGTCACCCTGCAAGGGCAAGGAGAAGAAGAGCTCCGGGCCCAGCGCCAGGAAGGGCAAGGGGCAGATCGAGAAGAGGAAGCTGAGGGAAAAGAGGAGATCAACAGGTGTTGTCAGCATACCGTCCAATGAGGTGAGTCCGTCCGGTTGGGATGAGAGCAGAAAAAACTGCTTCTGATGCTTCTGACAACTTTAGGTTTTAGTTTTGGAGGTACAAACCAGTTTTTTTTTGAGAATCTGCCAATACCAAATCACTGGTCACGGAGTAAGCCCACACACTCTTCCCATCATCAATGTGTTTAAAACGCTCTACCCAGTGTTGGGGTTAATGTACTACAAAAGAAACAAAATGACTGTAATCTAATTACTTTTGTCAGTAACAGAGTAACACAAGTTACAGTTCAAATTTCTGTAATTAAATTACAATTGCTGTGCTGCAGAAATGCTCGCTACTTCATTACTCACATTTTGCTGCAGTGAAATCATCGGTGGCTAATAAGACAAATTAATTTATGTAAACAGTTGCCTATGACATTGTCTTTTAGTTAAATGAAACATAACAAACAGTAATAAATAAAACGCAAGCTAATGCAGAGTTGGAGACCGGTCAGAGTAGGATAAAAAGAGCGAAAATATGGATGTTCAGCAACTGGAGATATTACAGTTATTTCCAATTTGTTGAAAAAAATAGTTTTTTGGAGTTACACTTTGTAGACGGTCCCCTGGCTGCCATGCCTCTGTTTAATTTTTGTTAAAAATAATAAAAAAAAAACATGTACTTTTGAAAAATTGTGTAGGTTGTTGTTTGCATTGAATACCCACTCTGAAAATTGTTTTTAACATTTTCTTGGGGCATTTTTCTCATAGATGACATTTGTGAAGATAATTACATTCAGAATTGCATTTCTAAGTATTTCTAATGTATTCCTGCCATTCTACAGAAACTGTATCCTAGAAAACATATTTTTTGTTGTTTTGGCTAAAAATTAAATAAGTATAATTTATAGACCACTGGCAAGACTTTTACAATAGGTCAAAATGATCAGTTTGACTTTAAGACAAACCAATAGAGACACTTGCTGTCAGTTTTAAGTATTAATAAGAGTTATTGAGCCTGAAAGTCATAATCTGTGAATATTTTGCTAACTTTACCAAATGTTTTTTGTACTCCTCCTGCTGACGTATTCTGCTGAACTCTTAGCAATAAAAGGTTGTGATCGTGCATGAAATGCAGACTTCTACCAAGACTTTTATTTGAAATAATCTTGAAATATATTTTGCTGATCAAAATTATAATGCAATAAATATCTGATTCCTGATTGGGATACATGAGATTCTGATCTGGTCTGACACTATGCGATCAGGTCCAGTTTCCGATCTTGTCATTGATCGGGACATACCTAGTTTAAGGGGAACCAAAACACTTTTTCTTTGTATTTGGGAGTCTTGAAGATTTCACATTCTTCTCTTACTGAATACTTTCTATAAATAATCAACTTTGGAGCACTTGTTTTCCCAAAAGCCTCCAAATTCCTCTCATGCATGTGTCTGCCTTAATCTACCATCAAGAGGAAGAAATTAAAAGCAGCTCTTACAGAGAGGAGGAGGAGGAGGAGGAGGAGGAGGGTGGGTACGTGAAGTTTATTGTTTTTTTTTGTCCTGTCCAGCAAATGAACACAGACTGCAGCTCAGTGCCTCTTGTAATGGACATGTTTTGCTTTTACAGTCGTTCATTGTTTTTGAACTCCTGTGATGTCACAACCAGATGTTTCACCCTCTTCCTTGATAGCCTCCCAGGTTTCTGTGCTCCCAGGAGTTCAAGCCGTTGTCAGTCGGTGCTCCACATCCTGTCATTAGGTGCTCAGCAGGGCTGTTTGAAAACCAGCCAGGCGGTAATGCTGGGCTTCTGCTCTGCCAGATTTGTCGGATGGAGCTCATAGGGAGCCAATTGGTGAACAAGCTGTAATTTCAGGGGCTAATCTGACGAGGTGGGAAGACTTTTTTTTTTTCTTTTGGTGTGTTGAGCAAAGAAAAAGGCCCGGAAGTATCTAAGATCTGAAACCTGCCCTGATTGTCGTGCAGTCAAACCAGTCACTATACCTGAGATCTGGACTCTGTGATCCCTCCCCCTCGCGGTCCAAACAGGAAGTACCCACTGGTTCCAAGAAGCCAAAATCCCATAGACTTCTATAGAGAAAAAAAAAACAGTTAATACTCAGTCATTCTAATTGTCAGAAGAACCATTCCTGCTCTGATATTTTTAACATGTTTTTGATTATTTTTAAAAATATTTTTTCTGTAGTGCAAGTTATAAACTGACCAATCAAATGCCTCGATAAAAGTAGATGGCGCCTACTGGCCCCCACTTCATACATCCAAAACATTTGATTGAAGATTGTGAGTAGCCAGTTTCAAGTGGAAAGCGTGTGCACTTCCAACAGGCTCACCTGATTGGCGAGAGTGGTTGTCATAGACATGTTTATTGAGACCGACTTAGACTAATCACTGGTTAATGATGTTGTCTGGCTCCAACATAGCAAAAAAAATGCGACTGAATTGACTTTAGTTGGTTAAAGCTGAAGTAAGCCTTTTTCTTTGACATTACACTGAGTCCATTTCTCATGTACAATTAATGTGTCAAACCTGGCTGTTATACATGTAAATACATCATATTATTAAGATTTACATTTGCATAAATGTGCTGGAGTTGTCTACTTGGTGTTTTTATATTCGGTAATGTTTTTATTTACATAATACTTTTTACAGCCTCTATCTGTTTCTTAAGTGCTTCAATGTAGGTCCTCTCTCTTTAAGACCACACCCACTTTCTAAAGACTTCTATGTGATTGGTTAACTGACCCCTTTTATATTATATACTTTTAACTGACACACTTCAAAGCTTTATTTAGGTTTTAATTGTCTTAGTTGCCTTGTTTTGCTTCAAAGTCACTAATGTATAATTTGAGTATAGACAGTGCCATAAACACATCAATTTCTCTGGATTTAAAATAAGAAGTGTATAATAAGTGATATTTTTATGTGACTCTGATTCTAAGTTTTGGTTGTTCTTGGTTTTAAAGTAAATGAACTGATAAAGTACATGCTAAATCCAAGATCCCTTCCTAATTTGAGGCCATCTATAGTGTACTTACTAAAGGTTGAAGTTTCTAAAATGACCACTGGGGGATGGTTTCCAAAGGGAGCGACTTCTTGACTGACTTTCAAGTGAAAACCAAATTTTTCTAAAACCGCTTTGTCCCTTTTGCGGTCACGGGGGTGTTGGAGCCTAACCCGGCTACTCGATCGTGGGTGAGGGCAGAGTACACCCTGGACAGGTTGCTAGTCTGTCGCAGGGCCGCAATCACATACACACATGCATTCGCTCCGAGGGACAATTTAGAGTAACCAATGAAGCATGTTTTGGAGGGTGGGAGGAAGCTGGAGTAAAATTAAGTCATTGAAGTATGTAGCGAATGGTTTTACAGTCTTCAAACATCTGTAATCCTACTAGATTTCATTTATCACAGGTTAATTATGGAACGTATCCCCCATCAATAAACGAGGGAACACTGCATTTTATCAGAGTCAAAATGTATTTGTTAATTTTTACTTTAACATCTCGCGCAACTTAAAGCAGGAGTGTCCACACTTTTTGCCAAGAGGGCCAGTTTTGGTGAAAATGTTCAATGGCCAACCAATCAGCCTGCGTTCTTTTAACACTTATAATAACCTAAAATGCAAATTAGCTATCTAATGAAAAATGTTTTTTGCTATGGGAAACTTATGGGATTAATTTCTTCACATAAAATTGAATTTGATCTGAATACATTTTTTTTTACCAAATTGCTATCAATTTTGTGTATAAAGAAAGTCTGAAAAAGAAACTGTTGTCACACTAAATTTCAGTTCATATTAAGTGTTACATAATGGTCAATATTAAATACTGTAAAGTTCTAAATCTAAATCATGTGAACAAGAGCAAAGCACAAATTGTCATATTGAGTACAAACCACTATGGTTTTAATCACAGAAACAAATCTGTTCTTCTTAAGGCTCTGAAAGTCAAGTAGCCACAGGTTGTTGCCACAGTGGTTTATAATGCAATTTAGTCAATCGCAATCAATAAATATTACTCGGTTCTTAAAAAAAGTGCTAGGGGCCTCATATTATTATTATTATTTTTTTTTTTTTTAACTAGAGCATCCAGGCTGGTAAAAATTTGCACATGTGCTTCATTTGGCCCATCGGCTGGACTTGAAGGACACTGTCCTTTTCTCTGATTGTTTCTAAAAAACAAACAAACAAACATACATCCTAACAGACTTCTCTTGCAAAGAAAATGTTTTTTTTTTTATGTTGATTTTCTTTTACTGAAGCATGCGTGGTGGTAGAAATTTGAATGTGGGCTGCATTTGGCCCACCGGCCAGATTGATTTAAAGGACCATATCCTTTTTAACTGTTGTTGAGATTTGCTCACAAAGAATATTTTTTTTAATATGTGTGTCTTTTAAATGGATTTTGTATAAAAAAAAACAAAACTTCTGTTTCCTATTTCACTTCTCACGTTATGGTAGAAGTACTCAACAATTTGCACATTCATGAGAAATGTCACCACTCTGGTTAGGGATAAAAAAAAAAGTATTATCTGTTGCCGTAGCAACAGGAGATGGTTTGTCTTCCAGCTGAACGTCCACCTGGTTTTTTTAATTGTAGTCACTACATACTATTTTAAGCAGTGATGCAACAACACACTCATACTTTACTGACTTTACTGATGGGATGGGGTAATGGGACATGGTAAAGTTTGTTCAGCCTCTTATTTAAGTTCAGAAAGCTATGCATCTATTTTGCAGAATAATATTCCTTATAAATTGGTGTTCCTTGGAAAACATCTCTATCATTCATGTCTCCAAACTCTAAAGTCTGATGTCCTTCATGACCTCCCTCCCTGCTCCCGTTAAAGAACCAAGCCATGCAAATCAGGCCCTTCACATAAGCTCCCTTTGTGATGTGAATGTGAGTGGACAGGTGTGAGTGGACATGCCTGCCATTATCTCCCAGCCCGTTCCGTGCAGAACAATGGCTGCAGAGTGGGATTTCAGAGCGACCAGGAAACCCAATCTTCTGCCCGTTCAAGGCAGTAATGGCTCCATAAAGGCATCCTGCTTTAGGGGAGAAAGCACGGCTTCAATCACTGCCACCTCCTGCAATCTCCAAGGGCGTCTCCGTTCTGGCACTCCGCTCACTGCCTCAAAGTGTCGCTGACCCTTTGACCTGTTTATGCAACCTAAGAATGTTCAGATGAGAGTTAGGAAGCCTCACACCTGGTAACTCCTGTTTGTGTTGAAGCATATTCCCGTTGGTCAGTTTCCCGGTGAACCGTGTCGGCCGTTGTGTCGTCTTTATGAGCTACACAAGGCATAAAGTTGTGGTTGGATGCCCGCCAGGCTTTGCCTCATGCCGATGGTTGAATGTACCCCTCAGAGATGGCTGCTGCTGCAGGGGAGTGTGAGGCTGCCAGCATCTTGCAGCTATTTGTCTGCAGCTTCACCGAGGTCAACAGGTCTAACACGCAATCCTGAGCTCAGCGCTCAGGCCGTTAACACTCCTGTGATAGGAGGCCAGGGAAGACAAGAGGGGTGCTTGTTCAACTTTCATGAAACCAGAAGGCTCCACACACTGAAGCTCAGACGCCTCTGCAAGGCTTTAAGAACAACCCGGCCCAACATCCGTGTCATTTAGTTAATAAATGCTCCAGAAGATAATTCCATTTTCAAATAAAAAATAAAACCTCAGCATGTAGAGACAAATTACAACTCCAAACACATCAGAATTTTTGAAAGGTCATTATCTTCTGCTTTGTTACACTGGTAGAATTTGTCTAAGTTGGCAGCGGATGACCACCATTAAAAAAAAAAAAACATTAACATTGTTAAGTCTTAATATAGACTGACGTCAAAGGTCTGAACGTAGTTTTAACCTTTTTTTTTTAGTTCAATTTGTTTAAAACATAAAAACAACAACAGATAAAAGTATAAACTCGCTGATAACTATAGTCATTCATTATATAAAGAACTGTATTTGACAGAATTTGATATCGATAAACATGGTTTTAAAGGGAAATAGTCAGAAGTTGTAGCTGATTTAAGCCTACTCCTCCATACTGATTGAACTATGGCAGCAAAAATACAAAACAAAAAATCCACAGACATTATCAAACTCATTATCTGTATGAAGATTTATCAATCGTCAGCATGTCGTAATCACATCATAATAAATGAATACCAATGACAAGCATCATCTGGCTCAGACATCAACAGAAAACTGGATTAAATGACCATTCTCCATTGAGTGATTTAATGTAAATATTGAAAATCTTTTCTTTGTACTTATTTTTAATTTGACAAACGTTTGGACTTTGTTTTATCTCTGAATTAATTCCAGTTTTACTCAATTTACTGTAATGCAGAATCTTTGTAATGTGAAGTTTAATTGTTTTGAAATTCAATGTTCCCCATAGTCTGTATTCTCCTTCTAAAAACCTTTTTTATTAAGGGATTTGGAAGCAAGTTGTATCTTATTTTGAAGAGTAATTGAACCATCTTGAATGCATCTTAGATTTGACACAGAGGATGAGTGTGTTTATAGTATTTAGCACAGTGAATGGTTCTGATAGCCCTTTTTATGCAGGGTTTGGATTGTTGATTTGTTCCCCCAAACTTCAGTACAATATAAAATATGGCGACACCATAGCGTAGTACAAAAAAACGTAATGATTTTATGTCCATTTGTATATAGGCTGCAAGGTCAAAGCTGTATTGATTGTGTTGTTTCGTTCCGACATTGAGGAGCTAAAAACTTTCTGCTCTGTTACAAATATATATTGTTCCTAAGCTCGAGTGTAAAAGTTCTCCATTTTTTATCCTGCAGTATTTCTTTTGTTCGATGTTTGAAGTTGCTACTATTTATTTTACTTGCTTACTGACATTATTTACATGCGCATCACAGTTTGTGTCACGTGTAACTTGCTTGTCCAATGGTAGAGCGGCGATTTTCAAAATGGCAGCAAACATTGCAAGCAGTCCAGAGGAGGAAAAGACCCTTAAAATCCTTAAAAACCCTTAAAAAAAACAAGCAGTATGAAAGGTGAATTTTGATAAAGTAAATGAAAGCATAATTACATTTCCTTTTTTTTTGTTTTTTTACATTTTGTATTTACGGCTTGTGACAAATAACTGCTGGATATCTCGCGGAAAATTTTAAACCTAAAGTCCAGATGGATAAAGTCTAAACAAAAATGCATTTAAAATGGAGTTCCCAGACATGGAAACAAAAATAATTTTCTAGGAACTTTTTCCAGTTTCATCTTATACCCTATTAGTTTCATGATCTGTATGGATGGTTAATCCTTTAGTTGTTGAAAATAGTATGGTTTATGGAAGTTGGTTTTATTTAAATTACTGACAGTTTATCTACACCTAGCCAGGTTTTCATTTACCTAGTTCTGCATTGACTGTGTGTAAAAGTTGTTGCAAATTATCACTTGAAACCAGAATAATTGTGTTGTCATCAAAGAGTATGAGCTTTAATAATTGAGACAGTTGATTACAATTAACTAATTACACAAGTCATTGAGATATATGATGGACAATTTTGAGCCTAGAACTGAACTTTTTGGTACCACACACATACAGTGTCCATTGTTGTTGAAAACTACATGTGATTTCTCTTTTGATGATGTTTAAAAGGATTTCTGACTGTAAATTAGTCTACATCTCTTTCTGTTTGACATTTATTGTTGACTCATTTCTGTCATTTACCCATGAGGTTCAAAGTGCCCCTCATCCAGGTCAGTGCTTTTCAGTTATGTATGTTCAGGAGTAGAATGTAGATGATTACCACACCAGCCAATGCCCACCTGCATGGCTGGAACAGGAATGTGCTTTTCCTGTAAGTCCTAGCCTGCATGCCGGCAGTCCTCTCCCTTAGCTTAAGCCCAAAAATAAACAGCTCAGGGAGGTTTATCACAAAAGTCAGGGTTGTTATAGCATTTGGCCTTTGTTTTAGGCCCTTCTGCTTCAGTGACATTATTCCCATCTTTCTGAATAATCTTTAACTCTGCATTTATGCTGTTGTAACCCTGTTTCTAAATAAGCAGAAATAATGGAATGAAAGTGAGAAGTAATGTTTTGGAGCTGTCCTTTTCTCTGTCGTCTTGCCTCCAGTCAGTCCATTCTCTGTATTGTGGCACATCTTTGTTAAAAGTTTCTGTTTTTGCTGCCTCATTAGCTGCATTTACATCAAGAAAATAAACAAGGTCCACTTATTTAAGCATTTAATCTGCACAGAGTGGGTTTTAAATCATTTTTTATCAGGCATGCACAGAGAAGCAACAAGCAGTTTTGTCCTTCTTCTTATTGAAAATAAGCCACCTGTTGTGTAGTTGTGAGAGATCATTCAGGTCTTCGCTGGCGGGGAGCAGACGCAGATGGGGGTCTTTAAAAAGTCCAGGATTAGAGCAGCAGGTTTTGTGCAGTGATTTTGTGCATCAGCAGTGTGTAACTTGTTTGTTGGAAATTCCTGGGGGAGTTTGTGAGTCACCCTTAATCAGGCCACTCTGCATGATTAGGCATTTGGGAGTTTGTCTTATTGCGTTCATTATTCTGTCACTTTTTTGGAGATGCCTGTCTTCCTACGCTTCTCTGCTTTTGCAGTTTGGTTCAGTTTTACCTCCTGTTTGTGTGTCTGAGTACATCAAGAAATTAGTTCTTCTTAAAAAAACAAAGTGTCATCCAAGAGTTACAGATATCTAAAAAATGGCCATTGTCAAAAGGTAATTTTTTTTCAGTTAATGTATTTAATGTTATGTATGTTCATGTATTTTATATAATAATTAGATTAATACATTTTAAGTTCTTATCTTATCCTTTTGATTGTTATGGCTTTTCGGTAAGTCAAGTCAATCTGGAGTTGGTAAAATATGCAACTTTGGGTATTTGACATGAAAAATAATCCAAAAGATGGTCTTTGACACCCATCACAAGAAGTTGAAGACATAAAAGGTGATTTCTAAACAAGCTGTTTGTTCCCAGAGTGCTGCACAAAACATATTGATAGGAAATTGAGTGGAAGGAAAAAATGTGGTACTCCCATTCAAGAATTTGAGGGAGTGTCTCGAGCAATGAACTGAGGCTGGGGTCAGTACATTGACCCTTTTCACTGCTAACTTTATTAGTGAAACAAAAATGGCGACCAGTATTGGAGCTATCCAGCTGTACAATTTTGAGTCGGATGCAAGCTCGCAAGATTTAGTATTTAGAAAATTACGAGCGAATAGTGCCTTTCTCTTCCAACTTTTTTTTGCCTGCTCCTTATTCACAAAGATTTGTTGAATAAAGAACTATATTTATAAATACAATTTTAGTCTTCATTTTTTTTTTATAAATGTTCACCCTCATGAGAAACATGCTACAAGAACATGTTAAAACACAATTTTAATGGGAGTAATTTAGAAGAAAATTTAGTGGAAGGAAAAAATGTGAAAGAAAAAGATGTTCCTCTTGGAGATTTTGGGGAGCTATCACAATCATTGGACTGATGCTTGAGTCGGTACATTAATCCTGTAACACTGGAGCTGTCCCTGATGACAGGAAATAAAGTATGCTCTTTGAATTGCTGTAACCATTTTTGCAATTATTGTATTTCCAACTGGTACTGGAGCTGTTTTTTGCTTCTTCAGAGTCCATTGTAATCACGCTAATTGTGCAAACGGTCGAAGAGCTGCGGTAATTCAAAGAATGTCAACCTCTGAAAGGGTTGAAGGCCATCCACAACATAGGCAAATACCAGACATGGACTTCAAATGTGGACTGTTGCTCAATGGTCCAAAGTTTATTTTGCATAATAAAGTAAGTTTTGCTTTAATTTGGAAATCAAGCCCGAAGGAAGAGTGTAGGGGGACATAACCCATTTTGCCAAAAACCAAAGCCAAAAGCTGCTCTAGTGATTGTAGTGTTGCGGTCACAGAGTTGTGGTAGATGAAAGAATGTAGAGTGTACTTTAAGATGAACGATCTAGATTGTCAGAAAGTCAAATGAGCTTCTTCAGCTATTACTTAAGTTAACTTGAATTTCAGGAATGTTATGTCTTTGCGGTTACTTAGGACCAAAATATCTCTTCATAAATTAGCAGTTTTGTCTTCTTTTTGTTGTCAAACTTTCAATGTTTTTCGGTTTGAAACTGAACCCCAGCTTCTGAGTCTGCAGTCCCAACTCCGTTCAGTCGGTGTTTGTGTTGCTTAATTAACAAAAACTCAGTTAGTCTGACTGACTGCACAACGACAGGCTGATTCTGTCCTGCAGGTTTCACGCTCTGCCTCTGTTATTTCTCGATGGAGTCTTTTCAGACTGTTCGCCAGTGATCACGATTGCTTTTATCAGACAAACTGGTTCTGTGTGTTTATCCTAGTCTTAAGACTGACGAACAAACATGTTCTCTTCCTGTTTAGGTTAGGAGGGAAAGTCAGAACACCAGATGGAGACTTTCTTGCTGAATAATGGATTTCAGTTTTGTCTGTTTTCTTTGTAAATACTTGTTTTTGTAGTTTCTTGGCCTGGAAAGACAAAACTTTAATTTCTACAGAACTACACAGAACTATATTAAACCTCTTGACACCTGTTTCCCATGAGTGAAACTGGACTTATTAAATGAAGGACACAAGAACTGTTTAGCCAAGGAGAAAATAGTTTCAGCATCAGCATATTGACTTTATGAGTGCAAACAAACGAAGGCTTCTCCTGTGTCTGTACATAAGGAATTGAAAGTCCTTTCTGAAAAGGATTCAACCCAAAAGTCCAGCTGAACCTTTGAAACTGATCAAATGCATCTCTGAAGAGCCAAAAAACACCATCTCTAATCCTTTTTCCCCTAACAAAGAATCCCAAAAGCGTCTTCACTCAACAGAAGGGCTCACTGCACTTTAAAGCACAAGGTTTTATAAGTACTCTGTTGTTTTTTTGGCAGTTTGACAAACAAAATACCTGCAAAATATGGCGCTTCAGACATTTTCAGGTTTGATTTTGACTTTTTTCTACTAACCTGAACTTTTAAGTTTTTTTTTTTAATGATAAAAGTTCCAAATGTAATGGGTTTTTCTAAATGTTTGTGTCTTATGCTACGTTTGCAACAGTTATGTGTGGCATGTTGTTCAAGAACGAGCGTAACTTGAGCTTAAACGCAGTTTTAGCATACTGTTTACACTGGACTGTTACCTGATACTAGTGCATGTACTTACAGTAGGAAAAGGCTTAGTGCGACATGTCCAAGCAGTTCAAATCTTGCAAAGGATTTCTCTTTCACAGCTCAATTCTGAAATAGGAAAGACTTGGAGTCATATAATTCCAGCTGGGCACCATCCACAATTCTTAATTACTCCTTCATGATCAATTTTCAACGGTTGGTACTTCCATCCTTTGAAATGTATGCTACCATCCAAGTCCATGATTGGTCAAAGTTCAGCTGGTTTAACTTTTAACGCATGTTCAATGGCCATGTGTGCTGTAGTGTCTTTTCTGTAGAGCCCAAAAACTGACGTAAAAATTTGTGTGGCAACATGTGAACGTGATTTATGACTGCATAAAGCGTGAAACGCGCATTTGTGTGTTGACATAGACTTTTCATTGAAAGCTTGGATGCATGTTGCTGACCCCGGTGTGAACGTAACATCAGTAGGCTGTTCAGGGAATACCACAACATGATGCATGCTGCAGAATTTAAAATGTTTTCTATTTTAAATTATATAAAGCATTAAGGGGATTGGATTGGGGGGTTAAACCAACAAATAGTTTCCAAGCGCGTCTAGGACTGTAGCTCACCGCTCTTCCATGGGATGGGTCAAGTGCGGAGAACAAATTGCACACATCTAGATGCGTGACAACTTATGGGACTTGAACTATTTCTTCATACAAGATATTTCTAACTTTTTGCTTTATGATTTATTTTTGTACAATATTGTTTAAACTGACAAAAAAAACAACAACCAAAGTTAGGTCTCAAGCTGCTTTTTACAGAATATTTCAAAGGTTTTTAACTTGCTGTTGATCCTTTTTTCATGGGTTTTATTTTTATTTACCTATTTATTTGAATTAGAGCAGTGCACATTAATCAATATGTCAGCATAAGCCTCAATGTAAATAAGCCAGAGTTAGCCAACTTGCTATTTTTAATCTGTTGTCCTAAGGTAGGTAAGTACAGGCATTTTGAAAATACGAAATATTCCCATAAACAAACAAGAAAAGGACACATCAGCATTTAACAATTACAATATTGCAAATGAGTGAACAAGTCGACAAAATTTACATGAATAATCTACCTTATATTTTTCAACCAGTTTTGAAGGAGCTTTAAAAAATAGAATAAACTGCACAGTTCCTGGTATGAACTGGTAGTGAGTTCATAACTGAGCCTCTAGTTGACACAACCATTTGGCTGAATTTAATCCCAGTCAATGCTCTTGTGCTTATACATTCACTTTCTTCCTCAAATGTTGGTTTGCTCTTTGTTATCACATTTCCGTGATGGGTACTCAGTGTTTAGCCTGTTGTAAAATAAACTGACGCATGCAGGAATGTAGACCGACTGTGGAGTTTTCCACTTTTCCTTTAACAAAATAAGGTGACAAAACCAGTATTGCTTGTTTTCCTGCACTTCCAGTGCAAGTATGTAGCTAGCTATGATTAGAAAGTATGATAACATTGCATAGCTGAAATATTTATGCTAAATTAGTCCAGTTCTCATTATGTGAAGGCTCGTGAATTTGAAAAAGAAAATATTTATTTGATAGTTCTCTACATAAACAATTTGGGTGTCGGTAGAAAAATGGCTTTCCGGCAAAAGAAAAGAGGCGACACAAACATAATTTTTTGCTTACTTGATGAAGCTGGTAAACCCTTCTTTACTTTGGCATGTTTGTTTTTTCACTGTTGTTTTTTACATCATTTCATGGCCGTGGCATTACGAAACTCCAAACATTTGGGGGACAGTTCCTGCTCTTTACTAGAAGATATGTTCTTTAAATTATGGTTTTAACTTAACGTGATGGGATAGTTGATCACAGCACAGAAAGCAGAGTGGTGTCCTTAAGCTCTAACATTCTCCAGTGGTTCTTCTAAAATATTCATAGCCAATAAAACTTCCCTGCTCACTGGATGTGATCGGATTTTCTTTATGGTTCTTTCTGGCTGACGTTATGAAAGTTCCCTTTTGTCTTCTCTTATCTCTTGCCTTGTTTTATTTTTTATCTGTACTCGATAATTTACTTCCGTCTCTTCTTTCTTACTCCAAACAAAAACCAATTGTACTCTTGTCTCTTCTCTGTCAGGCCTGTGTACATCTCTAGTTATTATTTTATCCATTTCAATCATTAAAGGTGAATTTTCCCTTTTGGCTCAGGAGCTGAATGCTGAGGAGTCCAGAACATGATAAATTAGTTGGTGTCACTGGCTTTTTATGACCACAGGGTTTGATTTATCAGTATCGGTCTGAAAGGTCATATAATCAAGTGCAAACAGTTGTTGCCTCAACTTTATCTAGTGGTCAAAAAGGGCGTTGCATGTTCGCCTGAGAGATTTTTGGACATGCTGCTGAAAAGTACAGCATTTCTTGAATTCTTTTTGGGATCATAGCAAATAAATATTCAAAAATACACTAAATTTGATAGAGATCTAAAATCACTAAGTGAGTGGGACTTTGGGACTCAAAAAAGCCCCTTGAGTTTAGAAAAATTATTTTGTTGTTTATATTAATATTTACATCTATAAGACTTGAGAAGCTTGGACTGATTTAGAATCAGATTCTAATCAATTAGAATTTAGAATTTTTGAGAATTTTCTTGTCTTGATTGAACAGAACTGGATCCATCATCATGTTTTCTAAAGAGCATTATGTGGTTCCTTGGTGTAAAGATCTGCTCTGAAAAAGAGCAACTTTCAGCTTTGGGAACTTGTGAGAAACTACAAGTCCTCTCTAGTTTTCTTTGTCCCAGCTGTGACCTTCCTAGATCCCACCTCCCCTCTAACCTTGTGTACTTTTTTTCAGTCCTGCTCATCAGTTTCAAAACTAAACCAGGCTTGAATGCTGAGCTTATTCATCAGGCAGCTTGAAGCCTGCTGTTAGCTGCTGGGGGGAATCAGATGGTGTTTAGCATGACTCATGGTCTGGTTTGGTGTCTGCCAGTGGACAAACACAAAGGCCTTTTTACACAATGGTCCTGCGTCTCCTCTGTTGGAATGCAAAACATGCTTGAACAGTTTTTGATACTGTATACAGTTACACGGTGAGCTAAGCGGGAACACACTTGGTTTGGCCAAAATAAAAATGCAGTAATAAGTAATGAAGTTACTAATAAAACTGCATGAGAAAGAAAATATTTTCAAAAATGCATATATAAATATAATTCAAAGAATGCATCCCGGAAAATGCAAGTTAAACTTCTAATTTAAATATTAAAAAGATGGTATAATATTTCAGTAATAGGAAAACCCACTTATATTCGTACAAATTGAATATAGGAATTTGTTTGTTTAATTTGTCTCTTTTAGAGCTACTGCTAGCATATTGCTACTGCAAGAAAACCTGGTTTAGGGTTTTAGCATTATTAAATCTTGGTGTAAAAGCAGAACAACTCCTCTTTGAACTTCCAGTAGTCTTGGACAGTTTATGCAATTTACCTAATGAATTTTGATGGAGAGAAAAACTGCTTTGCACTAGTATGAAACCCTTTATGTTACTAAATTCACTTGCACTTTTAAAATGTAAAGTTTTGCATAGCGCTGCAACTTTGGCAATATGAAAATTTGCAGGTTATGCAACACACTACATTAGTGAATACTTTACTACTGTAAATAGTTGGACTTTAACTGCTTTTCTCCACTTCAGAATCTGTTGAAACCATGGTGATTACGTGAACAGTTAGTTACAGCAATTCAGAGAATCTCAACACTGGAGCTAGAGGTCTGGTGTTAAAGGGTTTGGTGCCAAAATGCTAGCATACATGCTACTCCTAGCATACATGTTGTGAAACGTGTACAATAGGAAGGTGTGCACCGTAGCAAAGGAAAGGATGGATGGTGATTTTTGCATCAGCTCATGCTTTTAAAAACCCTTCTAAATGAAGACATTAAATCAAAATTTAAATTTTTTGATTTTTTTCTATGTAAAAATGATAAACATGTCATTAGCACTGTAGCTAGATTATTTGCTGAATTATTTGCTACATTTGTGAGCATTGCAAATTGGGGCAGCCGTGGTGCAAAGGTAGAGTGGTCGACCTCTGATTGGAAGGTCGCAGGTTCCACTGTTCAACACTGTTGAGGCCTCTGGTCATATGGTGCTTTTTTGACCAAGGTTGCACTGCCACACACATCTTCAATCTGCTTTGAACTACTTCTCAATTTACAATCAGCAAAATAATAATAATGAAGCCATAAAAATATTTAGGAAAAGGTTTGGTATACTTAAAGAGCCCATTCCAGAGGAATCCACCAGTAATTATGCCACACAAACACATGACCTTGCACATGCCCCATACACAACTTTAAGAAGTTTTTATAGATGCCTAATCAGATATTTTTTTGGTATGTATTCTTTAATTTGGTAAACCAAACATTTTTCTCTTGGAAATACTGGGAAATATCTTGCAAGAAAGCTCTTAACCTATAAATTAAACCTCCTATGTTCATCTTAATGGAGTTGCGGTTTAGTAATGTTTTCTTACTTACAGTATATTTTAATCCTGAAATAAAAAATCACTGAAATTACAAAGAAAAAGCCCTACAGAAGACCAATTTCTTTGCAATGGTTCAGGGCATTATAGTACTCGTTAAAAAAGTAAGTGGCAACCCCTTTCCATTTCTCCAAAGGAACAATATCATTGTCCATAGAGTATTTTTTGCATTTTCCTGACAAAAGACCCTAAATATCATGTCCTAATTGAAAATCTGAATTGTTTCTCATTTTAATGAGATGAGGGATAGCTCTAGATACAGGTTGTGCTTGATTTTTGATTCAGTTATTGAGGCTGTTGTATACTTGACTGGCACAAAGTCGTAAATATGTAAACCACATTGTTTTTAGCTAAAAGCAATTCAATTGATAGTTTTGCAGTTTTTATTTCTTTCATGTGGAAGGGAAATTCCCTTTAAACAGAGAGTGCAAACACGAGAGAACAGCGTTTCTGATGCCACCGCCTGGGAAGTCAAAGTCCTCTGGAATTTGTGGCACACTCAAGAAAAATGCAAGTGAGTGTGAACTGAAGGCTTCTCTATTAAATCTCAAACTTTTTAAGCACTTGAATACTTTTAGAACAACAGAAATGACATTTACCAGTGGCCCCCTTTAGCTATTATTTACTTTGTTCTTATTTGGTCGGGGTGAACTGGAAGTTGTCTCTTGTTGAGAAAGCGTCTTCCCTCCCAAATAGTTTTTTAAGTGAAGGTTCAGCATATCTCTGCATGTTTATGTCCACTTAGTTCCTAGAATGCAGCAAATAACCATCCTTTGAAAATCCTGTCTCCCTTAAAGAGTGACGTTTTTAAACCCAGATCTCTTGGAGACTTAAAAGTGACCCATTTAACATTTATTTAGCCATTAAAGTACTGTTATACAGTTATAAACCCGCTGGAGTTGTTTTTATTGCTTCTTTCCTTGCATATATTCAAGGAAAACCCTGGATTTCATGGGCATTTTGGATGATCAGATTTAGTTGTTTAGGTCAGGATTATTATTCCAATCTCCCGTCCTAAACATGACTGTTTCTTCACGTCAGGATCTGCTGTTGGACTTGACGTGGTTTCCATTAATCTGTCTCTGTTTTCACATTTGCATGCAAAGCTCTGACGTCGTCTTTCTTTTAAAACCACAAAATTGGCCTTCCCTCTCTAAGTGACACTTCAAAGAGCAGATAAGCAGCTTTAGTCCTGAAAAATTAAGAGTGTCCAATCTACTGGCTGTGGGTAAATATTATTTGGCAGGCGTCGTAACAGGAAACCTTTGTGTCACGAAAAAGGCAATGACTTCCTCGTGGTAAACATGTCACGGTACTTTTGTACTTTTTCTCTTTTTATATTAAAGATTTCTTTGTGTTCATGAGTTTCTGAGCATTTTATGTTTCTTAGAGCATTATGTTAAATACTAACATTTACAAAGAGATTTTTATGTCTCATAATAATAAAAATGGATCACTCAGTTGGATAGATTGCACCAGAGGTTCTACAACCAAAATCTTTTGGCTACTTAAACAGTGTTTCCTTGTTTATCGCAGTAGTTCTGTTCTAAAATTAACCCGCATTGGTGAATTCCCAGAAGTAGTCAACTTACATTTAAAAAAAATACATTTATAGATGTTTGAAGGCTGTAACACTCCTAACTGTATGCATGTATTCCTGTTGTCTGTCTGATCTTGTTCTGGGTTGAACTGAAACCAATATCAATATTGAGTGAATTACGCCTTTGTGGGATTAATGAAATTATATTCTATTTATTGAATTTTATTGTAAACATGAACATTTTTGCACTTTTCCTCTCTTGTTCAAACTCTCAAAGATCAAACGTTCATAGAAAAATAAATCCAGGGTTTTTAGAATAAAAACAAAGATCTGTGATCAGAGATTTTTGTTAATTTGGCAAATTGAACACATTCTGTACAGGAGATATAACATGGAGGAGATTGATTGACAGTGGTCTAGTGTCAATCAGGACACTAAACGCAATTCACTGTAGAATAAAAAAAAACATGCAGAATTGCACCAAAAAATCTGTGAAAATGCAAGACCGCAAAATGTGAGCTACGATAAAGCAAAGGGTTACTGTATTGCTGTTATTAAAATACAGGTGAGACATTTTCTAAACCAATCTGATAATTTAATGTGACAATCTTTGTTTTAGCATGAAGGTTTTTAAATATAAATCAATTAAACATTTATTTTTCAGTGGTCTGGGCAATGAAATTAAATTTTGCTGTTTTGTCATAATGCCCCATGTTTTTAATGGATTCAGGGGTAAAGGACATATATTTATATATCACTTTACTACCCTCTTTGAAGGCCCAAAGCGCTTTACTGTCGCAGTCCCGTTCACCCACACACCGATGGTGGCTCCACTGTAGAACACTGGTGCCAACCAATAACCACCAGGAGCAACATGGGGTTCAGGGTCTTGTTCAAGAACACTGACATATAGACACACAGAGCAGGAACTGAACCTGCGACCTTCCAGTCAGAGATTGACCACTCTACCTCTGCACCATGCCCGCCTGGATATGATGTAGTTTAATTATTAGAATTATCTCAGTTATCAGATTATGCTGTTATATAGATGGTCTTAGGGTTCTGTCTTTTGGTTTTCAAAACAGGCTGCCATTTAGTGTTTGGGAATGTCTGAACAAACAACACCAGGGACTTAAAATGTGAATACTTGGCTTAGTGCAAAATTCGTAATACTTACTGATAGATTTTCCATTGAAATTGCAATTTGTGAAATAGACCAATTAACTTTAGGCAATTTTAAGAGTTTGTACCAGACATACAGCAAATCTTGCTTTTTTTTCTTATGTGATTACAAGCTTCAATTTTCTTTTTTTTTTTTCAAGGCATCACTTTTCAATAGTCAGGACAAAATCATAATATGGAAAAGAGGTGGCCATGTTTAATTTATTTATTTTTTTTAATGAAAGCAGGAAAACTTGCAGCAGAATGCATATTTGAAGTCTTTCTTTAAAAATCTTTACAACAATTTGCTTTTGCAATTAGCTGTGGCCTCAGTGTTATTTAGTTTGACGTCATGACACGCCTGAACGCACATTCATTTGCTTTGCACTCTTTGTCTTCATCCTTTTCCCGTCTTCCTTACAACTCTCTCCTCCCGGTTCTGTGGCAGGTTTTTGGCTTTACTCCAAGTGTTACTATTATCAAAATTCTGAACTAATTCCTCTACTCGGTCTCACGCTTTACCCTCTTTTTCTACACAAATCCACCTTTCTTTTTGTCTCTCTTTACTCTGCTGGGCAAGATAAGCCGCCGCGGCGCGCGGGGTCATGGCGCTGTGGATTCAGGCAGTCATTTCTGCTCATTGCCGCAGAGAAAGAGACAGTTCATCACTCCAGCCCGAGATTGTTCTAGTGTCTCTCGAGAAGAGCCGGCATTCTCATGAATAACAAACACATCTTTGCTCAGGGGAGGGACGGCTTTCTCACCTCAGACCTTAAAGCTACTTCTACCAACTCCAGAGTTATTGCAAATTTCTGAGAAGATCCTCTCTGAGGGCAAGACATGCGCTAAAGAGGCACAAAAAGAAAATGTAGTACCTACTACACCAAAGCAACAAACCCAACTGAGATTTTATCTTTTGGCCTCGGGCACTGTCCTGATTTATGCCTCCAACCAGATTAAGGTGACAATTTTAACACCAAACCTTTATTTAGAGCCATTACTTCCCTCACCTTTTTTCTCATTAAACTCCTGGAAAGAGAAGCTAAACAATGCTTCTTGGTCTTAAAATTTGTCCTTCTTTCCCACTTTAAAGGAATTCCAGGGTTCTAATATGTTGTTGCAGATTTAGCTTTTGATTGTTTCATAATTCACCAAACTAAGGCTGGGCGATAGTGAATTTTTTATATCACAATAATTTTTTTTAATTTCAGGTGATAAAAATATATGATGAAATAAACCAAATAACTATGTCTGTCAAATTTGAACACTCTGTTTTAACACAAATATGCATTTCCTATCATACTTTTATGGAAGCAATTGTGACTCATAATTCAAAATATAAACCTATACCGGAAATGCTTTTTCATTTTTCAAATTACAGCTGCCTCCGTTGACTCAAAAATAAAATGACAACTCAATCCGCCAAATGGCTTTTTCTTTTTCTTCAACACCGCTCATTCTGTCACTTAATTAAAATGACAAAGAAAAGGACATTTGACATTTCATTTTCAAAACGTTCTTTGTTCTCTGTACCACATTTGTACCAGTTACAAACAGTTTCAGCGTGTGATGCACATGACAGAATTGAGCAGGTTTTAGAGAGCGTTTAGAGAACGTCCAGGAAATAGCGGATGTGTTCGGCGCAAGTCGCCAGACCATACATCGGAGGATGAACGATAATGGATTAAACTGCATATTATTTTATTATCTGGATGTTTGCATAACGACTGTGTGTGCTAACTATGAAGGCTTAAATGGAAGTCATTCTATGTTTCCGGATAATAAATAATACGCAGTTTACCTCAATCAATTATCGTTCATCCTCCGATGTATGGTCTGGCGACTTGCGCCAAACACATCCGCTATTTCCTGGACATTGAGGCCATGCAACAAATATCTTTCAATCGCATGGAAATTGATATGGATGAATGGTCATCCCCTTCCATACGCGAGCCCCTCCAGCTGCTGAAGGACTGAGAGCAAGTTGGCCACGACAAACTTAGTTTAAATTGGAGTCTGTGACAGCAGAGTGTTCAGCCAAGCTCTCTAAAACCTGCTCAATTTTGTCATGTGCATCACACTCTGAAACTGAATGTAACTCCAACTGGGAAGCTAATTCCAACAAGAATTGTGCACACCCAATTGAGATTGCCATGTCGTTTGCCGGTAGCATCAATAACGCGGAAGAAGAGTGAGCACCGACGTCATCGCGCTGCCCCCCCACCCCCCACCTCCGCCGCCGCCTCTGGAACTGCCAGCTGGAAGTGAATTTGAAAACAAAAAAGCAATTCCACTTTGTATTATCGCTTTCATTACGTTACAGAATAAGCGGTGTTGAAGTAGAAAACGAAAAAGCATTTTGGAAGATTGATTTTTAATTTTATTTATGAGTCAATTGATGCAGTTACATTGTGACAATGAAAAAGCATTTCTGTAATCCATTTTAATTTTCAAATTAGATATTTCTGATTGAAGTTTGGTACACATTTGCTAAAGAACATTTTGAAAATGAAATGTCAAATGTCCTTTTCTTTGTCATTTTAATTAAGTGACAGAATGAGCGGTGTTGAAGAAGAAAAAGAAAAAAAAATTACAAACTAAACAGAAAAATTAAAGCAAAAGCTTTCAAGTTTCAAAAGAAAACATAAATAAAACAGAACACTAAACTTCTTGATCAATTCCATTTAAAAACAAAGCATTTATTTTACAAATAAATTCTGATATTTTCAAGTTTTACAGAACAAATATAAAATTCACAAACATTTTTGTCAACATCTTGTTAATAAGCTAGGAACTAAAAGCTAATTCTCTGAATTTCTTCTCATAATTTAGACTTGCTGCTGCAAAGGTTTTAACTTTGTTATTTTTGCTAGAGAATTATCGTTTATTTCAGTCTGATCAAATCTTACAGAAACACAAACTTTGGAAAATCAGCTTAAACCTTATGGAAAAGTGTAGCATCTGTCTATGCAAATTCTAGTGACACAGTTGTCCAAATTGTCTGATTGCTTGTAGATTTTAAACCCACCCGTTTGGGTGTTGATATTATTTCTCTTGGCAAAAGTTATGGTTAAAAACAGTTTTGATTTAGCATCGTGTCATCAACATATTGTCGTGACTATAGCTTTGACACCAAATTAGTTGTAATATAAGGCCATTAAAATGTATTGCGCTGTTGGTTTGTGACTGTTCATTGTAGTGAACTGTGTGGGGTCAAATCAAGATCAGCTTAAAGTGAAGGAAAAATTAGAATGTACATTTAAAAAAAGAAAAAAGAAAAACTGTTCTAAACTCAAAAGTACACATTATAAACCGGAAAGAAATAATAAAATGTATATATTTAAGGAAATATTTAAAACTTAAAATGTTGAAAAAAAAAAGATAAACTAAAAACTGTTTTTCAAATCTAAGAAAATGTTTATGCTGTCAAACCTTCCCCCATTTGTAGTCTTATTTGCTTTTATCCCTCTTCGCTTTTGGCCCACAATTTACGATTCAGACTTTTTATTTTTCAAGAGTTGAGGCAAATTTTAATGTTGGGTTGGGATTTTGAGCCCATTGGCTACCAGGACAGGATTGATTTCAGGTGATACAAGTTATATTGACGTCATTTCTGCTCCACAACAGCGCCTTATGTTGGCGCCACCCGTGCCATCCCTTCTTTGATGTGGTGTACAGTAGTAAATATGCTCTCCCAAAGTTTGGTATTTCCCTTTTTTAATTCAAATGTAGAGCATTTCTTTAAAAATGTTATATAAATATTTTCACATTTACAGTCTGGTTTTTCATTCACTTTAAGCTGATCCTGATTTGACCCCATAGAATTGATCCCATCATCATCAGCACCAGACTAAAAGTGGAAGGCGTTGCAGCGGCTTTCCACATTCTCTCCTGTGTTTATATGTAAATAGGTGGGTGCAGTGAAGCATTGAATCAGTCCAGAGGACTTAGAAGAACGTTTTGCTTTAGTTTGTTCATTCAGAATGTGCGTATGTGTGTGTGTGCTGTTACACTGGGTGGGGTGTACTGGTCAGGAATGCAATTATCATCAAACTGTGCTGCTGTGGCCTTAACAGCCGCCCTGCCTTTTGTCTGCATTTAGAAAATGAAAACAAAAAGACTTCAGTGCCCCCCCAGCACCATTCCCCATGACAGAGAAAGAAGGTAAACTCCCAGTCTGGTTCTCTACTCCTACTATGATAGAAATGCTGAGACATCATCAGTAATTCAGGACGAGCTGTACTTTCACAGAAAAATGTCAGGTCTCCCACAGCCTTACATTTTAGAATCCTATCTGACATTTTGGCTTTATTATGAATACAGGACTACCTTCAGTGAGTCATTTGGGGTTAAATTATTAATGAGACTATAAAATGCTCATTTTAACCACAATAACCACATTTTATAAAAGCAGCATGCAACAGCAAAACTAAAGGGTTTGATCCCAGAAGTAGTTACATGGCACATGGTATCCAAATATGAAGCTTCACATGAGGTGGTTGGGATAGTTGATTCTTTTCTTTGTTGAAGAATATTTGGAAATGTTATTGCCCTACAATAGGATGCAATACTTGCAATATTTTTTGACATTTGCTGAAAATCCCACTCCGATCATCTTTTTTGATGTATTTTTAAAGCATTCCTAGTTGTCGTTTAATTATAATTATGCAGTTTCTTTTTTTTTTTTTTAGCTAAAATGAAATTTTAAAAAAGTATTGTTTTCTTGGACATTCATTTAAAATTAACCCTTGAGTTGTCGGCGGGACTGTTGGACTTGTAGGTTTAAGCCAGGTTTCAGCTCTCATGAGGAAAACAGAGACATACATGTACGTATTTGGCAAGCGAATTATTCAGAATGATTGTGGCTTGCTGTAGTAGCTTCTGCATCGAAAAGCTTTTTCCAACAGCATTTTTTTTCAAGTAGATTTTGACAATTTGAAGGAAAAAAATTCTCAGAAATGAAATGTTAGGCTTAATTGTATTTTTATTTGTCCCTTATCAGAAAAATGCTACAAGAACATGTTAAAAACACCAAAAACATGATTTGTATCGAAGTGGGTCTTTAAGGGAATGGTAATGACCTAATGATGTTTGTTCTGTTTCGTGTATAATATTGGTCCACTAGAAATGAGTCAACTATTGATGAGTTTACGTTCCCACCGCTTTAGGAATTAGTGCATTGAAAATTTGAAAATCATTTGCCTCCTCGCTTGATTCCCTTACGCTCTTTTTCTCCCCAAGTATATTAAAAGTTCAGCTCAATTAAACGTAAAGACACAATTCGCTTTCCTCTTTGCTGTCGCGATGCTCGAAAAATATAAATATGAGTCTTCCTGTCACTTCCAGTCTGATTGAAACAGCTGAGTTGTTTTACGAACCCATTTCAGAGGAATGATGATCAGAATATGAAATTCATGTTTAAGTGCAGTTGAAGACCTGAATTGCTTTTGCTTTGACTCATCCACAGACTTTTCCTGCTTTTCTAAACTTTGTAAAAACTCCTTAAGGTCTGCTTTGTAGTCAGATCAAATTTGACTTTTTCAGCTGTAAGTTTCACTCAACAAAAACAAGACAGAAAAAAATCCTGATTAGATAATTGCTTCAACTCCAATGTATGAATGCAATTACCATAATTTAGTTTTCCTGGTGTATAATCAGCCATGTATTTGGTTCAAGTGTTTTCCTGTTTTATTTATTGCTTTTTGCCCATTTTTGCTAACTTTTTTTACACATAAAATTTAGACTTTGAACCTTTTTTTTTATGCATTTCACTTTCACACAGTTTTTTTTTTTTCAAAACAGGATTGGAACAGATAGAAGAAAAGTATTGGCCCATGCAAATGATTTTCAAAAAATAACATTTCAAGGGAAATAAAACACAAGTATCAATTACTTATTCTAGTTGGAAGGTTTTAATTATCCTGATGGCTCCCAAGGCTTTAAACCGCCAGCACTCACTATCATTTTTAATTTACTTATCTCTGTTTAACCAGCTTCTTTATTTCAGGCTTAAAATCATAGTGCTTGTTTTAATTTTGGGTTAATGTAAGATAAGTGCTTGGTTCTGCTGGTGCACAACAACCATCAATATGGTAATCAATGCCATCAAATTAACAAGAATTATGGCTTAAATTTGCAGTTTTTTTCTTTTTTTTTTTTTGTACATCTGGTTTGGTAAACACTTGCTTGTAGACACCTGGAAAATGAACCAGTTTTTAAGAGCTGACAAGCAGAAAACCCATATTAAACTGTAATGTGTGTGGAAATGTTATGGATAAAATGGGCATTTATGACTCCACCTTTACATTTAAAATGTTTAACATTTAAAATGATTCTAGAAATTTGCCTATTTTTTTCAATATTTTCATTTGAAAATCTAGCTTTAAGTTTAGTAGAGCTGCAAGTCTAATGCTGCGTTCACACCGAATGCAATTTGCAGGGCGTAAAACCAACAGTTTTAAAACCAGTCAAAGCAAAGATACTGCTAGAGGTCCTGCAGTTTCACCAGAGTGGCTGACATGATGAGACTTTTCCATAGATGCAAAATCCGAACTTTGACAAATATGTGCATCGCATTAATCAATCAGGAACTTAGCTTTGATTGAGTCCAAAACCAACATGGAGAACAAACCTCACCCTTGGTGTCATAATCTGCTGACAAAGGGGGGACAGGCAGTTGTTACATTGGGCCACAGAAAGACCGAAGTACGGCTGAAAGCGGCCGTCACAAGCTCATGTCATGAAAGTTAATCTCCCACATTAACTCCTCCCACATGCAAATTTTGAGTATGGTTTTTGAACACCCTTTGGACGTACAAATGTATGCAAATTACTACAAATTTTGCCAAAAAATGTGAAAGTAAATGTATTACTAGATACATTTTATACGACAATGTGCAGCTTTTTAACAATAAAAGGCCAGAGAGAGAAATTTTCATTCATTTGTTTTGTCTGAAATGTTTTAATTTGTAAAGTGTTAACTCAGATATCGCAGAAATTTTGTGTGCACAAAACACATCAACAGTAAGATAAGCAGAACTTTAAAGACTTTAATGTCTGCAGTATTACTTAAGTAAACAAAGATTTTAATATCCAGCCATAAGAAACAAACATTGTGTTTCTGCACTTTAAATGGACCAGGTGTATACGCAAGTCTGATTGGCTACTGGTTGTTGACGCGCACCTAAAAAACAAGTTCCAATCACATAGCCCAAATGTTCTATATCACTGTGCAGGCTTCTTTAAAACAAACTTTTTCTTTCATCTTTTGGTTGGAGGTGAATTTTTCCTCTGAACTGATGCTTTATTGAACCTATCGTGACTATAAGCAAAGATATCGCTTTCTTTTGCTGCTGCAGCCAAGGAAGGTGGTGGCTTAGCAATGCTTTGTGTTACTGTGACAATGGGCCGCACCACCAATCAAATAGTCAGGTTTTTGTGAAAAAGTGATTTGAATTGAAAAAATAACAAGAATATAGTACTAAAAGTCGGTAGAATTATTTTTTTTGTTTTTGCAAGTGGCCATGTTGTAAGTGGAATAATGCCTGAAAAAGGGGTCATTTTTGAATTACTCTCTTTATCTTTAGAACCACATTGATTTTTCTTTGACACAAATCGGCAATGATTTCAACCATAAGGTCATAGCAAATTCTAAGAATAATAATATATTTATCATAAATTAAAAATTATATATTTCTCTAGACGGGGGTAGATAGCGGTGAAGTAAAAAAATTGCACAGGGCGTAGAAAGACCAAAAAATTGAAGCTTCTATAAAAAACAAATTCCTTTAAAGAATAAAAAAATCTTAAATAATTTTTCAGCAGCGTCAGGTTTGAGTCAATAAACCAATATATTAAAGGATTTCCAAATACTTTTTTATTTTCAGAAGCACACATTTTGAGAAATGTTTAACTACTGATACATTCACACAAAACTGAAAACAAAACTTTTAGACTACAACTTTTTTTGGACAAATGAGTGCTGTAAATATGTTTTAGGTCAAATATCTTACTTCATTTAAACACTTAAGGAAATACAAAAAATGTTTTTCAAAAGTGGACCAATATATTTTTGTCTCTTTTCATATGTGCAGCTAAAACTGAGCATCCAGTTCTATCATTTACAAACATTCTAATGACACCAAGCCTATAAAATGTCATTTATATTATGTAATCCAGATTGTAACCATATCAAACTGTCACAAACAACCTAACCTAACTACCCATGCCAAGTAACACATGTTTGAACAGCCACTGCAATAAAAAAAACAGCACACCAAAAAGAACGCCCTCTTCCTGTTCTGACTATAAATCTTGTGGCAAAAAAGATAATTACTCATTGATGTTTGAATTAAAAAAAAGTTACCACAGCTAAAACAAATACTAAATTGTAAATGTCAATAGAGAAAAGCATGTGAAAGCAGTTTTCTTTTTGTGTAGAAACTCAGAGTAAATGGAGTCATGATGGCTCATCATGAAAGTGAATCTCATCTGCACAGGATGACTTGAGTTACCGCAAATCAACACCCGTCCGATGCATTTGTTTAAATGCTGTTCAATCTGTTTGCTTGTAGACCTCATTCTGAAAACAGTTTTTAAAATATTTGTTTTCTGTCAAGTGTGCTGCTAACTGAGCTAATTTTGCAACACTTTTACAGTCCAGACTCCAGTTTGTCCACAGGCAAGACCATTAAACACTGTTTTATGGTCAGAATTGCATTGTTGATTTGATTCTGAGAGTTTGCCTCCAGGAGAGCAAATGGGTGCTTCCATTCTCCACAGTCTGCTTTTTTTAACTCAAGGTATGAGGAAGGAGGCCTTATGCTAAGTTTGTCTGCATTGGGGAAACAGGCCGCTGACCTAAAAAGATAAGGGCCCTTTTGACCCCATTAATACTTAGGAGGATATCATCAGCGCGGAAAGAAAGAGGGGAGAGGTGGCCACTGGCATGGTTAGATGTCAGGGATTGTTACTCATTGTGGAAGTTACACAACTTTCCTGTCTGCAGTCACCACACACACACAAAGACTCGTTTCTACTTTTATTAAATAACCCCAACTGCACCTTTAGGTTTAAATCAATTTTTTAAGGAAATATGGGATATAAAGCAAAGATGACACAGGAAAAAGGAACTAATTTAAATCACAAAATAAAGTAAACTTAATCTGAGTCATCAAAGGGTTTATTTTGTTGTAAAATCCAACCAAAACTTTTGTGACATTTCATCATCTAGGGATTAAGTAAAAGAACACATGAAATAGTTATTAATTATTGATTAGTTAACCTTTTTCCAAAAACAGAATTTCTTAGAATAGAATCATAACTTTAAAATACATAAACATTCACATAATGTCTACAATGCAGTAAATAAAACTACACGTATTAGGTTATGTATAGAAAGAAAATTACAAGATTTAAGTACATATTTTCGGACCAGAAATATTGAAAAATGATATGGTCAGCTCCTTTAAAGGGTGTAGACAAGTACCAATATTATAAGAGAGTCTTAATTAGGCTTCTGTTTAAGTGGCACATTTCATTCATTGTTTTCTATTAATTTTCTAAACTCGTCTTGTCCCTGTCGGTGTCACGGGGAAAGCCTAACCCAGCCACTTGTAGGTGAAGACAGGGTAGACCCTGGACAGGTTGCCAGTCTGTCACAGGACCACAATCACACAGCTATACAGACACCTATTCATACCAATTCAATTTTATTTTAGCTATATTACAAACAAGTTTCAAATATCCTGGAGTCAGTCCTGTTCCAGATTGTGAACTTGTCTTTAACATCTGGTTTTATCCCAGAACCACTGAAAACAGCTGTAATCAAACCCCTCCTAAAAAAGGACAGTTTGGACACAACACAAATGAGCAACTACAGACCGATATCAAATCTGCCATTTTTAGGTAAGATAATTGAATAATTTTCATCAGTTAAATTAATTCTTAGTAAGAAACAACTGCTATGATGTCTTCCAGTCAGGCTTCAGACAGCACCACAGCACTGAGATGGCTCTGACCACAGTGACTAATGACATGTTTGAATACAGACGGTGGAAATATGTCAGTGCTAGTTTTAGTGCTTTAGTTTTAGCTTTAGTGAGAAAGTCAAAACATAGAAATGTATCACCCAACTCCTTTTCTAACAGTGGTTTTATTCATTACATTTGTTGTCAATAGCTGTGATTTCTGTTTAGATCATAAAATGCTCATCTTGTTGGTGTTTTCCTGAGTGTTGACCTTGCAGAGCGCGCTCACTTCTGCACCACACAGCAACTGCCTTTATCTTGTCTTCTTTATCTATGTTGTCCTTTTTTGATGCGTTGCTGCTGAAATCCGATAAGACCTGTGTATTGTAATGCACCTGATAATATCTCCTCACATGTCGAGCTCTACTCGAACCAAAAGCTTGTTTTGTCATCATGAAGTCACACTCCACCAATGTCATCTCTAAGAGCCAACCAGAATGCATTGCTTCACCCATTACTCTGCAGAATGGATAGAATAGGACGTCTAATGTGACCACACACGTTTAATCTCTCCACCATATGAAACCTTCAGGTTAGGCTCACTTTTGTTTTTGAGCGTCTGCTACCGTGAAGAGCCGACTTTGGAGAGAATGTGGTCAAAGCTGCCAAAACAAACTCAGATAGACTTACTTGATGAATGTCCTGCTGCTTCAACTCAGGGGATCAACTCGCACTTCATTCAAATTCCTCTGATATTGAAACCAGACTGTTTTTTAAAGCAAGGAATACCTTTTATCACCAGAACTAGACTCACACTTTAATGCACCGTTACTACTGAGGTTTTCTGTAACTCCTACTGGGAACCAAACTACTGATTGGGGAAGAATTAGTTTCTTAATACATTGGAAGAACAGAGCAACAATAAATCATTTTCTTTGGCTCTACTGGTTTTAAGGGGGGAGATTTATTAACAGAACAAAAAATGAGTTTACATGAGGTTAAAGCTGTTTTCTGAAGGTTCCAGTATTAAGCTTTAAAGAGCTAAAGCTGTTCACAAGAGAGTAGCAAAATGCGACCGAATCAAACATTGGCATTCGTGTGAAATGGTCTCACAGCAACTCAGTTCGCAGTGCCTTGTGGCCCACAGTCATCTTACATAAGCTTAAAAAATTAAATGATGGATTGCTCACAGAAAAGGCCAAACTGTTTCAGGGTTTTATTTTGGAATAAAGGGTTTGAAAAATGGATTGAGTTGGTGTCAAATGTCCAGATCATTAGGAGAGATTTAGTGGTGGTGTTGTGAAATCTGGTGCTTTTCAAAAGAATTTCACATCCTGCTAAAGTGAACTTCATTTGAGAAGTTTTTAACATATAAAACACTTACATGTATATGCAAGATACACAGCAAGATAGATTTTCTACATGAACTTTTAAAATAATACTTCCACGAAGTAAAATGTGAGGTACGACAGAACTTCTTTCAGAATGCTTTCTGTAAACTTCTATTAAAGTCAGTTGCTGAAATTTCTGTCTGGGATGATGATTTTGGTTGCACAACCGGGATTCTGTTATAAGGGTTCTTAGCTGGTCTTTTAGGATGCCCTGGCATGGACATATGGTAGTTGAGATGTCCTTAACTTTGAAAAAGAAATCTAACTTGATCCATCTGGAACCATTTGAAGGGAGGTGGCCAAGTAAGAGTCCCTAATGTTGTGTTTTGAAAAACAAGGAATTGACCCAATTCTTAGCAATTTCTTAGCTGGTTGATATCCAGACATGGTCCTTTCTTTGTGGACTTCGTATGTTCTGATTTGTCATCTGTCTAGGGTTTACCCTACCTCTACTCAACTGTAGCTAGGATAGGCTCCAGCAACTCCATGACACCGAAAGGGATTCAGCAGGTTTCAGAAAATAGATGGATAGATCTACCAATGAGTCTTTATCAGGCTTTCTTGCCAGATAAGTGTTCTTGCCAGATAAGACAAGATTGCCAGGATGTGATGAAACAGTTCATCTATCTCAAATAAGAAATGTGTAATTGTTTTTTCATCGTTCATTCTTTGAATTAACGTAACTCTTCAACTGTTTTTGCAACTAATGTAATTCAAATGGATTCTGAAGCAGAGAAAAGCAGTTTTTTGCTGATATGCAACATGTTACATTAGTAAAGTGTTTCTGCAATGAACTATATCGGCACAAAGACACTTTTCTTTGTGTTAGAATTCGTGGAAATTTCATTAATTGAGTAAACAGTTGATGAGGTACTTCAAAAGCCCCTACAATTGGAGCAATAGAGAGTAGCCCGATGGATAGCGAAGCAATTCGTATTCAGCCTTGGTCTCTAGGTGTTAGTTCTCACATCTATTGCGGCAAACTTCTGATCTGTCTGTTGGAACAAAACATTCCTGGTTTTAAATGACACCTTAAGAAAGGATATATTATTGTTTTTCAACAAGATTAATATCCCAGATTCAGTCAGAAATCTGTTTCCTGGTTCAATCTCCTTCAGCTACCATGCCTCCTCTCTCAATAGGAGTCATGAATAGAAATAACTTGGAGGGGGAATGATATTGCTTGGAAAATACGTTGGCAGATGTGTGCTTTAAATAGAAGTGTTCCATTTGTGTTCTACTTGTTGTTTTTGTGATTGGGCTGTGTCAGTCATGCTGACAGTGGTCCCAGAGGTGCTCTCCTGCTGTTATGTGCTGTGCGGTAGGTAAATGGTACTCAGTCTGTAGTTTGTGTGGATGAGCAGGCTCCACTGTGGACTCTACATGTGGGTTCACCCACACAGGTTATTATTCAACATGAGCCCCAAAAGCAGCTACAAGGCTGATCTAATGAGGTACTGTAGTATGACTGAGCCTTTTCCACCCGAACTGTCAGGAAGCACATTTAAATAGTATTAGGACTTTTTAAAACTGACCCTTTTAATTAGAAAAATTAAATTGTTTTGTTCAGCACTTATCTGTCCTTTCTTATACATTAGCTATTTTATCACCTGAAGCCACTGTTGCAGACTTTTGACATAAAACTTTCTTGATGGTTTTTCATTCTGCTTTCACAAAAAATACATTAATGGATGCAAATTGCTGAAGTAGTTCATGTGGAAGTTTCCTTTCCAGTACTGAATATCAGGGTAGTCATATTTGCAAATAAAATCCAACAAATACAGCTTTGTGGATAAGAATAAGGTTTAATGTTTATGAAAGTGGTTTTTAACCCGGTTCTAGTTTAGGTTATTTCTGTTCAGTTAGGACTCATTTAGTATTAGTAACCTGGTAGACTCTGTTCCATTGAGTGAAAAAAAAAAAACAAGAAGTGCAATTGTTTTGGAGAAAGTAATCTGATCCAACATGATTTGAATTAAGAAATACTCAGAAACACAGTTTAAATCATAAACTATTTTATATAGCTCCTCTATTATGAAAAAAATGTTACAAGAACATGTTAAAAACACAGAAGAGGCCATTTTCATTGGAGCGGGTCTTTAAGCAAAATAAATGAGAATATATTAATATAGAATATAAAGTAAAAACTAAGACTTGGCTATTTGCAAAGCTTTATATATTTAACAGAATATCTAACCAGAGATCCTTTCTGCTACATCACTAGAACTGATGTTTTATTTATAAAAGCTGAATAAAGGCCTTCAAACTAATCAAGCTAAAAAGTAGTTTTTCCAGCCATATATAGTGCCAAAGAGGGATGACGTTTGGTACAAAGAAAAACATTTAGACAATTTTTTAAAAAATGTTTGACACTTCCTTGTAAAGAAAGCAAAATGTTTTCTATTTGTCTTTTTTGGACAAAGACAGACTTACTGACTTGTTATTTTTAAAAAAAACCATTCATTTTTTTCCATTTGGCAGCTTTTCAAAGTGTTGTTACAGATTAGTTTGTTGCACAAACCAAAGTTGGATCATTATGCATCGACATATTTACTCTTGCTGTGCTGTGTTCAAAACTTCTTATTTTTTTCCAAATAAAAAGGCAAAATGTAACATTCACAAATAATTGGAACAGTTGGAGTCAGTTGTTTGGTTTGGAGACCCAACTGCGGTTGTTTGTGTTGTTTACTCCACTGCAGATTCTCAGACTACCTTTTAATGTTCTCCCTTTTTGGCAGCCTCCTGTTGGATCCAAGGAAAACAATAAAAGACGCCCTGTTTTCCATCAATCGAAAAGTCTTTATCTGTTTTTTTTTCTTGTAAAGATTTCTTTCAAGGAAAGAAACGTGTGGTCAGAAAAACAGAAGGACACACAGCTAACAGTCCACAAAAAATTTATGTACTTCCTGTAAAGCAGCTTAATTTCACAGCTAAATTAGATTTTTAAGACAGCCTTTGCCTATCGAGACTTTCTGTCTAAAATAATTAAATTGTGACCTGAACTAAAGCAGCAGGGTATTCCGGTTGCCAGAGGTACTTGTTTCGATTCTACAAAACATTATCTACTTAATTAGGCTGCGATTTAGGCTCAGAAATGGCGGGCTGATGTTAGAAAGCCTTTAAAGTGACTGAAAGCAAACAATCTTGAGGGGAACCCTTTGCTTTCAAGGCCTTTCTTTACTAATGACGGGATGCGAGCAAACGCCAATACCCAATTACTCTGGCATCTTGAGCGTGCCATAATGTGCTTTGTGTTGTTTTGAATTCAATGCTGAATTCGCTCACCCTCCATTTGCCTCTTTTGTTTTAGTTCATGTAGCTGTACAAACCTTTCTTGCAGAAAATTACTTTTAAATGGTTTCCAAATGTCTGATGAATCTAAGAGTCTTTACACCAAGGCAGCTCTGAAGGAACAGGGAACAAGCCTAAAAATCATGTTTAACATGACTGTAAAGCGCTTTGGGCCTTCAAGGAAGGTAGAGAAACACTATACTAGTATTTACTATACACACTACTTACTTACTTACACTATACTAGTATTACCATTTGTAGGGGTGTAATGGATCATGGGTAATCCATAATTCGTACGGATCACTTGCCACAGTTCGGCACGCATGTGTACTGCGGACCCCCTACTCCCCATACTGCATCATTTAAATCCCTTTTCAAACAGATCAAACAGCATGCAAATTGCGCCTCAAATTCCCCTCCACCATCTTTATTTTAACATGCGTCGAAGTCGCTGCCTGATGTTTGTGCAAAAATTAGTATAAAAAATTGGACGCTCCCGCAGTGCATGGGAGGAGCACGGATGATGAGAGATCAGGTTTATTTATTTTGAAGGGTTCTACAAAAAGCATTGGTAAACACGTTTGCATGTCTGGTTTAGTTGAGGTTTTTCAGAGATTTTCCTTGAATGTGGATATCTCTCTGTCCTGTGGAGAAAGACGGACTACAAGGAATGCCGCTGATGCATGTGTGCTCGGTGGGAGGTGGAGGTTATTGCAGCAGCAGGGGACACAGTAAACAATTTAAAGTTGTAAATTACTCCATCTATCAATCTTGGCTATTTAAGATGCATTGCCCAATGATGCACTTTTGTTTATATGAACATCTTGAGTATTTTTTAATGTATAGTAATATTCATGAGATTGAGGATGCCACTCGTGTGTTGTTTTTTATAAATAGGCTTCAATGAGCATTTTTTTTATATGTTATGTTTTGAATTACTTTATTTGTGATTTATAAAAAAAATACATATTGTAAAACTTTAAAAAATGATTTTTTTTAGCTTTAACTCGTTATTTTGCCTTTTTTTCCCCCTTTTTACTGATCCGAAAAATTATCCGAACCGTGACTCTAAAACTGTGACACGATCTGAACCATGAGTTTTGTGATCCAATACACCCTTAACCATTTGTCTTGAAAGAGAACATTGATGGAATCTGCATTCTTGTATTTATAAAGTTGAAAATTTGTCTCATTTAGGCAAGTTCTGTATGGTACCTGGCTTTCCTTCAGTCTTGCGAATCTGCCGTTCTTGCGAGGGGTCTGTGAAACCCGATTAGTCCCAAAGTTGTTAGAGCCTTAATTAAGCAAAAAGGGACAGGCCAAAAAAACCAAAAGCCAGCAGCCAAGAGCTAAGATTTCATTAGGACTGGATGGCTCCTGGCCCTTTCACCTCCTCTTTTTACTTACATAAACAGCGAGAGGAAGGAGTTTTGCCCTTTTTGTCTCAACTCTATAGCAGAGGAGGAAATTTCTTATCGGTGTGAGGTTTTCGTCATGAATATGAACGTTTCTTGAAGCAACAGGCAGTTGTGTGAGGGATGGCGGAGGATTGGAGACTTTCAGTCGCAGCTTGAGGTCAGGAGTCACACGGTAGTGCTGTTATAAAACCACCAGAAAGATAAGCTTCTAGAATGCTAATGACAAGTAAAAGATATGCTTCTAATTTATGCCTGTCACAAGAAAAACCCTTTCTGTGTCTGTAATGCTTAATGAAAGTACAATTTTATATAAAATCAACAATTTAAAGACAGATTTTCACACCTTTTCATATTTCAGATTCTTCTAAGTGCAACTCAAATTATTTAAACCAAAGTTTGCATTTATCAAGAAAGAACTTTTTGACATTTAAAGCCTTTGTCTGACATATGTGTTACGACTTTGCAAGTTTTAAGGCTAGTAACTTTGTAAAGGAGGTTGATGAAGTGAAGAAAAAAACAACTCAATGGCCTTGTGGAAAAGTGTCTGCCCCAAGACTTGATGGTTATAGATTCAAATCCACAGTCGAGTCAAATGAAAGATCGACACTCAGCATTGAGAAATTAATTGGCGGGTTAAACCACCAAATGGTTCCTGAGCGCAATTGTGTCTGTAGCTCACTACTCCCCAAAGGGATTGGTCAAATGCTGATAACCCATAGGACTTTAATCGTAAATAAAAAGTAGGTTTTGTATACCCACTAATATTTTACAATACAAAGTTAAGCATTATTGACCAACTATGAGGAAAATTTTGTTTTTTGTGTTTTTAACGTGTTGTTGAATTTTTCTGATAATGAAGGGCATATACAAAGAAAATTAAGCTCAAAATTTTATTTCTGAATATCTCTTTCTTCAAATTGTTGTGAATCAGGAGCAGACAATGTAGAAAATGGACGGGCCACAATCTCCATAATCCAAGCTCTTAGCAACGGAGGGGAGGGCGCTTGGCAAGTTGGCATGGCAGGAAACAGACCTGCGATCCTCCAATCATATGGCGCTCGCTCTTTTCTGTTCTACAGTCACCCCAAATCAACAAATCCAATTTTTTAAGAACACCAAATGCCAAAAACCAAATACCCCAAAACATGAGTACTCATGTGTACTCATGTATTTCTTTGTTATAGCTGCTTTGGTAGTAGTAGTAGAAGTAGTAGTAGTAGTTGTAGTAGTAGAAGAACTTTACTGGTACTATGACATTTAAAAAGTGATTGTTGGTCAGGGCAACATTCATTCCTTAAAACAATAATTTATCGTATAAAATTTACAACTTAAAAAATAAATTAAAAGTGCAGCATTCGTTCGTTGACAACAAGAAATTACAACTTTTAATTTGCATCCAAATAAAAAGTGCATCAGTCATTAAAAACAAGGATATACAATTACTTAGTGTTTAAATAGTTAAAATCACAATAAATTATAATAAATGTGTCCAAAAAAGTATAGATGTTTGAAGGAAATGCTGACTGAGCAAATCACAGCAATTTTGTGTCTCTTTAGTTTAATATTAATGTAGTGAGGCACCAAATGCATGTGTTGTGTTATATGTTTTATAAGCAGAGCTACTGCTGTATATCTTCCAATAGTAACCTGGGCGTTTATTTAAAAAATTTGTCAACCGACCCGGCGTTTAGTAGAGCGTTTATTCCATCACAGACAGAATGGTGATGGTTAACAAATGCAGAAAACAGATTAACATTTCTGAATTTATTTAAATGTTGAAAACAGAACGGCAATTCAAAATACCAAAATATTTAACATACATAGTTATCGGAGATCAAAACAGATAAAAAAGGTATGAGAATTTTTTAATTTGGACTTCATTTTGTATTTGATTTGCTTTAAAAGCTAATGTAGTTCCTGTGTAAACTTCTAGAAGCAATTTAAAAGAGGTCCTAATATAAAATTAATTTTATGGACAGTATTTTTTGTTTAAGTAGTTTTCATTCATACTTGAGTGTAAATAGATAGCAGAGACTGTAGAGTTTTTCATTGTTCTTAAGATATTTTCGGTTCTGATCCAAAGGAAAAGAGCCTTCACAACTTGTTGCATTTTAGACCAGTACACCAAAAACTAAAGAAACCAACATTTTTTGTGTATGAGAACTCTTGTTGAGAGTCCAGACAGACCAGAAATGTTGGAACAGCACTTTTAGGCTGCAGGGAATTTGAGGTTTATGCTTGGAGCGCTCCAAAAACATGAGAACAGGAAGGAAGGAGTGTTTGCCAGCACCAGGGTGAAAACAAGATTAGAGTTCAGACAAAACAGAACCACTTCCTCCTGCCGCTGCAGTCCGGCTCATAGTACAAAAAGGCTGTTCCTCCTGGAGGAGCTGCATCTCCGGAACGTTACTCCTTTGAGCAATCTGCACCTTTGTGCTTTAAAGTCTGAACAAGTTACTCAAAACAGCTGCTTTAAGATCCCTTTCATTTTATCCACATCAACAAATTTGATTACCTAGAAGGTTGAAAAAATATGCACAAAATAAAGCAACTTCCGCACAGCAGAACAGATCTGCTTTTCATTTCCTGAGATTGGAGAGTTTATACCTGGAGGACACAGAATGCAAAGTACAAAGAAGTCGTTTTTTTTTTTTTAACCTGCGTGCTGGACATCCAGCTCTTTTTTCAGGCTTTTATTTTGAATATTTCCTTTACTTTTGGATGCAAACATGCCATTTTCTACCTAATTCCACATAAAAATAGACAAGCTCGTTCATTCATTCATTCATTTTCCAATCCGCTTTATCCCTTTCGGGGTCACGGGGTTGCCGGAGCCTAACCCGGCTACTCATGGGCGAAGGCAGGGTACACCCCTGGACTGGTCGCCAGTCTGTCGCAGGGGCCACAATCACACACCCATACACACTCACACCTAGGGACAATTTAGAATAACCAATTAACCTGTGAAGCATGTTTTTGGACGGTGGGAGGAAGCCGGAGTACCCGGAGAAAACCCACGCATGCACGGGGAGAACATGCAAACTCCACACAGAAAGGTCCCCCAGCCAGGACTTGAACCGGGAACCTTCTTGCTGGGAGGCAGGAGCGCTAACCACTGCGCCACCGTGCAGCCCATAGACAAGCTCGTGTATTATTTAAAGATTTCAGGAAAAAACACAGCATTTTCTTACTTTTGTGGTCACTTTTCTCTTTTTCTGGATTAAATTTTTGCAGCAATAAGTTCACATACACCTGGATTCTGGTTTGAATTTGTAAAGTGTTTTTTGACGGGAATAGTGAGGATAAATGTGGCTTTGTGCAGTAAGTTGCTGAACTGATATTCAGCTGGGCATCTCATCCAGTAGCAGTGCTCTTGATAAAAGCCTGTTAAGCTGCAGAAATCCTGTCGGTTTGTGCATGATGAGGGTCACAGTTGGAAGAGCTTTCCAGTCTGCTGATGCTCCAAGCTGAAGCGTGGATCTTCAGTGAACCTGATTAAAGCAGAGCAGAGGGTGATTTAAGGTGACCTCTTGCTATAAAACAACCTTATTGATAAACTGATTTTAAAGGACCTCAGTTGCAGCTTTGAATTCTGAAAAGAAAACAGGAACAATAAAGCAATCCAAGAAAAACTTTTCTTGCATTTTTCTTTCCATCACAGACAATAGTTCATTGGTGATTTAACAGCAACTGTGCTGTAATTACCTTGTGACTGTAATAACCATATAAACAACACATTTCCTGTCTTATATTAGTAAATAGTTATAAAAAAAAACACAAAATAGCACGGTGAAATAAAATTTTGCTCATCAAAGTGCCTACGTAAAAACTGTGACTGATGAAGATGCAAGAATTGTCAATTCTGCAGTTTCCATGGCTACATGGATTTATTCACAAGGGTGAGATCTGGAGATGGGGCTGCAGCATAGCAGAGACAAGTGATGCAATTTTTCTTTTTTGGCTTTAAGCTTAAAAAAGTTGAAAAAAATTACATTTTAAAGATTTTCAGGCATTTAACTAAAAAAATGTGTCCTCGATGAGCAAATGCTTCCTTTTCTTTTATTTCACAACAAATACAGCAATTTATCAAATAACACCTTTGATCCTTTAATTTAAAATTTGAAAAACAAATTCATATTTGCTCTAATTGTTGACTAAATCAAGTCCTAAATTTGTTAAATGATGGAAAATAAATGATTAAGTTTGAGGAATGCTTAGATACTAACCTGCTGGTTTATTGTTTTAAACTGTTTCTTTCATAATAAAGCTAATTTATTTGTTGATTTTGCAAGAATCAATCTTTAACTTTTTAATTTGGGTGTTGTCAAACAATAAAAAAAATCAAGAATTACTAGAAACCAAATTTTCTGGGAAATTTGATTGTATTTGGTTTTGTCAGAAATGATTGTTCTCCCTATTCCATCATACATTAATAAATACGCAGACAAAAAAAAAGAAAGTCCTAAAGTTTTAATCATCTCAGACCCCTCTGAGCCTCCTGATCTGAAAAAGTAATCGAAAAATGAGGTAAATACAGACGTAAATTTACCAGTTGATGGACATGTCTCATAATTAAACTCTTATCTGAACTATTTGTGTTTTACCAAAATGGTATGGAAAAACTTTGGTTTGGGTTTAAAATTGCAATGAAAAATAAAGCTCCTGCATAAGCAAGTTTCAACAGCTCAAATCTGAGGGTTCAGAAAACATTTTGCCTTGAAGAGAAGAGTGGAAAAAATGGCACACATTCACAAACGTGTTCTTAAACTACTCTAAGCAATTTTTCATCATAATCCCTTTGCAAAGTACAGACTTGTTCCACGAAAATATCTCTGCAGATTCATTAGAGGTTTAAAGCCACAGCACTGATGGTATCTTTTTTTGACCTAAAATAACATGGATGTTTGAAAAAGCAGTCATCAGAGGCAGACAGGAACAGCTTGATTTGTGTATGGCATTTATGTAGATGTATTATGACTTCAAACTAACGTTCCACAAAATTTTACCTCAAATAATGAAAAGTCATACATTTACTGTTTGGTTAATCTTCAGGTTGGGTATGTCCTGCTTGAAAACTGGACCTGATCACACACTTTCAGATTTGATCGGAGTCGGATGTTTTATCTCGATCAGGAATGGGGTATTTATCGTATTTTCCACACTATAAAACACACTTTAATGCCTCAGTTTTCTTATAATACGAGTGTCATATATGGATTAATTATGGTTGGGCTTTCTGACGTCGAAGCATTTTTGAGAGGTATACAACTCTATGTCAAAATGTTTGCTTTTTGTGAACACGCTAACGAGGCAGATGTGTAGCGGTGTCGTTCTGTGTTTTGTTTTTACATGTTACTAATAAGGTTGGGGGTTAGCATGGTTACAATAACGTTTGTTTCAGTAATATCAGTCTGTTTTTTTGTTTGTTGCAAACAAGGCTGGTATTGTGAATACGCTAACGCTTCTTACAGTGCCAAGGTGTACCATGTTACAAACAAGTTCTCGAATTACTGTGAATGCAGTTAATAAAGTCTTGACGAACTGATGGTCTTATCTCTGACTTTTTTTTATAGTTTGGTGTGCCTTATTTATGATATAATTCAGAAATTAGACCATTTATTGACGGTGCGGCTTATAGTGCAGAAAAACTGTTCTCATTTATTTTGATCAGAATTAATTTCGAGTTTGTTATTTTAATAAATGCCCTACTAGAAGTCTGCCTATCATGACGGAATCACGAAATGTTATTGCCGTAAAATGCAGTAGTATATGAAAACGACTTCAGCAGGAGGCGCACAAAACAGTTTGGCGAAGTTAGCGAAATATTCGCAGACTTCCCGTGTCAATAACTCCTTTAATATACATTTAAAACTGACATCAAGTGTCTCTATTGTCTTCATGCAAACAGGAATATTAAAATGCATTTTAAAAGAAAAAAGATATCTGGAAAAAAAAGACTATCAGCAGATACTCAGAATTAAAAATGACTCAAAATTGGATCAAGGTAAAATAAATTTGACTGGGACATCTGTAGTTCATATTTGGAGTTAAATCTGCAGTTTTGGATAGAAACAATTACAGAAAATTCACTTTTGCCATAAAAGGTGCACACTTTTACTTTTGTAACACTTTTATTTTTGCAGTTTAGTTTCTTTGCACAGACGTTAAAGCGTCTGCAGACATTCTGTTTGTCTCCATATCACTGAGTGGAGGCTCAGGAGTCGGGGGCTTTTGTGCAGGTCCGTGGTTTCGCAGAACTAACTTCATGCACACAGCAACAGCACATACTCTCCCACAAACATCCCTGTAATTGCTGACTGCTTTCCAGCCCTCTCGAAGCCGCTCTGCTCCAGCCCGCAGTGGTGGTCATTGGACCACAGAAGAAGTTTGGCAAACTTCTTGGCACACAGAGGGCCGTTTCCCACAGATCCATTAAAGCTAGTGCAGACAGTCTGAGATCTCTGTGCAGCCCTGCTGAGCCCAGCTGGCCCGTCCTCGGGCCTTTGGATCAGCCTGACAAAAACACAGGAATGCCGATGCCACTTTTTGGGTCAATGATCACAGCCAGAGACCCTTGTTGCGCGCTCGCCCAAATCCTTTTTGTTTGCTGTACCCCCTGTGTGAGGGAAGCTCATTTTGATGTCTGGCTTACTGTTGATTGAAAATACTGTAGTCTGAGGTTGGACTGGAAGTGGAAGGTCTCGCAGACTTGAAGTTCAAAGCCAGAAAGTGAAAGGATTTTTCCTGAAATATGGAGCATTTTGAAGAAAGCAGCCAGGGGCTTTGTGGCGACCGGGAGCTTTGATCATGGGGAAATTTCACGTCCTCTGTTTGACTTTTCTTTGCCCCCAAACAGCCTCATGACAGAAAATCCCGATGTGCAATTTTCTGACATAAATCAAAGGAAGAAGCAAAAATTCAGACGCATGGCTGGATTTGAATAAATGAAGCAAAGCATTACTTATTTTTCTTTCTCATGCTTCTTCTACAGATGTTTACAGTGCATTGTGATTGTGCAAATGTTTTTAACCTCCAAAAAGAGATTTCAATTCTAAACTCAGATCAGTGACTCTCAGACCTGGTTTGAATAAAACAAAACAATTTCCAGAGAAAGTAGTCTAAAAACTGAAATTCGTTCAAATGCCACAAGCCAAGTCCTGATTAACAACATAGAAACTCAAAGTTTAGAAATGTGACTGCACATATGAGCTTGAGCTTTCAAAGATGATGCTTTTTTTTGTCGTGATGCAGCATCTCCTCTTTAACACATTTTGAATACATCTGGACACCAATTTATGAGTTTTGATGTTGGAATGTTGTTCCCATAATTACCTGATATGTTTCCAGCTGTAAAAGAGTTCATTCTCGTCTTTGAACCCATTGTGACGGTTATGGTTGCGATCTGGGCTATATAAATACAATTGAATTGAATGGATATTTTCCACATAATATTGCCAAATGTCCTCTATAGGTTAAAGATCTGGACTGCAGGCGGGTCAGCTGATCATTTATAACACAGGAATTTAAGCTACAGAGATCCCTGGCATGTGACGCGCGTTCAAGCACAGGCTAAACGTACATTTTTGAATACCCATTTAGTGCATTGTATTCACACTGGAGGCTTGAAGTGAAATGCTGAAGCTCTGCAAATCTGGTGAATCTTGCTCCAGGCTTTTTCATTCACAGCTCTGTTCTGATATATGAAAGACTTGGGCCGAATCCGAATTCTTACCCTACCCTTCCGGCTTCTCCGTATACCTCAGATTGAAAGGGCATTTGAAGGAAGAGGGGTGTCTGAAATTGTTTTTTTTAAGGGTAGAGTGAAGGGACTTAGAGTTCTGTAGGGTGATGGTGTCGTGCTGTGCTTCGGAGGACAAAAGCATTTCTTCCTGTTGGTGTGCTCTGAAGCACAGACGTTTACATATAAATGTAAGTAGTGACTCGTTGTTTTAGCATGACTTTTTAAAGTTATAAAACAGATGTTTTTTTTTTTACTCGCGCTTGCAGCTACTTGCTAACGTAGATCTCTACTAAATTATCAAATTAAGTCTCTGATGTGACGAGCGACAGGTGATTAACATACACAAGACTTTGTGTTGGTTTTCCTCCAAAATCTGAGGGTCATCACCAGCTCACACTCATGGAATGTTGAGGTTTTGTAAGAAAAATCGTAGATAAGTCGTAGGAATCCAACATCTTTTCAATAAACTCGTCAAAGGGTTTTTTTTTGTTTTGTTTTTTTGGTCAGGCAAAAAACAAAAAAACGGTGTTCAGTTAATTTATCACATAAGAACTCATCATTTTTTTAATAAAAGTTCTACCTTTGTATAGTTCAAAGCACTAGTTATGTGAAAAGTGTGTTCACATTTATTCACAATTATTCTAATAACCACCAGCACAAAAGTAATTTGACTCACAAAGTGCTACAGGAAGTTTTGGAGGCGGTATAGGCGGTATATCCTTAACCATAGAAGAAGACCGAGACAAACGTATGTTTCACGGCGGCACAACAACTGTGTACAAGCACCTGAAAGAAGCATGTGGACGATTTCCTCACCGTCCTTGGTCAACGTAGTTTGTACTCGCATCTTATTTTTAGAGAATGGTTGTAATGTTTTCTATCATAGTGCTATTATTGGACTCTAACGATTATCTGAGTACTCTAATACTCATGATCAGCTCCCAAAAATTGGAGCATGAATATTAGTAAAGTCCAAGATTGCTGATTCGCAATCTTTCTTAACATGGTTGAGAGTAGTAGAAATACAATTCAGGAAAAAATGTAGTTTTTCCACTGAAATGCAGAATAGTGGTGGATTTTAAGATTATAAACTAAAAATAAGCTGAATGTGTGGCACTAATAGCACCGGAAGTAAAGAAAGCTTCAAAATAAATTGTTAGTGAAGCTTCCCATTTTCAAAGTGAAACTAGCTAGTGCGTTTTTGTAGTTTGGGGGGGTGGGGGGAGAGACGAGACTGAAGTTCCATTTATTGACATAAGTTCTGAGAATACTAATTTACCTTAACTTTAGCCGGAGCTTTAGCTCCAGTGTTTACATTTTTTGATTCCGGTAACTCTTCAAAAGTTCAAGTAACTAATGTAATTCTAGTGGATTCTGATGCGGGAAAAGCAGTCTCGCGCTGATATGCAGCGCTGCACAGTGAAGTGATTACGTAATCAATGTGAATCCGCTGATTCTGCCGTAGAGAAAAGCGATTTCTCATAACTGCTTTGCACTTTGCACTTTAGAACGTTGTGTTGCAGAACTGTGAGGGGAGAAAAACTGTGGTGAACATTTTCAGGATTTGTTGTTGAATGATCCAAAACAACAGTGATGGTTATGTTTTGTTTACTGCTGAGGTTAACCAGAAAGTTAAATAATAATAAAACTTTTTTTAAATGTTGAAACAAGCACCATTTCTTTCTGTCTAAATCTTTGTGTTTTTATCGGTTTGTTGATTCTAAACTATTGTTCTAAATAAAAGCATAAAGGATGGTGATTTATTATATATCATTTTAAATTAATACATCCAGTGAAAAGACATAGCCAATTATGACTTTTTTGTGCAAGCATATAGCCTGCCTGGGACCTAAAACATCTTATTTTATATAAGGTGAATTGGAAATTCATGAACTATACATAAAAAATTTCTGTTTCTGTGAATGTATCATATGCCGAGCATTAGCAGAACCAAACATGACTCAAACCTCCCCGGACCGAGTACTAGCACTGTCCAGCACCTTTTGTAAAAAAAAAAAAATTTGCACATCGGCTTACGTAAACAATAATTGTTCACTAATCCAAAAAATAATCGGTGACTAATAAACAAATAAAATAATCGCTAGTGACAGCCCTAATCTCTAATGATAAAGAAATAGTTTTTATTGAGTTAATCATTAATCAATCCCAAAGATAACAATCATTCAGTAAAATTGACATTTTTCTGTCACATATACAAACTCTACATCCATCTCTTTCTGCCCAAGCATCTGTCAGTTTTTGAGGGAGCCAAACCTCCAACATCAGCTGCTGCCGCTCAAACGTTTTTGCAGCCAGAGCCAGGTGTTGTGAACTGCTGATGAGCTGAAGGAATGTGCTGCTAGCAGGCAACAAACGAGAGAATATGGTCCAGTGAAAAAGCCTCAGAAAATTACAGGACAGGGATTGTGGGCCGAGAGTAAACCAGAGACCACCGAAAGGAAGAGGAGACAGAGATTGTGGTGGAAGCCGAAATAAAAAGGTGTTTCTTGATGTTAAAGAACCTTTTCTATCGTTTCTAAATTCTTCTGTAGAAGAAAAAAAAACAGTCCAGATAATTTAAAAAAAATCTTTCTCTCCTTCTTTTAAAGTACCTAATCCAAACTGGGATTGAGCCTTTGAGTCACTAAGATTGTAGCTTTAGAAACTCTGATTTCAAAATATAATTTAGTTTATTTTAGGTCATATGACAGTCCAAGTAAATACTTGATTCTGATTAGCCACAGGATGTCCATTAAGTAAGGGATATTTCACAATAGTGTTAATTTTTAGAAATGAATGAACCATGCGGAGGTGTGAATTGACGAAAAAGTCCATTGATTGAATAAAAATTGATTAATGATAACATCACAGTCAGTAGCAAAAACGTATCCCGATCTATTCTTCAAGTTTCTGTTTTTCCGGTTACCAACTGGTATTTAGGACAGCACAGTAGTATTAGACATTCAGGAAATAGGACCAGAACTTCTTTTTTACATGTCCATTATTACTTTTTGTGCCATAGTCTTGGTAAATACTTAATGATGCTTTGTATCACTTAACATGACATTGAGCGATGTTCTGGTTACCATGTCAACGTGTCACAGTGAGTGTGTGATAGTCAGTTTTTTGAGAAAAACAATTTAAACAATAAAAATAACAAAATTAAAGTACTAATAATTGAGTTATTTCTTTTGTAAGTGACCATGGACGGTTGCATCTACAAAGTCCATTAAGTTCTGAGTATGGAGCTTGTATAAATGAAGTACATGTCATGACATATATCAGGTGACCTGATGGAAACCTCTTTGGCATATACAGACGCAATCTAAGCACCTCCAACACGATTTGAACATCGGGCCAAAGTTTTAAAAAAAAAAAAAAAGAACTCTGGGGAGCTCACTGCGTCGCTTCAACCAATCAGGGACTCAACTTTGGGCATGTGACGTTTTCAGTGACAGCAGGTAGAAAACGCACACAGCGTGTTTGATCGATCCATAGCTCTCCTAAACTTCCATTCATTTTCCTAATCTTATCCTGTATTTTTTCCGTAGCCCGTTCCTGCTACTGTTGGGCAAAGGTGGGTATAGCTTGGACAGTCTGTCACAGGGCTCATGGAGCAGGAGCGATTATGCTCCCTGTGCCGACTGGCTCCCGGGAAATGAGCTGGAGGCTAGACAGAGATGGTGCTGGATGGAGAGCTCAGGCTACTTGAACTTTATGGTGTTTTTCTTATTTTCATCGAGACAATAATAAAAAAAAGTCCCCTCATTTTATTCTTGTTTTTATGTTTGCTCTCTCGGGTTAATGTGGGACAGCGAAACCTTCAAACTCGGTCAGAGAAAGACTGAAAGATATCAGACACAGTGGGAGTGAAGCTCAGTGTATCGGGTGAATCTCTAAATGATCTCATTAATCCAAACATGAAGACGTAATCACCAATGTTTTTGTAGAACTCTTCCAAATAAATAAACCTGATCTCTAAACATCATCCGTGTCTTCCATGCATTGTAAATAAGATAAACACAGACACTGCTCCATGAAGTAATCAGGCTAAAAACATTAGCTGGTAGCTCCTCTCACATGCGGCTGGGGCGGGTGAGCTTAAGGAACACATTTTTAGCGGCCGATGCAAATTTGCAGCACGAATTGCACTCTGTGTGAATGAAGCATTAGAGAAGTCTTACTCCACTGCATCATAGAGATCCCAAAAAAAGTAGAACCATTTGCTGAAAACGCACTAATATAATCCATAATACATAATCTAATTGTATTTTTTCACCTGTTACCTGCTCCACCACATGACTTTACTCTCACAGCTATTTTGACCAAAGCCAGTTTTTTCACATTAAGAACAGTCTGCTGTGCAGCAGAGAAAGGTGCATTCCTGCAGTCAGACATGGGGCTTCACAGTAGATGACTGATGACTTTCCTCCCCATAAGCAAGGGTTTCCAGTCTCAGCAGGGATTGCATCAGAGCGTGAAGCGTTCCTCTGGTTGGAGCTCCTTTCATTTTTTGTTCACACATCAACAGAGCACCCACTCCGTAAACCTTTTCGAGACTTTCGGATGTCCAATGGGCGCATCTTTTTCCACAGGAAGTCGTGTTTTAGCCGTGACGCGAACAAACTTGTTTTTTAATGATCTCAACTTTAACATCGTGGGAAACTGTTGTTATGGTTGTAGATGATGTTGCGTAATAAAGTGATGTAATCCAGCTTTTGCTGGACTTGTCTGGAAGCGCCGGTGTTGAATAAAATAGCTTTCATGGTTTGTAATTAGTCACATCTGGGCATGCATGCTTCCCAAACCTGATTAGAATTTATAGAGTCTCTGAAAAGACCAATTTTGGGGAATGGGGGACACACATGCCTGCTCTCCTGGAGTCTTTGCCTTCACTCTTCCTCCTTAAAGAAATTCTAAATGCAAACCAGATGATATTTGTTTGAATGAAACTATGTGGAATGATCATTTTTATGATTAAAAAACTTGACAGTAAATCCCACCTTGGACTGTGTTCATTGCTGAAATGCAAAGCTTTTCAAATCAGATCCCTGCCAGCACTCGCACCACTTTATTCTAGCAATCACACATTTTGATTAAGTTGGGAGCAGAAACATCCCTTATATGGAAGCATTCAGGACCTCTGTATTTAGAATGGATGGAAACACAATCTGCAAGACTGAAATGGGCTCTTTTCCATCCAAAGCAAACTCTGTAGACCCCAAATTCCACATTTCAGGGAAGTTTGAGCATAGCAAACTGTTTTTTTTCACTGCTCCACTCAGACCGCTTGTCATTATCTGTTCAAACTCCTGATTTACCACTTTTTTTCAGGTCTTAACTAGAAATATGCAACTTTTTGCAAGAATGCATCTCAAAAACACAACACCTCTGCACGTGTTCTTCTTCTACTCTTTTTTTGACAAGACACAGATGATTCAAACAGAGGACAGCAGTGAGTCTTGAGTGGAAATCAAAGGGAAAAAAGGAGCTGGCCTTTTCCCCAAGGACAGCCGATAAACTGTTTGACAGGAAAGGCCTCGCAAATGACTGCATTCCTTGTTAACCTTGTAAGGCCGTCTCTACCAGTGCCGGCTCTGATAAGCTGCCATCTTTTGTTCGGCCTGAAACAGGAAAGGCCAGTTTTGGCTGCGCTCCTCAGGGAGTTTGCCCTGAATTTCTGCCTCTCGTCATGATTCAACCATCCATCTTTTAATTGTTTGTTTTGCGCGTTTTTGCTGCTCCGCATGAACCCTGTAGCTGTGCAGGAGGATGAGAGGAATCCATATTATGAGGCATTTCTGGGAGTTTTTCCCAAACTTGATCTAAGCTGAAGCATGAAAGTGAGCTCCTCTGTCGAAGGGATGTTTGCTCTGTGTGTTTATACATGTCCTTTCTCGTGTTTTGAGGGACATTCCACTGGTTTGAAATCCCCTCAGATTGTCCCCAGGAGGTGAAAGGCCCTTGTTCAGACTGGTTTCCTGTTGGAGCTGTGGCTCTTCAGCCATTCCTGGAAGTGAACGTGATCACGTCTTATGAGAATTAGGTGGAGACGGCGACTCTGTGGTGATTAAGGTCAAAAATGCCCAGTGAAGTGGACCAGGAAGAAAGTTGTAATGAGCTATGTTGGTTTGTTATGGAAATATAAACACACAGTTTCACTGAAACCCACAGCTCTTTATTTTGATTTCAACAGTCCACACTTGGTAAAACTTCACAAATAGTTATTCTTTGAGGTTAAACAGCTTTTTTTTCCCACTCACTTTCACGCTTCAACACAAACCTATAAATTATTCAGACCGGTGAATGTTTCCCTGTGTCGGCACTCGTACTCAGCCTCACTCGGACAGAGTTATTCTCCTGTTTTTGTTGCATCTATTAAGAAAAACCTCAAAAAATGATCTAACAATTTTGTTTTTGCTGATATACAACTTTAAACAATGGTAGATTTCAGTTTTATGCTCAAATTACTTTTTAGTCTCAGAATTGACAGATGAGGGCAGAAGTAAAAGTGCTGCACAAGACACCCAGCTGTTAGAAAGCATTGCTGACATTTTTCATGTTTAGAAAAGCTTTTGCATTCTTTGCTTCTGAGCAGCAACTCGTGAGCTTCCAGAATGAAACCAGTTTGAAAACAAAATTAACTGCGTCATGGTGCACTAAGTTACCACTGGGGGGGCTCTGTGGACAAGCAAAAGCAATATTGACTCAAATGTTAAATGGTAAAAAATTATAAAAATTTGCACTCTGGTTTGAGTATTTTCTATTTTTAATCCAAAACAAACACGTGTATATATATATATATATATTATTTTTTTTAAATTAATTTTGTATTTGACTTAAAAAATTTGGAACTAGCGGCTGGATGTTTCAGTTGGCTGGTTGTAGGACTGGCAGGCAGGCAGGAAACCTGGGTTTACTTCCCAGGAAGCGCAATGAGCTTCATCCAATGTGGGTCCTTAGGCAAAACCCCTCATGCAGCTGCTTAACTATGTAGCTACAAAGAGACCCAAGTTTTGGGTCTCCCTGTAGCATTCCAAGGCCCGTAGAAAATACAGGGTTGTGTCCAACCTACCTCTGCCAATCATTCGCTGTGGTGACCCCTGACAGGATGTGCCAAAAGGTGAACAACAACTTAATTCCGGCCATGTCCATTGCTGTATATGAGAACGATACCGAGTTGTCATGGTAATGGCTACACAGCCTGCAGCTTGTTCTGTCACCTCTGGTGTATGAGGACTAGCCAGTGGAGGTAGATGGGTTAACATGTTAATTGAAAATGTTATGTTAAGTGATACAAAGTATAATCAAATAGTCATCAAGACCATAACATAAAAAGTGAAACATTTTTATTGCATATAATCTAGCAAATCAGGCCACACTTGAAAGCAGGCTACACGGAATCTATCAATCAAAGTTTTGAACGTGAGACCACATACTTTTTTTGAGGCATCTGATTGACCAGTTTATAATTGGGAATGTCCCAAATAATGTCAGGTTGCTTTGCCCCACCTCTTTCCCCATTTTAGCACAGGATATCATTTTGTGACAACATATCCACCAAGATGATGTCAATCAGAGGGAGAAAAGAAATAGCTATGCAGAAACTAAGGCATTATGTGACGATGTGTTTCGTTGAGTAATTTATAGTGTTGATAGGTAACCTTTTTCCATTGCTAAAAATATGTTTACGGTTTTCTTTCAGAGCCTGGATGAGTTGGACGATGATGATGTTGGGGAGAAGGACAGGAGGGAGAAAGAGGAGCTGGTCCAGGCCAACACCTTCCAGAATGAGGCCATGTCAGCCGATCCCAGCTACATAATGGTAAGTCTGAACAGGAGTGGTGTGTGGTTTTTTGCAGCATCTCATGCTCTAAGGGCAGAATATATGACACAGATTGTTGCATCAGAGCTGCCAAACAGAGGCACTGTTGCACAGAGAGACAGCTGGAGAGCTCATGAGCTGGCTTTGAGTGAAAAGCTGCAAACGCTGAGGTGTCTGAACATTTCATCATCTTCTAAAGCACTGGATGTAAACAAAATTGAAGCTCTTTTTGAAAGAAAGTCTCTGTGGTTTTATTTGATGGCGGAAACTGAAACAGCGGCCGCGGATGTCAGTAAAGATGAATGTTCTTAAAAAAAATGTTGAATGAGACATAAAATGTGTAAAAAGCTTCAACAATTCAAAGAAAGTCACTCAGTCTTTAATTTCCATCCATCCATCCATTTTCTTCCGCTTATCCGGGACCGGGTCGCGGGGGCAGCAGTCTAAGTAAAGATGCCCAGACTTCCCGCTCCCCAGCCACTTCCTCCAGCTCTTCTGGGGGGACCCCGAGTCGTTCCCAGGCCAGCCGAGAGACGTAGTCTCTCCAGCGTGTCCTGGGTCTTCCCCGGGGCCTCCTCCCAGTGGGACATGCCTGGAACACCTCCCTAGGGAGGCGTCCAGGGGGCATCCGAACTAAATGCCCGAGCCACCTCAACTGGCTCCTCTCGATTTGGAGGAGAAGCGGCTCGACTCCGAGTTCCTCCTGGGTAATCGAGCTTCTCACCCTATCTCTAAGTGAGCGCCCAGCCACCCTACGGAGGAAGCTCATTTCAGCCGCCTGGATCCGGGACCTCGTTCTTTCGGTCATGACCCAGAGCTCATGACCATAGGTGAGTATTGGGGCGTAGATCGACCGGTAAATTGAGAGCCTTGCTTTCTGGCTTAGCTCTCTCTTCACCACGACGGACCGGTACAGCGACCGCATAACGGTGGACGCAGCACCAATCCACCTGTCGATCTCACGCTCCGATCTTCCCTCACTCGTGAACAAGACCCCAAGATACTTAAACTCCTCCACTTGGGGAAGGAGCACTCCACCCACCCAGAGAGGGCAAACTACCTTTCTCCGGTCGAGAACCATGGCCTCAGACTTAGCGGTGCTGACACCTCATCCCAGCCGCTTCACACTTGGCTGCAAACCGTTCCAATGCATACTGGAGGTCCTGGTTCGATGAAGCCAACAGGACAACATCATCTGCAAAGAGCAGAGAGGAAATCCTGTGGTTCCCGAACCAGACCCCCTCCGGACCTTGGCTGCACCTAGAAATTCTGTCCATAAAAACTATGAAAAGAACCGGTGACAAAGGGCAGCCCTGCCGGAGTCCAACATGCACTGGGAACGGGTCTGACTTACTGCCAGCTATGCGGACCATGCTCCTGCTCTGGTCATACAGAGACCGGACAGCCCTGAGTAAGGCTCCCCGGACCCCATACTCCCAAAGTACCCTCCACAGGACACCACGGGGCACACGGTCGAACGCCTTCTCCAAATCCACAAAACACATGTGGACAGGATGAGCGAACTCCCACGAACCCTCCAGCACCCTGGACAGGGTGTAGAGCTGATCCACAGTTCCACGACCAGGGCGGAAACCGAATTGTTGTTCTTGGATCTGAGGTTCGACTATCGGCCGGACTCTCCTCTCCAGTACCCTGGCATAGACTTTCCCAGGGAGGCTGAGGAGTGTGATTCCCCGGTAGTTGGAACACACCCTCCGGTCCCCCTTCTTGAAAAGGGGAACCACCACCCCTGTCTGCCAGTCCAGTGGTACTGTTCCTGACTGCCACGCGATGCTGCAGAGACGCGTTAACCAAGACACTCCCACAGCATCCAGAGACTTGAGGTACTCAGGGCGGACCTCATCCACTCCCGGTGCCTTGCCACAGAGGAGCTTGTTAACTACCTCTGTGACTTCAGCTTGGGTAATGGACAGCCCCACCCCAGGGCTCTCAGCCTCTGCTTCCTCAAGAGAAGGCGTGTCAGCAGGATTGAGGAGATCCTCAAAGTATTCCTTCCACCGCCCGACAATGACCCCAGTCGAAGTCAGCAGCTCCCCACGTGCACTGAAAATGGTGCCTGCAGAAAGCTGCTTCCCCTTTCTGAGGCGCCGGACGGTTTGCCAGAACCTCTTCGAGGCCAACCGATAGTCCTTCTCCATGGCCTCACCGAACTCCTCCCAGGACCGAGTTTTTGCCTCTACTACAGCCTGAGCCGCAGCTCGCTTAGACTGCCGATACCTGTCAGCTGCCTCTGGAGTCCCACACGTCAGCCAGACCTGATAGGACTCTTTCTTCAGCTTGACGGCATCCCTTACTTCCGGTGTCCACCAACGGGTTCGGGGGTTGCCGCCACGACAGGCACCAGAGACCTTGCGACCACAGCTCCGAACAGCAGCAGAGACAATGGAGGTGGAGAACATGGTCCATTCAGACTCAATGTTACCAGCCTCCCTTGGTACCTGTTTGAAGTTCTCCCGGATGTGGGAGTTAAAGACTTCCCTGACGGAGGGCTCAGCCAGAAGTTCCCAGCAGACCCTCACACTACGTTTGGGTCTGCCGAGTCTTTCCGGCCTCCTTCCCCGCCATCGAATCCAACTCACCACCAGGTAGTGATCAGTGGACAGCTCTGCCCCTCTCTTTACCCGAGTGTCCAAGACACACGGCCGAAGGTCTCCTGAAACGACTACAAAGTCGATCATTGATCTCCTGCCGAGGGTGTCCTGATGCCACGTGTATTGATGGACACCCTTGTGCTCAAACATGGTGTTTGTTATGGACAAACTATGACTAGCACAGAAGTCCAACAACAAAACACCGCTCGGGTTCAGATCAGGGAAGCCGTTCCTACCAATCACCCCCCTCCAGGTGCTACTGTCGTTGCCCACGTGGGCATTGAAGTCACCCAGGAGGACAATGGAGTCCCCCGTTGGGGCACTTTCCAGTACCCCTCCGAGAGACACCAAGAAAGCTGGGTACTCTGAACTGCTGTTCGGCCCATAAGCCGAAACCACAGTCAGAGACCTGTCCCCCACCCGAAGGCGGAGGGACGCAACTCTCTCATCCACCGGGGTGAACTCCAACACTTGGCGGCTAAGCTGGGGGCTCACAAGTAAGCCCACCCCAGCCCGCCGCCTCTCACCATGTGCAACTCCAGAATGGTAGAGAGTCCAACCCCTCTCGAGAGACTGAGTTTCAGAGCCCAGACTGTGCGTAGAGGTGAGCCCAACTATATCTAGCCGGTACCTCTCAACCTCTCGCACAAGCTCAGGCTCCTTCCCTCCCAAAGAGGTGACGTTCCATGTCCCAAAAGCCAAGTTCCATGACCGGGGTTTAGGCCGCCGAGGCACTCGCCCTCGACTGCCACCCAAACCACATCGCACCGGCCCCTTCTGAGCTCTCCTACAGGTGGTGGGCCCACTGGGGAGTGATCCCACGTTGATCGTTCGGGTTTTACCCGACCGGGGCCCGTGGGAGGAGCCCCGGCCACCAGGCGCTCGCCTGCGAGCCCCAACGCCAGGCCTGGCTCCAGGGTGAGGCCCCGGTAACGCCAATCCGGGCGACGCAACTGGATCTATGATGTGCTTTCTCATGAAGGGGTTTATGAACCGTTCTTTGTCTGGCTCGTCACCCAGGACCTGTCTGCCATGGGAGACCCTACCAGGAGCCGAAGCCCCAGACAGCATAGCTCCTGGGATCACTCGAGCACTCAAACCCCTCCACCACGTTAAGGTGCCGGTTCATGGAGGGGGTCTTTAATTTCACCAGGAATAATTTCACACTACATTTTTATTAATTTTTGAGTTTTCAGTAGGAGACAGGTTTGACTCCATAAGCAATTTTTTAGTATCATTTGAAGTCACATGGACTTGTATGGGGGTTGACCTGTATGGATGCTGCAGGGTTTTAAGATGCGGAACGGCCGCATCTTAAAGGGTGTGCAGGTGTGTCTTAAGCTACGAAAAACCCCGGGCATGTGTTGCATGTTCTTGAATGTGCATTTAGCCCGTGGTCTTCAAACTGAACTACTCGGGAGTGGATTCTTGTTGTTCCTCTTTTTCTACTGTTTATTAGCGTGTGTCCGCCACCTACCATTGGAAGAGGCTCGATGCGAAATGTCGAAATTGCACAAATCTTGTTCCAGGCTTTTTCTTTCACAGTTCTTTTCTGATATATGAAAGACTTGCTGTCAAATAATTTGGTCCGGCACAAACAGAAATTAAAAATAAAATTCCGTTCATGATCATTTCTTAAACGGTTGGCAATTCTGTGAATTAAAAGGGACGGCATTTAAGGGTTACTACCAAATCCTTGACTGGTCAGAGTTGAACTAGTTTAATTTTCAATGCTCATTCAATGGTCATGCATTTTGTACGTAGAGCCCAAAATGGTTGTAAAAACCTGTGTAGCTGCACTTCAACTTGAAAGTTTTTAATGTGTTAGCCTGAAATATGCATTTACGTGGGTTTACGAAGACTACATCGGAAGTGGTTGTTTGAATGCACGTTGAAGAGGGCGGAGTGAATGTAGCTTTACAGTTCCCTTGAAGCTCGTACAGCCACCTTAAGGGGCACCAAGGAAATTAGACTTACAATTGTTGTGTATGTGGTAAGTGTATCGTAAAGTATATAATATTAGTTATACACTTCTATGACGTATGGTTGATGGTGTCTTACGGTGCCCTTAAACTATATTCCAGTATTTATTAAGGCCCGAGTACTGTCTCTTTACAGACCTTACAAAAATGCTTAACATATGGGATGTGCAGGTGATGCGTTGAAAACTCGTAAGATACCTGTAGACTATCCACACAAATTATGTTCTGTTTAACTGACTAATTTCTAACAGTCAGGCTGCACACACTTTTCACCAGAGCATCACTGACGCAGTCATTGTGCCGTTTGGGGGGTTTGAAAAAAATGAAAATTTTGTACAACACGCCTTGATCTCACCTACTCCCCCCTTTCCTCCTCTTACATGTTGCTTAAGTGTTCACTACAACCAGATGTCTGCAGCATACCTATAGAAAAAAACATGCATGAACATTTTTGCCTTACGGGCGCACCACGCTATCTAAGATCCTAAAATGTCCTGGTTTTTACTTCAGAAATTGCTTTGATTTAAGGTAAAATTCTCCTCTAATATATTTTATGTTAAGGTTAGGGTTGAAGGGCAAGCAATTAACCAGATTAGTTTTACGAATACTTAAATGATCCTTAAATTAATACTATTTTATCTATTTCAGGGACGATTCACGTTATTAATTTTTTTTTTATACCTAGGTTTGTTTTATCTCGACATATAATAAATATCAAACCACCCCAAAGGTAATAAAAATACTGAAAAGCAAGATAAACTAATATAAAAAAACAAACTTTTTTAATTTAAAAGCAAAACAGACAGGCTTTAAACCTCGTTGACGTTAGAATTTATGCAACTCTTCAACCATTTGTACTAAAATGTATTTCAAGCCGCTTCTGAAAGCTTAGGAAAGCAGCTTTTTGTAGCCCTTTACTTAATGACTTTATGAAGCTGATTACAGAAACTCATACGAGTCTTATAAAAAGATCTCATGTTGCTTGTATATCAGAGATTTACAGCCACCAGAATCTGCTGCTACAGTACAGCAATCTGTTATACTGCAGATGTAGGCTTTACCTTGGGTCAGTCTACTGTCACTGATTCAAGCTTTTCTCTGAGGCTCAGAGGTTTTTGTGTGAAGCAAAGGGTCCAGGTCAGGAGTTTAATATCATTATAACTCAGAGAAACTCACAGTGATACTCCTTTTTGTCAGACGAATCTGCACACCCGTGTAATAATCTGAAGACCTTCAAGTGAAAAAGCATTTCCTGTCAGACAGCAGCAGTTTCTATACGGTGTAGCAGGGCGTGTCATTTCGCACTGGTTTCAAATGCACTCTGAGGGATTTTTAAAAGAAACTGAGCACAGAATTGATTTGAAAAGCATCAAGCTGTGCAGCAGCGACTGATAAACCCAGTGTTTGTATTTTAGAGTGAAAAAAAACCCTGACTGACATGAAAATTACTGTTTAAAGAAACAAAAAATCAACTGGCTCTGATGCTGCGAGGATGGAGCTGAGAGTCACGTTCCAGACCGACTGGCTGCTATGCATCAGCGAACTTATTTTGTTTTGGGGCTGTCCGAGGTTGTTTACGTGAAGCAGAGGCTCGCATACTCGGACGCCGCACTAACAGGAAGATTGTGACAGCACCTGCTGAGATACGGCCCTGAGTTGAAGAAAGCAGAGAAATGAATCACATCTGGAGGTGAAAGGATTTCCATGCAATCTGTGCAAACAAACAGCAAGCAGTAGAGCAGAATTGGTTTTCTGCCAGTTTGCAGCACATCTGGAGTAAAGGTGAGATCTTCAGTCCTTTATCTGAAACAGCTCTGAGTGTGATCCCTCGTCTTGTGTGTCAGCTCTAACACGGACCAGATGTGGCTTCATTTTTTAAGCTGCGCTGAATGTCAGGCGGACGACAAGCTTTAAGGAAAAAAAAAAAAAAAGGTCTGTTTCACACCAGCTTCTGTTTATCAGGAGCAGACGGGTCTCTGCCATGGCAGTTCCGTGATGCTCAGCGTCGACCTGCCAGCTGCTATGAAGATATCTGCACATTTTGTTCTTCAGTGTCTGAATTGCCTCCACGTGCTGCTTTCCAGACAAAACAAGCCGCTGCAGACAAAATGGAAATGTGGAAGTTCTGACAGAACTGGCTTTTAGATTAAGCTTAAAGCATTCTCTGTAAACCTGAAATTAGCAACGTAGAGAAAGCATATCTTATCAATTTTTGCAGGAAGTAACCTAATTATTATGTTTTTAGATTTACACAACTTCCAAAACTTAGGAATATTGTTATTTACATTAATACTATTCCTATTTGGTCTGAATTTTAATGAGATATGAACATTTTTTATTTGATATTACTAATAAATTAGTATTTTAGCTGGTTTGGTATTTATTACCCCCAAATTCAAAACAAAACGGTAATAAAGGACCCCCCCCAAAAAAAAAAATAAATAAAAAAAATAAATAAATCATTCAAGTTTTTCCACCATTTGACAAAATGGCAGCTTGACAGCAATGCTTCATGCTCCTCACTAGCCTCATGATGTTGTTCTTCGTTCCACTTCTCCATGCAGTTCTCATGCAGTTCTGCCAGGTCACATGGGGGTGGAGTCTCTGCTTCAGCGGGTCCCAGATGTGCTCTATGGGGTTCAGGTCAGGGGTCATTGCTGGCTCAACCTTATTTTACACTTCCACTTCTTTTAAGTGATGATGGGTTCTATGTTGTCTCTGAGGTAAGTGTGCAGTGACTGGATCGTTTTTTTGCGCTAACTGGTGACGCCGGCCCAGACTGATGCACCTCCTCTTCTACCAAAGACAACCCATTGGGACCATGTTGACCTCATTTTTGTGTAAATTAAGCGAAATCGATACAAACCAAACGATTTTCCCAGTCTGCATGCATCCTATGAAATATTTTTTAACAACATTACATAACGCACTAAAAGTCAACCAGTAGAAAATCATTTTGTAGTTAAATCATTGTAATCGTGCCTATAATGAGATGGTTTTCTAAATCTTTTTTGGTCACTAAACAAATGCCACCATGGTGGCTCAAAACTTTACAATTGAAAGATGGGGGAAGAAAAAAAATATATCTATGTATGGACTTTTTCAACATTTTAATTAGGGTTTAGTTATGTAATTGTATATTTTTCCTTTTGTCTTCTCATTACCTTTGTGACAATACTACAATATTAAAATCTGATTGTTTTTGTTCTCTGTCCACCTTTTGCCTGGAGATGGCAAACCTTTAATACTTTAATTTTAAAAGAAGACTTTTCAGTCTAAAGGTGGTGCTGGTGCAGAACGTGAGGTTTTCTTTTGTTTTCTAAACCATTCCATTTTTTTATTTATGAATTAAACCACAGCAAAGTTTGATAGAAAAATATCAGCATTTAAATATCAAAGGCTAAAATTGAGTAAAAAAAATCCTTGAATTATGTTTTCTTTCATGATCATGACAGTTGAAGATTAAATAAAAATACATGACTGTCGTATTCTTTGTCTCCTTTTCACCTTTATCTTCACTTAGATTTGAAATTTTCACATCCCTTAATTTTGTTAGCATGCAAAATTTAACCATGAAAATGTTTCATGAATCTGCAAACATTTTCATACAAGATCTGGAATTATTTGTTTGCCTCAAACCCTTTATTAAAATGCCAAGCTTGCCCGTCATTTGAGCTTTTCCCTCATGAAGACTGTGAATACCCTTGGTCATATTTCCATTTTTATCAGCAGTCTGAGCACTCTGCTTTTTAGCAGTTACGTAGATTGAAAACCAAAGATCAACGGTTTACAAGCAGAAATGGTGAGCTTCAAAAGATTTTTGAATTTAATGAGCTGTCAAGACAAAAAAGAGGAAGCGTACCGGGTCATAAATGTCCAAGCAAGCGCTTGAATGGAGTTTTATTGTTCGTTTAGGATGATGTGGCTTGTTGCAGGAAAGATCACAGATGAAGATGCACATTGAGTAATAATTTGGAGATGAAGAACGAGGTGTTCTGCAGATATGTTTCTTTGTATTCTTAATAAGCTCTGCGCCGTGGCTTATGGGAGGCGTCAGTGTAGCTTAAGCATGAAATATGGGGTCGCACAAGCAAGCTTGTGTTGTGAGCAGAGTAAGAGCAGAAATTACTCTGAATGTATCTGACGTGGTCATTTTCAAAGCAAGAGTTGGATGTCCTGAAATACGCCAAATTGCTTTAGGACCATTGACTGTATATGAGATACTCCAAATTGTAATAATTTGCTTAATTTTACTTATGAATAAAGCCTGGGTGTTTCTCCTTGTTTTGTCACTCCTCCTGAGAAATAATACCTTGTTTGTAGAAGTCTTCCTTTTCTCTCTTCAGTTTGAAAAGTCTTTCTGTCTTAGTGGAGATCACTACCAGTGCAAGTCTAAATAAATTCTTGAGTTTAGGGGTTTAAAAATGTAATCCTCCTTTTAGAAAACAACGCTAAACAATATTAAAGAGTAACTGGACGGCTGCACTTAACTTGCTACCGCTAATTCTATTCATTCTTTTGCCGCGGTGTCACACTCTCCAGGCTCACCAGCGCCCTCTGGCATGTGCCATGTGGACTGCGGTGAGGCAGGCATACCGCAGGCTTTATCGAGTGTATTTCTAAAGCGCATTTTTAGCTGATAAAAAGACTAAGAGTCACAAACTGGCACCAATGTAATCAGACAGATGATGAGAAATTAGCAAATCAAGTCATTTTAAAATAAAGTTTCTTTTATGATGGTAAAAAGACAGAATTAGTAAAGTGCATGTGTCAGCTGCAGCTCAAGTCAGTGCGTGTGGCACTGGAGAGGCCATGGTCTGCTTCTGCCTCATCTGCTGCTGTCTCGCATATTTCAACAGGAAACTCATAAATTTGCTGCTTTTTTACCAAAGAAACATTGAAAACCCACACATGAAAAGGTAATCATAGAAATGAAGTGTCTAAAAATATTAGATTTTTAATTAAAAAGTATTTTCATTTTATTTCATTTATGCATTTTTAAGCTATATTTTGCTTGAGAGACTCACCTGCCTCCCCTGACTGCACGTCACTGAGTCACTGTTTAGGACATTTAATGTTAAACCATTAGGTGGCTCCCAACACAATCAAGGGAGTCTTCTTTTAATCCAAAATGAAAAAAATCCAACCATAATGTGAAAAAAAAACTTATATGCTAATGAAGATATTAATAGTATGGTTCTAATATCACAATAAACTAATTTAGCTAATGTTGAACAACACAGTTCAAAAGCAAATTACAGTTCTTTTTTTTTTTTGTTTCTTTATATTTGAAAGGTCAACTTTTTTCATTTCAACCAAAGAAAAAGTGCTTGTCAAACAGCCAAAGTGCTTCGTTTGATCCACTAAGAGCTGCCGCAGCTCGTGGTTATGGCTTGACTCACGTCTGGATGGGGCCTCAGGTTTTTACGGGTCAACAGGCTGTCATAGTTGTGATCAATACAAACCAGTTCATCCTTTTGTTTTATTAGAAGAGACAGTTCTGACGTTCAAATTTCACTTTTCTCCTCATCCATTTATCTTCATGCTTTATTCGGGTATTTAAATTCAGAGTTTAGCTTGGATAAAAAAAGACCTTATTTAATGAAAGTACAATCCAGAAAGTACTGTAAAATGAAATTTCTTTCAGCCGTGGCGTGTTACATCTAATAAAAGCCTGCATATTTAGGGAATAAACTACTCTCATTTCTTCTCAGAGAGATGGAGAGATTATATTACTGCTGTTTTTCTTTCCTTTTTTTGTTTTGAGCGTGAGTGGCGGCACCGCAAAACCGACCGCTGTTGATGAAATATTCAAGCTCTCCAGCAGACTGGGTTTCCAGGTCAGCTGTGGTTTCAAAGAACTCACTTATTCAAGATGCTTGAAAGAGCAAACACACATTTACATTTAGAAAGCCTCTTTTTATTTTGAACATATTTTTTCCCTACCTTTATGCTTGATGACTTTCCAAAACTTGCAAGAGATTGAATCTCAAATTTGGTCTTTTTATTCTGGCATTTAAATATGTTTTTGTTTGAAAAATTGCTGTAGAGGTTTTCTTTCTTGAGATGCTGGGATTTCCATACTGACTTCCATATTTAGTCATTTTTTGTTTACTAAAAAAAGCAACCACAAAAGAATAAATCCCATGAGTGGCTTTGTACGGCCCGCAGGCGCTATCCTTGCTGCCCCCTGGTTGAGTGGCTGCTACATGACCCTGACTCTCTCCTTCTGTCCCTGCCCCCCTGGTCAGAGATACAGGTAGTATATATATATATATATATATATATATATATATATATATATATATATAAATATAACTCGTTAATATAAAGTTTCCGTGCCGCTCCACGCTGCCCCCTCCCCGTCCTTCACAACTCTGCCACCAAGGTCGGAACTTTATCTGCAGGTAAAAGATGGCATGTCAGGGGTGACGGAGAGGCTTCTGGGTGTAAGGTGGGGAGACGAAACGCAACTCTGTCTGATGGATTGAAGCCGCAACACAGCTCTTCAATCAAACATGAGTCGACGCTAACCTCAGGAAAAACAGGAGGACTATTTATCTGACACACTTCATTTTTTCTGACAACTCTTTCCACCAAAGGCCATTAGACTGAACAACGCTCCTGTTTGGATCTAAACAAGTTTTAGATCAAACCATATCAAAGGAAATAAGAACACCACCCACCTGTACGCGGCATAACAGCACTGCCTTACACGTGAGGCTTCAATGCTTCTGGTGAATTATTCAACACCACAAAAGCCCCAAACTTTTAGTATTGTGCTTAAAGATGACTTTAAATGCAGCTCTTGATAAATTTGACTATGAATTTCAAGGATCATGAACATCTCTAAGGTTCTCTGTAGGGAATCTTTAGGCACCTCACATTTTATTCAATTAGGTTTCAGGGCATAACAATTTGACTATAAAAACGATTATTAATGCATCTGCTATCTATTATTTTAAAAAATGTTTTGTCTTCACCCCAAGACAAAAAAAGCAATATTACTTCTTTTCTTCATCAAAGAGCATTTGTTAGTTAAGACAAGATTAATATAGTTAACTTTTTCAAAGTTTTTTAAGTTTTTGAGCTTTTAAGTGAATTATGCTGTTCATTCCTCACTATAAAAAAAAACCCAAAGCGGTATTCTGATCTATTCATGCATTTTTGAGTAATCCTTCAAAAAAACACCGCTCTTAGACGCAGTTTCTCCCATACCCACGAAAACGAGCGGGTCCTCACCGTGTGACGTAGACCAGTGAGAACACCCCCTACCAGGAAGAGTCTGTGCTGCAAGCCCCGCCCCCAGGCTAACACCAACACACACCCACTTTCCCCGTGGAGCTAATGGTGATCAGCTAAACAACTTAAAGAAGTGGTTCCTCTTGATCTGCAGAGAAAACAGCAGCTAGCTTTTTTTGCAATGCAATGTCATTTAAGTGGAGAAAAGGTTTTTTAGGCGATGAGAGATTTCAGTGTTTGTTCAGCCTTCCCAGAGAAGAGACTGCTCATCAGAAATGGTTGGAGTTTGTCTTCGGGAGCGCATGACAGACCAGCCAGCAACTTTTTATCTGTGATGCCACTTCACAGATGACTGTTTTGTTAACCTTGACCTGTATCAAAGTGGATTGTTCGGGAGACTGATCCTCAGAGCTGGCGTCATTCCTAAAATCAAACCTGATGAAGATGCCAGACCCGTAAGAAAATGATACAACTAGCTGAAATTATGCAGTATAAGCATACTGCTAATGCTACATTTTCACACACGTTGCGATTTGCCTAAAGAAATTCCGGATCGCACTGTTGGTCAGGAGTGTAAGGCTCAACAACATGCACGTCCATCTTTAAAAAAAGTTCGGTGTTGTTTGTTTTCATATGCAGACACGCGCAGACATACTACTGAGGCATGAACTAGGTTGACGTCATGATTTGGGCATCACCCACGAGGAGCGAAAGGCAGTACCTCAGAGACCGTCTTACTTCCGGGTGTAAAAAGAGTCCACAAAAATAACTCATATTTCATAAGTTATTTGTTCTTTAGTGTGCCAAAGGTAATATATGATCAAAATCATGGATATTGTTTACTATAAATATTACTATGGATATATAGTGTATATATATATATATATATATATATATATAAATAAATAGAATATTACTATGGATATTGTTTACTATAAAAGCCTTAAGAAAGGCATGCTATAGAATCAGAATTAGAAGACTTTATTGTAATTGTCAAGTGGCAGTGAAATAGGGCCTTTAAAAACATAAAATTTGTGACATGAAAAATGTTTTGCTTGTTTTTTAAAAAATTTTCACAGCATCAACAAAGGGGGAAAAAATGTCCCTTAACTAAAAATCCCTAAATAAATAATGTTTCTTTTTGTCAATAACTCAGCTTTAACATGAGGCTCTTTAACTCAAGTCAAACAAAATAGTGTCTGGCTAGCTACAATCAACCCATCAGTCAATCAATCCATCAATCAATCAATTGTATAGCAATTACAAAAGCGGGAGCAACCAAAGTGCTGAACACAATACGATAAATGACACAATAACAATAAAATCAATAAAACAAATAAAAGCATTTAGACAACAGAAACAATAAAATAAAACAAGCTGGCCCATCAGATCTGCTTGCTGGAGTTGAAAGCAAGAATAAAGATGAGTTTTTAATAATGGCTTAAACTCAGAAAGGGATCTTGCAGACCTCTGTTCTGAAAGGGAAACAGGAGCTCGCTCCAGAAGCAGAGAGGAGCCTCGTTGGAGGAGAAAGAAGCTTGCAGGAGCAGAGGGGAGTTCGTGGGGTGTCTAAATTGTCTGCGAGGGAATTTGATGCATGCGTGGAGTTGTTTTACGTGTGTGTGGAGTTTTGACTAATAAATGACGCCATACATTCGGCTTTAAAGGATTAAAAGCAACACTGTCAAATCGTATATTTTTGTCTTTACAGACAGTGAATGAATAGGTTGGCTCTGTAATCCGTTTTTAAATGAATTTTAGCGGATCTAAGACTTTGTGGAAGTCTGCTCCAAATATGTGAAACATAGAAGCTGAATGCAGCTTCTCCATGTTTGGTTTTGACTCTAGGAACTGACAAAAAACTGGATCCAGATCACTGAAGTGGTCTTGATGGTAAACGAAAGAGAAATTTGGGATTTTGGAGGATGTAGTTAATACATTTTCCTTATTTTTCAGGAGACGCCAAGATCTGGAAGTGGACGCCACAAAAGGTGAGGCTTTTCTGCTCTTTTTGTGCTCTTCAGTAATTAGGAAGAAAGATCCAACAGCCTTTCTATGCGTTAAATTCTCTCACTGAAGTTTGTTTCTAGCTGTTGTGGTTCCAAGAGAATTGTAGCTGATGGCTGTTTTGAACCATAGTTGACAGGACACCATCTGGGCCTGTGACACTTCAGTCTTCGCTGGAGCTGTCGCGGCTGAAACCAAATGGATCACTTCGAGAGGTTTTTTTTTGAGGCAGAAATGAGTGGCTGTACGTTAGGTTTTTCTTTTTTGTTTTTCTTCCTTGTTGAAGAAAGCTGGAAAATTATTATTTTACAGCTGACAGTTTTAGTTAGGCAAGTTTTTTTTATGTTTTTCAATTTAACAGGTTCAGACACAATTATAGCCTCTCAATTGTTGCTGTCAGATTGTTTTTTTCATGCATTCTTCGTCTTTTCCACTTGGTTGAAGTTGTCAGAAATAGAAGAATAAAGAAGAAGAAGAAGAAGAAGAAGAAAAAAATGAAAATCTAAGAATGTTTTACTCACTTGAAAATCCTGCAGGTTTTTGTTAAAAAACTTTACTTTTTCTTCTTAGTTGGGACTGTTTCCTTACACAAGTGTTCTGGATCTTATTTAGTCCTTTCATGTCAATTTGGAAGGCTTTTTTTTTTTTCCTTTTTGCATCGCAAATATGAACTTCTAAAATAATATCTGCAACTGCAGCACTTTCTGTTGATCAAGTCTAGCATGGAAATGGTTTTAGGACTCAGGTAGGTGTTTGTTTTGCTTTATTTGCATCTGAAGTGAGTGTTTGTGTCCAACCTTAAGCCTGGACCACCAGCTGACATTCAATCTGTCTGTGTAATTATGGCTGCAGCTCTCATCAGCTGGCTCAGATACACTTGAACGCACGCCGCTTTGAAAACGAATAACCTGCCAGGTGGGCCTGACGGCACAAGATGGCTGTCAGAGCAAGCGCAATGCACTCTCCTATTTGTCTTTATAAAGCATTTTTGCTCTTCTCAATAACCCTTTCAGGTCTCGCATTCCAAGTTCTGGAGATTATTGTCTCTGTCCCTCTAAACCTTTGTGTTTGATTTTAAACTGTGCACTTTTTCTGCATGTAGCTTAGTTTTTCAGAACTCTTAGTGGCTTAAGAGCTTACCTAAAACTCATCTGAGACGTTTCCCTATAAAACTTTAATTGTTTTTTTTATCTTAGACTGTTTTTGGACAAAGATGGCAGTACTTGTCGAAAACCTTTAGATGTGATTGCGTTTTGGCATAACAGACGTCTTCTTTGGTCTGTAATCTGTCTGAAGTGTGACACAATTCTCTGAACTCTCTGGTGATGTTGTTAAATAATAATAAATATATTAAAAATTGATTTTATTTGTGAGATGCTATTTCGACACTCTTGTTTGTTGTGAGGCGTACAGATGGGACAATGAAATTGACCAATGAGGAGGATCTGAGTGTGGAGGTGTGGTCATGAATGGCCTTGCAGGTAAAGAGCTGTATGTTGCATTGGATGAAACTGGAAGCCAGTTGAGCTGCTGGAGAACAGGTGTAATGTGACCAGTGGACAGAGTTTTTAATAGGTGTAGTTTGTGGAGGGTTTTCTGTGCGAGACCGAACGGTAAGGAGATGTAATCGTTAATGGGTGACCTGACTGTGAACCAGCATGACAGCAGAATGTGGGAGGGTCTCAGACAATTGACTTTACGAAGATCAAATGAGGTGACCTGGTGTAATTTTAAAATGTCATATATGCAGTCATTTTAAAAACTCCAACAGTTGATTGGATGAATATCAATAAGTGTGATGGACAAACACCAAACAAGTTTGTGTATCTACTTTTGAACAGCTGCAATTTTTCATGTATGTCTCACCTCTGTGGCTGGTATTATCAGGCTAAAAAATGTTTTGACCCAATTTCTCACAAAAAGCCAAAAATAATATTTCCCTTTTCTGAATTCAATAATTTCTCAAGACTTTAGCAAATTTGGAGAATTATCTGCTTCCTTTTGACTATTTAAAGTCTAAATTTAGACCTCCTCCAACTCTCCACAGAGCATTAAGTGATTCGGGGGAATTGGTTCCAGCAGGAACCAAACAGCATTCCCAAACCAACAATCACCTGATTTGCTGGATTTAGCATTCTGTACATTTTCCAGCTTAAGCACCTTATCCTTTATGAAAAAGGATAAATAAAACTAAATATGCAGACCATTTCAAGAACCTCAGGGGGGCTGAGCGGTTTGAAGGTTTGCAGAAGCGTCTAATCCCAACAGCCTTTGAGGTATCTCCGGGGAGATCCCAGACCTGCGTCTTCAGACAAGCTCTGAATGAGAAGCTGTTTTTTTCTTGGAGTAATGTTATGTATCAGATTTTAGCAGCTTGAAATCAGTGGGTTTGCTTCTTTGTGCTGCAGCTTCCAGTGGAGTTTTCTGCATTGACTTCTGAGTTTTTGAAGAGAAGCTGTTTCACCTGCCACGGCTGCTGATACTGGCTCTCCTTTTGGAGCTTTCTGCCTCCTGCTGAGGCTCTGGATGGATTTTGATTGGCTCAGGCAGTCTCTCCCTCAGACCTCCCCCTGTGGGCTGCTAATGGGCCACAGTGTGATATTTAGTCCCAAGGCCACAGATGTTTAGGCTTGGCTTTAGCACCTGCTGTGCTTCCTGAGTATCCCAGTGTGTTTGGTTTGGGTGCGACAAAAGTTCTCTAAAAGGACACAACTCACAATTTAGTTGAGGTTCTTTAGCACGTGGTGACGCATTTGTTGTTGGAACCTATGGATTTTTGCATGCATGTTTGTGCCTGCACTCCTGCTGATAAGTAAAGTGCAGCCGTGAAGATTCTCTCTGAAAGAGATGAATGAAGCCTACTTTATCTTGGTGTAGGCGAACACCACCGAGAGCTTTTCAAGGACTTCCTTTTGAAGAAAAGAGATGACTGCGGCTTTTTCTAAGATCCGCAAAGAATAACCTGTTTGTTCTGGAAATGTCAAAGTACAGAAATGTACCTCTGCTGCATGTACGCAATGATTGATGCAGAGGATTTGTGTAAAAACTGATTCAAATAAGCTGAAATCTTCCAGCTGCTCCTTAACTGTTTTATTCAAACACGTTTTTACATATTAGGGTGTATTCAGACTGGGAAAATCTTTTGATTTGGACTAAATCCACTTAATTTGGATTGAGTCCTGAGCTTAGTTTTTAAACATAGTCTGGTAAAAAAAAAAAACATGAACAAGAAAAGCTGTGAAACATATGGCAAGTAATGGACACACCTTAGGACTGGCAAGCTTGATGTTCTCTGTAGAAACATCAGCAAGCCCAGTGGTCTTATCTTACAGTTTGGTGGTAGCTTGGAAGAACTCCTGCATCGAAAAGGTTTCACAGGTAACAACATCATGTATTTTATACATTTCACTCTGGCCACAGTTAAAAATTCTACTAAAGTGCTGTTACCATATAGTTCTAGGATTTGTCAGTGCCAGAAACACCATCTACACCATCACACAAGAAATTGTTTTTTTTCCAGAGTTGATGTATTTCACTTCTCTCCAGAAATCTTTAGTGTTGTAAGGATTCCTGGCTATGGAGTCTGCTCTCATTGTCTGAACATTTCTGTTGATGGAGATTATAGCATACTTGTATCTAGCATTTGCACCTCTTTTATGCTCAAAAATTGGCCCGTGTCTTGGTTTCCCGGCAGGAACCCATTCCTTTGTAGCCTCTCTTGCTTTTAAGAAGAGCTCCTTAACTTGGGCATTCCACCCAGATCTACCCCTTTTTCTGGATTTTAGTTTATACCGGTTTTTGCTAGGGCAGAGCAGCGCTTTTTATTATATTCTTATACATAGACGAGATAGCGAGGACACGAGTGGAGCTTTTACAATTAACATTGGCTCATGATATTGCATATATTGCGTAATATAGCATTGTTTTTAAGAGAATTCTCTTCAGGAACTACAATGTGGCTTTTAGGATGATGTCATAGCAGCGCGTGCTGCATATCAAGACACAGAAAAGCATGTAAGAAGCGTTTTTAGCAGTGTTGAAATGAATGTTCTAACAAGTAAGGACTTGGACCATTTTTTCCTGTTAACACTACAATCGTTGCTTTACATTTGCCTCATTGTCTCATTTGGCTCATATATTGCATTGAACCTACTCTGTTTACCTCACGTGTCTACTGTGGGCTCTATATACAGCCATAAAGATTTAAAACCACAACTGAATGGATTCGCAACCACAACTGCAAGTTTCATTATACCGCAAAATAAATTCAACCACAGCCACATTTTTGATGCACATAAGTGATAAAACTAAATGCCTCAAAGAAATGGAACACTGTACATTCCTTTTGGTCTTGTTAACACTGAAATCCCCCTTAAAGTCTGCGGTGGGGCGGACGGCAGAAAGCCACCTGCTCGTTGATTTAATAGTTTGAATTATGCCCATCCAATACCGCTTTTCTACCTTCCTTGAAGGGCCACAGCTTTACCATTCACACAGTCCCATTCACACACACAATTACACGCTGATGGCGGATCCACTGCCGAACACTGGCGCCAACCTTCCATCAGAGGCAATGTGGAGTTCAGTGTCTTGCCCAAGGACACTTCGACACATGGGTGGGCAAGGCAAGAATTGAACCTGCAATCTTCCGATCACCGGTCAACTGGTCTACTGCTGAACCACGGCCGCCCCATTAAGAGTAAAGACAGTGACTGGATTCACAACCGTAACTTCAGGAGCTCACACACAGTTTTTGTGCTTTGCATCTGCAAAAAAAAAAAGAAAACTTGCAAATCTTTATTACGGCCATGCAGATCCATTTTTTACACATTTGCAAACTTACTTTTTTTGGGCAGATTTATTTTGCGTTATGATGAAACTTGATTTATGTGCCAATGCAGTTGCGGTTTTGAATCTTTTGTGGCTCTATATTGAGCCCATAGTCTACCGGCTATAGTGGCCATTTTGATCCATTTATTTTTCTTCGGGAGCAAATTATATTCAGACTGAAGAATCTTAGACCAAACCAAAGCTCAGTTCAATTGGAAAAAAAATGAAGAGACCACCTTGAAAGATGGATGAGAGAGCAGTTCCTGGTCCCATATATCTAGTTTTGAAATTTTAGAACTGCATAGATCGATTTGATTTATTATTTTCTGCCTCAGATGGATCAATCTGGTTGGATTGTAGGAATATATATCAATTCATCTATTAAGTTGAATAATCGCTGCACCTCTACTAGTATCAACCATGCTTACTATGGAAAATATGTAACAGAAATTGTCCAAAATAATAATAATAATAATAATAATGACCAGTACTAACTACTGAATGTTTGGAAACCAAAATAATGTTAAGATTTAAAATAAATGAGTGTTTTATGTGCTGAAAGTGAACAGAAAAAAAATCCTTTGCATATATTTGGTAAAAAGGAACAAGGCAAACCTTTGAGTCCAAAGTTCTGTGAGCTTCCAGACTCCTTAACGTTCTTGGTAAACTCTTCTGAAACTGAAGGCTTCTCATCTGGCAGGTCTGTGAGTGCCGGTGGTACAAATTAGTTATTTTGTTCGACGTCTTCCAGCAGCTTTCCTGTCTGTTTCAGCTCCAGAAATGTGCCAGCAGGATCCTTCAGAAAGCTCAGTCATGCCTGCAGACTCCTCAGTAATTTGATTCTCAGCAAGGAAGATTTTATAAACCTGTCATAGTGTGCTCATATCAGCAAGTGGGACTAGTGGCATGCCGAGGCAGCAATTTATTTTAAGTTTCCATGCCAGTAATTGTAATCATAAGGTTAAAAAAAATAAAATAAGCAGCAAATGCAAACCCCTGCAACAGAGTTGGAAATATGACAGAGTTAGGGTTAATGTTCTGTTCAAGCTGTGCTCAGAAAGCAGTGTCATTTCTTAAGGAGTGACGCACATGTTCCCTCTGTTCCCATTGAAGCTTTATTATTTCAATAGTTTCTTAATCAGAATCCTTTCTGCTCCAAAGTTACAAATCCACGTTGGCTGCTCCTCTATTAAAGGCATAAAAAGCAGGGGGATGTTAATAATGCATGGCTAATTGAAAGGGTGAATACGCCGAAGATATTCCCACCTGTTCTTTTGATGATGGATGTGTCAGCCCATTGAAGTTTAATAATGTGGCTGTGATTCATACCTTCAAACAGCCTCGGCGTGAACGCAGTGCCGGACACTCTGAATAGACACAATGAAAGACAAGTGTGACTCTTCTGAAAACTTGAATAACTTGAAATTAAATGCATTTTCAGGTTGTGGGAAGTGGGCTGAACTGTGTGTGTGTTTGTCACAGCTCTACGGGCTCTGAGGAGGAGGTCGACGAGAACAGCAAGCAGGTGTACAGCCGCCATGGTCGAGAGGGAGGACCCGTGGGACCTGGAAGTCTGGAGAGGAGGCTACACGAGCTGGAGATGGTACCACCCATCAGCTTTATAATTTAATCTTTTACACATAAACAGCAAAAATTGTGTTTTATCTTTTTAATCACAAGACAGAAAGTATGAAATGTTTTTATTTTCAGTGCATGAAATGGCAGGAAGTCAGTGTAGGGCTGGGCGGTATGACGGCGCACGTTGTCTGGAGGATAGAAAACTTCTATTGTTTATTTCATTTGATGCAACGTTCACACCCGGCTCGGAAACGGGTGTTTAAGCGTTCGCTTCCAGTAAAAAGTCTATGTAAACGCGCGCATTTTTAAACTCATTTTTTGGGCTCTATGTACAAAACGAAAAAAAAAAAAAGTTAAGCCAATTGAACTTAGACAAATCAGGGACTCAGCTTAGGTAGTGACATATGGGTAGCATTCTTTTTAATTAGGTGCCAACCATTTGAAAACTGATCATGAAGGAAAAATTTTGTTTGTACTTGGCTGAAATAAAATATGACACCAAGGCCCAATCCGAATTGCTTTCCTGCCTCTTTGGCTCCTCCCTATGGTGCTCTGAAGCACAAAAGTTTACATTTCAGTGTAAGTAATGAGTTCTTGTTTTTGCATGAGTTTTTAAACTTATAAAACCAATGTTAAGTGTTTTCCAAGCGCTGGCAACTACTTCTAATGTAGATGACTGGCGACTATTGATGATGTCATCAAATGGTAGTAACATCCAAATTTGAAGACACTGTTTTTTTCCATATCTCTCTGCTTGGAGTGATAAATCTAGGGGTAGGGAGAAGCCGTAGGAGTAGGGAAGCAATTCTCATTCAGCTTAAGTTTCATATTCCAGAATAAACCTGTAAAAGAAAAAGCTTTGAAAAATTGGCGAATTTTGTGCCGCTTTGACATTTCGCTCCAACTGTGAGTATTCATTTGGTAGCAACAGTCCGGTGTGAACACTGTATAAATACTTGCGTTAAGCGCATTCTTGAACATGCCACACTTGCCCGGTATTGTCATAGCTTAACACCAGAGATGTCGCAGAAGACACCTTAACAACACACACTCTTTGACATACTGTTACTCTTCGACCACTCAACATAAATCAGCTGATTCTGATGTGGATTATTGACTTTGTGCCGATGTGCAACACAATACTAACGCTAAGTGTTGCATAACGGCGTAAAATGTGCTTTTGTCCACATCAGAATCCGCTAGAATTAGGTTAATTGCATAAACACTTAAAGAGTAAAAGTAGTCAAAAGAATGTCAACACTGTGTTAAGGGTTAAGCTATGTTCACACGGAACGAGATACGCGCAGCAGTTTCAATGTTAAGTCAATGTACAGATGCAATTATAGGTTCTGCGGTGTGTTTTGAGCATTGGGCGCAGTGGTTTTGTTTAAGTGAAAACATTTATGTACATTTGGCCATACTTTGGTTTTATATAAAAAAAAAAAAAAAGTAAAGCAAGTCTTTTCTGTAGCCCAGGATGAAGAGGACTCACTCAAAAACAGTTGATTTGTTTGTTTTTTTTAAATAAAGTTTTTTTTGTTTGTCTAGCATGTTAAAAATTTCTCCTTTGCAAAGGCTGATCCTGTGTTTAGAAGTTACAGATAGAAATATGTTAGAAAAAGCGCTTATTTGTGGCATAGAAAACATGCTGCTCCTTCATTCGAGCTCTCAACAACATGGAGGGGAAGAGGGGCGGGGTTCCTTTGCACCAATGGTACCGTCCGCAACTCAGAGGCAAATTTCTAATGAACTCCTGACAGTCTGCTGAAATGATGGCCTAGAAAATTTTGTATTTTGGCAAAAATAGAAAGATAATAATTAGTGGTGTCAATTCATTAAAAAATTAATCACATTTTTGGATTGTGATTAATCACGGTTAATGTTTGAAGAGTAAAATTTTATACGACAATAAGCAGCTTTCTAACAAAACAACGGCCAGAGAGAAAATGTTTCCCTTCATTTTTATTGAAATGTTTACATTTAGAAAGTATTAACTCAGAAGTTTAATTTGTGTGCACAAAACATAATAACAGTAAGATAAGCAGAACTGTAAAAATGTTCATGTCTGTAGTATTACTGCAAGGAAACATAGATGCTGACATACAGTCATTAGAAACTAACATTGTGTTTCTGCATGTTAAATGGTTCGGATAAATACGCTATTCTGATTGGCTGCTGGGTGTTCCGGAAGAACTTCCCGGTCACAATGTTTTATATGTGCAGGCTTCCTCGTAACAACCTTTTTCTTCATAATGTGGGCAAAAACAAGTGGTAAGAGGTGAACTTTCTCTCTGAACTGATGCTTTATTGAGCTTATTGTGACAACCAGCTTGTATATAAAAATCATATTCGTTTTTTTTTTCTACATTAGAATAAAATTTTTAGAGGAAATATTTCTGGAAAATACAAGATTACAAAATGATCTCTGATTTAAACCCAGAAAGACTGTTTTTACTTTTTCCTTTGCTGTCAGCCTGTTACTCATGAAGTGTCACTAAGCTTTCCTGCCAGTTTCTCCCCAACAGAACAATGAAAAGCAAAAATTTCAGAGTTCTCTTAGTACAGAAAGATCTTATCAGAGCTTTAGTGTACTGTGAGTTTCTCCAGATTGTCATGGCCATTTTAGAGCCTCAATAAAAAGAGCTTTGTTCAGCTGAATTTTCAATTTAACTCCATTGTTGAACTGCCAGAGTTCTGATTTTATTCTGTCTAAAAGCCACAGTTCTGCTCCTGCCTGTGTTTTTCAAAAGATGACCTTTAACATATTTCTTTTTCTTCTAACCTGCCTCCATCAGACACTCAACCCCTCACGGCTCCCCCTGTGGAAACTCAACTCAGAATCAAATGTCACTTTAGTTTCTGTCAGAAAACGGTTTTCAAAGTACAAAATAAGGGATGACCTCTCCGACTTTGGTTCATAGTAGGGTTTTTTGGGTGGTCAAATGACAAAAAGTGCTTTAGAAACTGATTTTCACTCGCGTTTTTTGGACTTTGACTTCAACGGTCAGATGTGCCGACAGGTCTTCACTGGAGGTTTTGGAAAAATGTGTTTGGGGAAAGTCTGCAGCCTGATTTAGGAGATAAAAAAAAGTCCCAACAAGAGTGGTGTTGTCTGCTCTTCACTTTCAAGAGCTCCTCAAAGCTGGATAACCTCCACATTTTTAGATGCGCTCAGATCAAAAAAGGTAATCAGTTCAAAACAAAAAGTTGGAGGAATTGAGCACAAAAACTTTCAATGCATTGATGCTATTTTATCAGGATGTTAAATTTAGTGCTTCGGTCCGAAGGAAGCATCTCAAAAATAATTCTCTCACTGACTGACCATCATGTTTGCAAGAATGTGTTTTGTCCATCTTGAGACAGAAGAAGCAGTAAAAATTTAGTCTATTTGCCTTTTTAGGACTGTTTTTTAACTTATTACAAAATAGAGGAACCCACACAAAGTGGATTGTTTACCCGGTGGAATTTACAAAAAAATGTGTGTGTGTATATATATATATTTTGTTGTTTTGTTTTTCAGATGAAAACCATTTTTATCATCTTGTGGCATGTGTCAAATTGGATTTCTAAATTCTTCTTTATTCAACTCATTGTGAATCAGGAACAGATAATAAAATGCTGTTTTAAAAAATGATATATTTGTGACAAATAGATCCACGTATGTCTTAGTTTTCCTTGTCTAAACTGGCATCTGGCTCAAAACAGTAAAAAAAAAATAATGGGAATGCGTTTGCAATAGATATTAAGATTATCAGAGTGGGATTTTTAAAGAAAAGTTAAATGTTTGTTGGCTTTTTGTGTCATCAGGTTTAAAAGCTCAGGTAGTTTACTCAGGTACAGAAAGCATTCCAATGATGTGACAAAAATGAAAATATTTTCAGAACCCTGTTTCAAAATGTCACTTTGGAAAAAGATTTACTTCAATATGCTTAATAGCAAGCAAAATTACAGATTACGGTAATCTTTATATTGTTCATTGAAAAAAAAAAAAGACAAAAAGTTGGTTTCAAAGCAACAATGTAAAAATGAATCTTCAAAATTTATCTTTTAAGCCCTTGTTTTACATAAAGCTAGCTTCAAAAATGTGTTGTTGATCTGACTTTTCCTGAACTAGAATTTTTCACCAGGCGACAAGTTGGACTCTTCCTGTACAATTATACAATTGTACAATTATATCGTTCGTAAAAAAAAAAACGTTACAATTTTGACCCCCAATTGCAGCTGGAAGTCACTAAACAAATGAGCACAATCAGCCAGATGCACCTGATTCAGCACTAAAGCTGGATGTTCTGGAGAAAGCTGTGCTTGTATGTGGAGAACACTTGAGCGATACAACAAAAAAAGGAGAAAAAAACGAAAATGTACATATTTATAGTCCTTTTTTTCTCAGTGAGACTATGCGTTTCCGCAATCTGTTTGAGGAGGTGGCCGATAAGATTCAAGTGCCATTTCAAGAAAATGCCATTATTTCCTTCACAAGCTCGGTGCAGATGTTGCTCTACATTTAGAAAGTCTGTTGATCTGGGAAATGGCAGCCTAATCAGCCATGAACACAATTGATTTATCTTTAAAGGCTTTTTGAGTTTTCCTTTGCTAGTCAAGGAGATCTAATTAAAAATTGACAATATAATAAAGAGATTTAATAATAATGGCCTGCAGCAGTCACTGACAAAAAACTGGAAAAAACAAAAAAGGCACAAAAGGCCCTCAAAAGACTTCTGTGAAAAGGACTAGTCAAACAGACATGAACACTGTGTAGTACAGAAAAAAGTGCACAAAGCCTCACTCAACCTGACTGCAAAAACTATATTGTAACCAGAAGGTTTAATCTTTACTATTATGTTTCTACGTTTTTCCCCTCACCTTTGAGTGAAAATTTGACCCCATGAATGAAAACTCACCAAAGTTTGCACACACCTAGTTCCCGCAAAAACTTATTTGTGAGCATAGTGAGCACCCATCCCACCCCCCACCCCATGCCCTAAGACAATGACATCATAGCAAGTGAAGCCGGGGGAAAAAAAGAGCAACAAAAATCACTTATGGAGCCAAAAATAAATAAATAATATTTCAAAACACACTATCGAAACAAAAAAAAAAACTAGTGTCGGTGGCCACACAACTTACGGCTACGGTGGCCATTTTGTGTCAAAATATTAAATTTGGCAATTTTCACGTTTTCCTACAACATGGTACAAGGAAACTATTTTTTCAAGCGATCTTAACAAAATTTTACACTCAAGCTGCCAGCTTAAGTCTACAACCACCCCTGGAGTTTCATTGACCTTTTACCTCAGGAAATTTATTGCATAAGCCATGCTTAAGACGCACTTTTCCAGAAAAATTGGGCATCGTCAAAAAAGCCGGCCAACCCCGAATCTAGAGAGCCTGTCTCAACAGGGAAAAGGATTTGTCCGCTACTTTCAGCCTTCCAGCAGTTTTTTTTCTGGCAAGGGTAACAGAGTTTTGTGACAATGTTGAGCGACAAAGGGGCCAGTACGAGAACTTCTGTGCTGAACGCACTGAATGCACCACGGCTGCTCCGTCCACATTGAGCTGCGTCGTCTCATTGCCAGCAGCTTCCCTGCAGGATTTCGAACAATATCATTTCCCAGAAAATTTTTTCAAGACCATGAAAAGCTAGTGTTTTTCAGCCTCCTCGACCTCCAGAGATTTCCGGAGCACCAGAAAAACTTCCCGGACGCAGCTCTCTCCAGCTTAGCACAGAGCTACGGAGCGCTCTTTGATCTGTCTGAGCTGCAAACAGAACTGACTCATTTACGGCATGCAGGATTTTGCAGGGAAATATCTGATCTAGCTGGACTTCATGCATGGATAGAGTTCATCTTTAAATAAGTTGGATTTGCTGTAAATAAAAAAACATTTAAATAAAAATGCCTATTTTCAAGTTTAATGCGTTGTCAACTGTGCTTTGATGTTTCTTGCAGCTGTTATTGCAGTGGGAGGAGACTTGCACACGCTGAGTTTGTTTTTACAATAACTATGCACAATAATAGTGAAGTCTACATAAGTGATCCATTTATGATGGAATTGCTTCATAAAATAATATTCATATATTACAGGATGGTGATAGAAACGTTAACATTTAATATTAACGGGGAAAACTGAAGGCTCAGCTCTGAAATGCACGGACCACCACTGAGAAACACAGATGTAATTTTTAATTTTAGGGGTTAAACTTAAGTACCTTTTTTTTTTCAAAAGGTCCAACAGCATTTTATTTGTTTATGTTGTTTGTGTTTCTGTGTTTTCAGGAGCTGGATTTCGCCTTTAAAGAGAACACTAAGCTGCTGAAGGTCATCGAGGATAAAGATGATCACATAGAGAAACTAAAAGAAGAAATTAATTTGCTGAACAGGGTGAGTGTTTTTATTTCATCCCATCTCTATCAACCTTTATTTTGAATATAAAAACTTATCGACGTTGAATTCTAGGGTCTATACATTTATTAAAGAGCCCTGAATGAATATGACTCCAAGTACATATGTTGATGTCTGCGCTACCAGGGAAAGTATCTACAAAAGAACAGTTTTTGCATTATTGAGTTTTAGTTTTTACTATTGAGTTTTATTATTATGGCTTGGATTTTAAAAACAATATTTATTAAGTTTAACTTTATTTATTAACTTCTCAAATAATTGAATACATATTAGAAACCTTGGCATCGATGTCTCTGAAATTAGCTGTAATCATTTGATAGATTAAAAATTTGACAGATTAAGAACAATATTTTTATTTTCAAAATGTGGTCTGGAAAAAGGCAAGACCTTATGAGACCTGGCAAGAAAAGTGATTACAGGAAACAAACTATTACCAATAACACTAAAAAAGTCTAAAGTCATAAAAATCATTAAACTGAATTTCAGCAGCATTTTTCTTTAAAATGACCATTAAGATACCAATTATTAACCAATTTCGCTTATTGGTCAAATGTGAATCTCTCAAGTTGAGTTTGGAAAAGTTCTGCTGGTCTTGTAAGGCTAGGCAAGTTTATTTATATTGCACATTTCATGTGCAAAGACAATTCTAAGTGCTTTACGTAAAATATTAAAAGACACAATCAAAACAAATGGTAAAGATGTGATCATTGAAATAAGATTTAAAAGAAAGTAAAAAAGATTGAAATTTAAAACAAGCATAAACAATCAGTGCAGATGTGAAGTTTTCAATACAAACTAATCAAATGCAGCTGAGAACCTGTATTAACCTGTATTTAAAAAACTGTGTGTATAAACAGCGTTTCAGCTGATCTAAGGCTTTCTGGAAGTCTGTTCCAGATAAATGGAGCATTGAAAAAAGAACAAAAATGTTTGTCTTTATTACTGTTTTTTTCCTTTTTTGGTAATTGAAAAACGAATTAAATAAAAGCGTAGGAGAAAACGGAAGTCCAGATGTTTAGATGCTAAATTTCATCTCAAACTCCAGGTTTCCCTTTCAGGTCAGAGAAAGCTGAAAACAATCCTTTAAAAGGATGACGCTTAGTGAAAAATCAATCCAGAAATGAGGAGATAAAATTTCATGAATTACAGAAGCTTTCATTTCTATATTTCAATAAAAATAATTTGAAGCTTTGAGGCTATAGTTCAACAACGAACAAGCAATAAACTGAATCTTAGCTAAAGTTTCTAGGAACCTTTGAAAGTACTGAGACCAATTAATTCCAAGTCAGGCAGAGACGTCCTTATGCTGTACCTCTAAAAACAGGGCAGGAAGAATCACAAGCAAGATTTGTGTGTTCCTCATGCAGTTGTTTATTGCAGTGAGGAGGAATGGCGCAATTTCCCTTGGTGGTGGATGATGTCACGACCAATCCATCCCAGAATATTACCCAAGGCATATCAGCTGATCAGCAATATCATTAGATCAGGAAACATAAACTTTTTAGTTAACTTTTAACAACAATACAACATCTTTTTACTGTATCTAACTTATTTTTTGACCGTATCACAAATTGGTTTTATCAACTTAAACGTTATATAGTTATAATATACCGACAGTCTGCTCAGAATTTTCTGGATCTGGACTAATAGTTTTGCATAGAAAATATACACCTGTTTTTAGAAGACCCTTTTAACCCAGACCAAATGTACAATAGTAAAAGTTATGTCTACATTTATACACAACAAAAACAGTAATTAGATGGAACCCTAAATGAATTATGTTGTTTCTTTTTTATTTATGCCACACACAAAAATAATAAGTATTTGCCAATTTCAGTTTTTTTTTAACAACGTTATTTTAAAGGCAAGAAAAGAGCAAAAAATTCTCAACATAACATCAGCTCTTTTCTTCGCTTTTATTCTTCTTTGCTCTTCAGGGGATTTAAAAAACCTTTAAAGCTTTCGAATTCAACCTTAAGAGTTTTGTAAGTCTATAATTAAAACGTTCAGGGTGAAGTTTATTCTCACCTTCACTGTGTTATTTCACATTCAACAAAGTACAGGCATGGGCGAAGCACAATGATCAGGAAATTACAAGCTTGCCAACTCCACCCAATCAGTGTGGTATTGTTCAGCTAACTCTGCTGGAAGACCAAGGTTACAATCAGACACCATTATGAACAGAGACATATTTTTTCAACTGGATTTGGCTTTAAAAAGTAGCTTTGAGGTTTTCTTTATAAAACTGGGAACAGGTAGATTTTTACTCTTCAATTAATCCTCAATCAGGAAAATATTTGATCTGTCAAATGCTGGTTTGTTTCCACACACAACTGCAAAGGTTGCGCTCGAGTGACTTTCTTTTTTCACGTCGGCATGAAATAATGAGTTGTTATGGCTGGACTTTGAGGCCAGAAGGGATGTGTGTGCACTTGTAGGGGTTCCTGCTTAGCGTAGATCATTGGTGGGGAGTTGATTAAAAATCCTTTTTCTTTAAGCAAAGGTCATGCCCACTGTCTCCACAGCCAAGACTTCATTTCTGTCATGCTTGCTGGGAGAAAAAAAATGTGTAATTCATGGCAGGAAATTCAGTCCAAATCTGATTTCACTTTATAAATTAAATGGAAATAGGATTGAAAATTCAACAATGGAAATCAAATTTCAGACCTGACTCATTTTTATTTCAAGTCAGGCGCACATGAGCATCACTTTGATTTTGAAATTGATATGAACAGTGGAGAAAGAATACCAAACATGTTTGTGCACATTTATTTTAATACCTGAACATGCGGAAACTAAGAAATGCAAAAAGAATCAAACTGAGGCTCGGAGATGAATGTTTGCTTTTTTTAAGACAAATTTTAACTTTAAAAAGCCTTATTTGACATGAATATAACGTTTTCCTTTGGGGTGGATATGTGCTGTCTGCAGATGAAAAACAGGCAAACCAGGCATAATATCAAGATCGTAGACCACTTGGGCTGTCAACGATTAGTCGACGAAATCGAAAAATCAACTATAAAAAATCATCTATGCTAATTTGGTTTTGTCGGCATGTTTTTTTGTTGTGGACATTTTAAATGATTTTAATAACCATCAGCCAAAAAGTAATTTGGACCGCAAAGCACTACAGGACGTTTTGGAGGCAGTATAGCCGTTCCTCAACCATAGAAGAAGAAGATAAAAACAAACTTGTGTTTCACGTCAACACAACAGCCGTACACAAGCACCTGAAGGAAGCATTCCGCGATCTTAGCGTCTTCCTCACTGTCCTCGGGGGTAATGTTGTCATAGTGCTATTATTGGGCTGCAATGACTTTCTGAGTACTCTAATACTCATGATCAGCTCCCAAAAATTTGAGTATGAATATCAGCGACATACAAGATTGCTGATTCGCAATCTTTCTAAATATGGTTGAGTGTAGTAAAAATACAATTCAGAAAAAAATGCAATTTTTGCTCTGAAATGCAGAATAATGGTGGATTTTAAATTTATGAACTAAAAATAAGCCGAATGTGCGGCGCTTCTATCACCAAAAGTAAACAAATCTTCAAGATAAAGTGTAGATGAAGCTTCCCCTTTTCAAAATAAGTGTGCGTTTTTGTAGTTAAAAAAACGACACTGAACATAAGTTTGACATAACTTCTGAGAATACTAATTTACTAACTGGAGCTTTAGCTCCAGTGTTTACATTCTTTTGATTCTGGTAACTCTTGAACAGTTCACGTAATTGACATAATTCTAGCGGATTCTGATGCAGGGAAAAGCAACCTCCCGCTGATATGCAGCGCTTGCACAGTGAAGTGATTACGTTCTTTACCGTTTGCACGCGAGGTAAACGAAACACGCGATGCGAGACACAGCCCTCTACCTCTGTAGTCACTTCACTTGTGCAGCATTTAGTTTGGCTGATGAAACAGCGGAACAAATGGCAATTTATAACAGGATCCAGTCAGAACTGGAGGATAAAGCTGTTTCACTCAAAGCAACAACAGACAGGTTCATAAAATGTGTTGATTTGGAGACAGTGCTGTTGTTAGACACCAATACTGTGATGCTAGCTTGTTAGCTGCTAATGCTGTGATGCTAACTAGCTGTTCTTTGTGTTCTGTGTGATCACTGACCAGTTTAAAGTCGGACAGTATTTTCACGGACCGGCCTTTAAGACGTGTCGGATGAATACAACAAGATTAATTCATAGAACATTCATAAAAACTGTATTTTCTAAATAATAACAAAATTAAATCCACTGTTTTAGCAACGTCTGTGTTTCATAACAGAGTTTGTGTTACACTAAAAACTGACCTGTCAAGATTGTTGTGCTCAATCCTCCTTAAAGCTGCAGCTTTAAATTAAAAAAAGATGTATAATGACAATAACCCAAATCATTATAATGTTTTCAGGCATGTTTTGTTATGATTTAATTTTAAATGTGATCACCTGAAGGCAGAATTAGGAAATCTCTAATAAATCTGTCCTTGTTTTCTCAGCATGTTTGAATTTGAGTTTACAGTTAGATGACAATAAAGACGTGTTCATACCATTCATAAATTACTGTTATACAATTTCATAATACTTAAAAAAAAAGCGTCCAATAGACACTTGTGTATCACTTGTACACCCTGTGCATGCAACATTTACACTGGGTGAGTAAGGAGCAAGTATTCACACCTTACTAAGGACGAGAGTATGACGTAAGGACATCATAAGACAGTATCACCTGTACGTCCATGTAACTTTCATTTTCCTTATAAATACCTAACAATACACTTACCACAACCACGGCAATGGTACGTTCCATTTACATAATGTCCTTTGAGGTGGTTGTACAAGCAAAACAAACCTGCACTCGCTTTAAGATGCAGCCATTCTTCTCTATGACCCTCCACGGGGCCACACAACCCAAAAACCCATAGCACCTAAAGGCTATGGGTCAACCCTCATATGGCTGCATGTGACTAATGCTTGTGATCCAACTTGTCTAAATGAGCACATTTAAGTTTTTCTTTATGGTTCAGTGTCTGGTTTCCTCCTTATTAATTGAAAAGGATGTTGACATGCATCTTTACAGGGAAACCTCCTACCCTTGTTCGGTTTGTAGCTTTTTCCACACTTCTGTTTTGTCAGATAAAGTCTCACTCCAGTCATCTTTTGATCTATTTTAAAAGCGTTCCCAGTGGTAGCCTAAATATAAAAATTGTGTCGTTTTATACAACAGTTTCCGCAGAGCAGCAGGAGTTCATTATATATTTGCCTCTGAGTTGGCCATCTCTCTTTCCCATAATCCCTTGTTCACACTCTCCCCCACTAGCTTACAGCCCCTAACATTAGCTGTGCTACAAAAATGGCAAGGAATATTGGAGCTATCCAGCCATAAAGTTTTGAGCGAGATGAGACAAGAAAAACCAGGGCAAACGTGGATCTATTTTGGAACTTTAGGGAGCTCTTAGCCCCCCCAACTGTAGCATCTACGTCATAGCTACAGGTTTTTTTCCAACTGCGTTTTTTTTGTCTGCCCATTATTCACCAAAATTAGAATAAAGGAATACTCAAACACAATTTTAATTTTCTTCATACATGTCCTCCATCATGAGAAAAATGTTAGAAGAACACGTTAAAAACACCAGAAACACGATTTTTATCATTGTGAGTCTATAAACCAAATGTTGCTGAAATGATCTGAAATATTTAGACTGAACAAACTTTAGCTTTCCCCTGTTGGGTGCAATCATATCAAGATAGATCAAACTCTGGCAGAAGACAAGTGGATGTTGCCAGGTTATTATCTGGACGCTTTTGTTATGGTGGACACTACACAACCCATCTGCAAACACAAAGAGCGCAATATTGCAGGAGGAATCAGTCTGATAACATCACAAGGACGGGGGGCTGGTCATAAGAGAACACTTTATATAAGTCCTCGACAAGAGGAGGAGCGTCTCTGAAAGCCTGATGCCAAACAGCAGATAACAGCGGATCCAGTCAGAATCCCTGCAGAGGGGAATCAAACTCATGGTCACTACAGATGTTTAGGAAAGAGAAAACAAAGTGGCAAAAAAAAAAAACTTTTTTGTTTTTTTGACTCTGACAGTTTAGCCACTGATGTGCAGATTAACAGATTAACTTTCTAGGTTATCTTTAACCACTTCACCCAACTCCTATGGGGATGTTTAATGATTTTTATGATTTTTTAGAGTTATTGTCTCCAGAAGCTGCTGTTATCTGTCGGAAATGACTCATACAGGTAGTGAGTTTTCAAAATAAAACAAAAATTCTGAAAATGTATTCAAATAAATCAAATATAAGAAGCAAATTATTACATTAATTAATTTTCCTACTGTAAACATTTTAGGAACATACATTCATTTAAGTTATTTCCTTCCTTTAAGTAATGATTTTAGATAAAATAAAAAAGTATTCCCCAAATTTTCTGTTTATTTTTAAAAAATGTATAAGCCATCCAACGGCAACGGTTAAAGCGAATATATCCAGACTTCCCTCTACTCAGCCACTTCCTACAGCTCCTCGCGGGGATCCCGAGCCGTTCCCAGGATAGCCAACACATGTAATCTCTCCAGTGGTCTTGGGTCTTTTCTGGAATCTCTCCCTGGTGGGACTTACCTGGAACACCTCCCCAGGGAGGCGCCCTAGAGGCATCTAGAACAGAGGCTCGAGCTAGCTCAACTGGCTCCATTGATGTAGAGGAGCAGCGGCTCTACTCTGAACTCTCTCTGAGTGACCAAGCTTCTCACCCTAACTCTAAGAGAGAAAACCACTTCTCAGTTGGCCCATCTCCTGAAGGACAGCTCAGAAGTGGCCGGTGTAATATAGTTTGGGTGGAAGTTAAAGGCAGGTGCCTTGGCTGTCCAATCTCCGGTCATTCCATTGGGCCAAATTTAAATACTCAAGAATTATACCAAACAAGCAATTTAAAATGAACTAAAAGACTGAACATTTAAACAATAACTAAAGAAAGTCTTTGTTGGATTAAGTTACTTTTTTCTCTCACTTTGTTTGGCATTACATTTTATTTTCTGCTACATTTTGGTGTTTTTGGTTCTTAGTATTCTGTAGCTGCAAATGCAAACATCTTTCAAAGCAGTTGAAAAAAGAGTTGAAAAATTAAACGAACTTTCAGAAAACTACAAAAACTGAAGTTTCAGGCCACACTGTGAGATTTGGCTCCACCTTTCAAAAAAAAAAAAAAAAAAACATAAAAAAAGAAAGTACTTGGAAAAACTGCTTGATCCAAGTGTGTCCCCAAAAAGCTCAGTAACACCCCATTTGCTTTGTTTCAAAAAGTTATTACTGAAACTATGATGAAAGTCAAGTGTTAGATTATGTTCTTTTGTCCTTTCAGTTTAAATGATGCTTTTGAGTTCCTCTAAGTGCCGCTCAGCTCATTCCCAACACAATCTTGACCGGTGACAGAGAGGAGAAAAGAAGAGAGTGATGAGGCAGCTCTGGGCCAAGTCGGAGCATCTCTCATTTAAAGCTAATTGATGCTGTTAATGTTTCATTTGTCGCTATCAAGGCAGCTTGACAGGCAGGGGGGGAACTGCCAAGAAGTTATCCTCGTTTGGACTCTCAGAAGCATCTCTGCCTCACCCTGACACACACACACACCCCATGATAGGCTACAGTCAACCTCCTTAAAAAGGACATATAAAGTCAAATAATGTATGGTTTGTAAATTAGTTTATTTGTTTAAACTGTCAGGCTGTAGGTGGCCACCTGTCAATCAAAGAATTCCCCACCCACCACCGTTTTGCATAAATCCAGGGACTAGTGCTAAGACCTCCATACATAGATCAACCCAAAGGCATCCGTAGGTTTCTGAGCAACAGAAGTGAAACCAGGGGTTTGTAAATGGAGTTCGTCACTTTTAGCATTTAAAAAAAAAAAAAGACAAAGTAGTAAGCATGTGTCCGAAATAAAATCCAGGACACTGAAAAGTCCTACGACTAATCGTTCTTTTGGGGATTAGGGCTGGTGAGTGAATTTGGACTCAACCTACATGTTGCATTGACCAAATCCGACCTCCTTTTGCTTCATTAACCCTCACTGCCCCCCAACCCCACCCCCCCATCTCTCCACAGGACCTGGATGACATTGAAGACGAGAACGATCAACTCAAGCAGGAGAACAAGACTCTCCTGAAAGTGGTGGGCCAGCTGACGAGGTAGAAGTTCTCCGCATTGTTCTGGAAGCCCAGCCTTCTCCTGTCATCCTTCCTGGAAGGGGGGGGGTTGTTGAACCCTGCAGCAAGGTCTCTTAGGTGTATGAATGTTTGTCAGAGGCGGGGCTTAAGTTCTTTGGAAGCCTTAAAATAACCATGTATCCCGTAGTCTGTGAGAGCTGAGGTGTGTGGTGGGGGATGTCTGTCACCTTATGCATATTTAATGTAAATGTACTGTATATGGACATGTAGGTTGTTTGATTTTTGAGGTCTTAAAGAAGAAAGAAACAAAGAATGTATGTGCTACAAAAACTAGCACCAGGAAGTTCACAGTCTAAACCAGACGTTTCCACTCTCCAGTGTTGCAATGTTGGAATCGTGTTTTCTGTCCAGAAAACAGATTAAGCTCAACACCGTCACTGCTACAGTATCAGCAGCCAAAGTGGGCGCCTTGCAATGCTTGTAAGATTTTTGTACATTCTTTAAAAAAAAATTGAAGCCTGGAGCTTTATTAATGAACACTTAGACAGTTATGCTTTCTTCTAATTTGTTTATTTGGTACATTTCCATTTGACTGGAGTACACAGAAGTCCAAATAAAGGAAGTTTTAAATACAGACCAAGAGGTTAAGGGAAGGTTATTGCTTCACATCTCGATGTTGACATCTTCCAGTCAGTGATTGTGTGCTCCAGAGATGTTTACATGTTGTCTGACAGTTGATGCTTCTGAATTGAGCAGAACAAGCTGCAGAATTGTATTTTTTTTCTTGTGTTGTATCCAAACAAACCAAAAGAACGTTGTATTTGGAACACAGCTGTTGTTTCCTCAAGTGAACAGGCTCGGCTGGCTGCAGCGTCTGTGTTTAGATCTTTTTTATACCAGTGGGGAGCTGCTCAGTGAGCTCCTTTACTGTGTCGGATAATCTTTAGTCAGTCAGTCGTACTGTTTCCAGGATGGGGAGGTGGGAGTAAAGATCAGCCCCTCGCAGACAGACATCACAGACCTATCTCTTTCCATCACATTATGCATGTACAGAAGATTAAGTCATTTAATAAAAGTTTGATTATCTCTCTCCTCAGTCGACGCGCTTGTGTTCATTAAGACTAATTTGATGTGATACCGTGCCACTGAGTCTGTAATGCAATGTGACGGTGGTGAGGGGTTTAGTTCCTCCTCTTGACTTTCGCAGCACACTCAAACACACACACACACACACGGTTGATGATGATTCAACACGTCAATCACCTACCTGACTGCAGCTGGGACACAAAGCCTCCATCGACGCCGCACGACTTATTATGTCACAGAAATGCATTAATTCTTCACCTTGTGAAGGCGCAAGGAGGCAAGAATCTATATCGGACTAATGTTCACTAAATTTTCAGATAATGGCCTCCTTCAGCCGACAGAAAGTGCTGGAGGATCTCCTCATAATCCGTATTAGCATTTTTATGGGAAGTTGCAGGGTTTGTCATTTCAAATACCCTCTCCATGTCTGCCTTTTAGTTTGTCACCAGACGCCGCCATCCCGCTCTCAGCGGCAACAGACAACTTCACAACGTCAGCCTCACTGAATTACAGGTTACGGTGATCGTTGAACCGTTTGTCAGCAGGCGTTTGTGTTTTGAAGCTCCACTAGACGGCGTCTTTACATCCATCCATGGGAACATTAAGATGTGGCTGTGAAACCCAAGCAGACATCAGGAGGATGTTCAAATGTGAGGAGGGCATTGAAGTCGCGGCGGTTTCCTCTCCCTGACCAAGGTCGGCTGCGGCTGGCATGTTGGTGTCAGCCTGAGGAAATGTCATGCTTGGTGTCCTTTATACAAGTCAAAAGCTCATGTGACCTCAGAAATGCTCTGCAATTCGAAAAGATCTTAGGAATTTTTCAGCTGTACACAAATGCAGTTGGGGTAAGAAACTTCAAAATTAAAGCATTTCAGTGATTATAGGATAAGACTCACTCCAAGCATCTTTTGATTTATTTTAAGTGTTCGCAGTGGTCTTTTTATCATGATAATGCAATTTTTAGCCCAAAGCAGGCAGTTCATTCTGAGTTGCGGGTGGAGGTATTCATGTGGAGCAACCCCGCCCCCCTTCCCTTCCTGTTGCTGAGAGCAGGGAGCTTGAGGCCTACCCAACGTTTTCATCTGTTCTTGATACACACAGATTTAAATAAAGAAATAAACATGTGAAAAACACCAAAAACATTATCTTTATTGAACTGGATCTTTAAACTTAATATAAATGTGGTGACTGACTTTGTGCGTCCTCTCCATGAAGCCCAGACCTTTGAAGCTGAAGGGTTCTGCAACGATAGGTTGATGTACACTTCTACAAAGTTATGGACATAGATAGGGATGATTCTGATTGGAATGGCATTATAGTTAGCATCATCTTTATTGATTCCACACCAAAAATATAAAAAAAATCAAGGAAAGCAGTAAAGACCTTTGGTGTTACCATGCAAATGACTCCGACATGGCAAATTCCATTGATGGGGAGCAGTTAAAAAACAAAATTAAAAAAAAAAAAAAAAAGAATCAACAAATGTAAACATTAGTTAAGAAAATAAAATTCCTTTTGTCAGAACTGTTCTTTATTAAGTTTAAAGCACGCGCTCTTATTCAAGTCTACTGTTTCCTGTCATTGCACACACCTCTGGGCTTCAGTAAAATCCTCATGGGTTGACCAGTACGCAGCTACAAAAAGGTTGGCGAACACTGTTCAAGGACATAGTTTCTGCAGAGCGGCACGAGTTCATTAGAAATCCACCTCTGAGTTGCGGGTGGGACCGTTTATGCAGGGCAACCCCACCCCCCTTCCTCTCCACTTTGCTCGCCCGGCATATTTTCTATGTCACAAATACAATATTTTTCATTTGCTTATAATCCACAACAATTTAAACAAAGAAATACTCAGTGGGTCTTTAAGAAACATTCCTCTGAAAATGTTTATGGGTTTTGGGTTGCTCCAAAAAAAAGCCACCAGTGTCTGAATCACCTCAACATAAATCCCAGAGAGCTGCTAACTCAGCTGTGCTCCACACAAAGCAGTTGAAAGAAACATCTGAAGAAATCTGTTTCCTGTTTCTGGAAAGTGTTTCCTTAAGCTTTTATAGTATTAGGTTTATGTCTATTTTAGTAGAACAAACATAAAAAAAATGGTTTAATCATCTTTGGATGTCGATTTACTTAACCCTTTAACATTCTTTTGGCTACCATAACTCTTTAACCAATTACGCAATTAACAAAATTCCAATGAATTCCTGAGCAAAGACGAGGTCCTTTGCACTGAGTTGCAAAAATGTACGTTAGCAAGACCAGTTTTCTCTGCGTCAGAATCAGCTGATTCACGTTAATCACAAACGGTTGAATAGTTGCGGTATGTCAAAGACCAACAAGGGAACATCTGAGGACAGATGCTAACTTCTCCAAACATCAGCCAGGAGATGCATCTCTTTCTGGAGTTCTATAACGTTTATCCAGGTGCTTGCAGAAGTGATTACTCCAGACGTCTGAAAGATAAAAACCTCGTGAACACATTTCAAAGGGCTTAAAAAATACGGTCATAACCTGGCGTGTGGCTGCATGCGTCATTACAAGCCGTCTGTTGTGAACGCACTTCCTGTGAGGAGACATGTCCTCGTCCTCAAAGCACATTAGATCCAGGGGGGCTGATAGTCGGGACACAGATGAGAAGCAGGTCTTATCTTGTTCTTGAAGTAATCCGGTCACATTTCATTATCAATTGGTTTCATGCCTTTGCTCCATCAATCTGCTCCATCTCCAGGGTCCCCGATGCACGGAAGCGCTCATCCACAGCAGGGATGGTGGGGGTCAGGGTGCCACCCTGAGTGAGAACAGATGGATGGAATGATACCGGACTCATAGATATATATATATTTGCAATTTCCTCTGCACACCTTTATCACAGCAGCCCATTTTCTCAACCAGCAGACTGAAAATAACTTGTTCCCAGCCATGCACCTTTCATACCTCATTATCTCCAAACTAAATGATGCAGCAGCTCCAAAGACACTGTTCTGACTGAGCAATGCTTGCTCAAACCTTCAGTGTGAATCATTTTTGTGCTCATCTGTGAAGTTGTAATTCTTTTTAGTTGTACCTTACAAAGAAATGCTCCTCCTGAAGACACTCAGCTGCCTGCAGGAGCAGAAAACTGGGATGATTAGGATTTTTTGATGCCTCACTTTTTCCTGAAGACTTTTTCCTGGGACCTCGTGTGGAACTCCCTTTAGTGGGAACGCTCTGTAAAAGTCAACAGGGTGAGAACAGCTCACAAAAAAAGAAGAATCAACTAATATCTAAACAAATGACATAAAAAACTGCACAGCCTCATACTTTTGATGGGTTTTGGACAAAATAGGGAGCAAATTAAAACATTTTTTTAAATTTCATGCATTACCAGGCAAAAAGCACGCATCTACAGTATATGAGCAAAGCTGGTTTTATACATCAGCTTTTGCTAAAAGGTTTTTAAAAAAACAACACACAATACATTAAAAATGTGAAAACAAAAACACACTAAACCGTATCGCCAGGATGTTTTAGGTGTTTTTTTTTTTTATGTGGTTGTTGCAGCCTGGAGTTTCAATAATAAAAAAAAAAATGGAATATTGTTTATTCATTTTTCTAAAAGTTACAAGACAACTTCGAAATACATTAAAGCAGTTGTTTCTTCCAGTTTATTTAAGTGCAATTACATGTATGATGAGATATTATAATTTATTTTGAACATTTTAAAGAAATTAAAAAAAAAAGAAATATCCTTATAAATTCTCTCCCCCATGCTCTAGAGTAGACCAAACTTACTACCACACCCAGTGCACCCACTACTTGTTCCCTCTCTAATGAGTACACTTTCAGTTCCGGATAACAATTACATTTACACATGTAATACACACACAAACAAACCCACATAGAAGCTTTGGACAAACATTTGTTATGTAAAAACACTTGTTTTGTTTCATTCAAATCTTACTTTCCAACACACCCAAGTGCACCTCCACAATATTTACAAATATATCACAGTTTATTTATATTTTGTATATGTATAAGTCTTTGAGTTTGTTAGTCTATTTTTCATACCAAATCATAGTTCATAGAAATACTGACGGTTTCTAATGTTATTCTGTTATATGTTGTACTTGTATATTTAAACTATTATTATAGTTTTTAGTTGGTTGAATTGTTAGACACTGACTTTATTGTATTTGGTTTATGTTATGAGGGAAATGTGCTGTTCCAAATGTGCAGACATTCATCTGCATCCAGATACAGCACCCCCCAAAAAAACCCAGCTCTGACTTCATCTCCTGAGAATCCAAGGCCTCAGACATGCAGATGTGGGAGAAGACTAAATCCCTAATGTGTGTTTCCAGAATAGTATAGCTGACTAACTATCTTTAGGTAAAAAAAAAAAAAAAAAGATCTTTTTATTTTTGAGTCCCTTTGAATCGTTTTATATGTCTGGAAATGTATTTCTTTACAGTCTGTTTTTGGAAAAGTTTCCTGACTTTGATTGGTTCAACTGATAATGTTTATGTTTGAGTCTCTAAACTTGATAGGTGGGGACAGTTTGATGGTGGAATCAGAAACAAATGTGAGGTAATTACTTGAATTTGCATGAATTGATGCAATCAAAACATCATGAAATCCTGGAGGGACTGACTAAATCAAAACCCATGACAGAAAATAGCAACAACAACAAAAAAGGTAAAACAAAAATCTGTTCTTGAAAATAAAGTTTAAGAATGACCAATGCCAAGTAATAAAGGGAAGTTTAAGAACCTTTTTCAATAGTTGTTTGTCAAGATTGTTTTGATTTTTGGGATATTTTTTGTCCTGTTTTTGTTGTTTGTTTTCCCTGCTTTCAACTTCCATGTGAAATCATGAAAATAAACAAGTGAAAATGTTGCATTTAAAAGACAAAAGAGGATCACACTACAACGAGGAGGAGTTTATTCATCCCCAAATCTTAGGAAGTTTTGTTTACCTTGCTGCTGCTTAAAAGCACAAGATGTTTATTAGGAGCGCTCATGTTGATGCATGTTTTTGTTATACTGTTTTCCATCCACAGTCAAACTGAACCTAACAATAGTTTGAATGCATTCAAATATGAGCCTGAACTTTCCACTCACACTCAGCAAAGGATCAGCGGTCAGCTGCCTTGAAGCTCAGGTTGAGGATGACAGACTCGGAAAGCTTGTTTCTCCTCTGGGAGTTGAGCCGTCAACGAGAGAGATTTCTTCCTGGCCGGGAGGGGTTGCCACGGCAACAGGATATATGTATCCCGATCGATTTTTTTTTTCCTCTCTATCTTCAAAACACTTATCCAGTCTTCATCCAGGAGAAACTCTTATGATGCCCCCCCTCCACACACATTAAACATTGCGAAGGCCAGCGCCCCCTCTAAAGCCAGTGCCCAGATCCATCCTTAATGGCATTTCTGTGACCTGCACTGAAGAAGAAAAGCTCCTGAGGCTGTATCAATTCACGCTGAAGACAATGGAGACACCCCCCCACCTCACTTCCTGTTACCCACCAGTGGGGGGGCAGCGTCCCCAGACTGCAGCTCGTCATGGCCTGGTGTCACATCAGCCAGGCGGGGTTTAGCCCCGACGATGGAAACTTAATTTCACATCCCATCTCCCGCGACCTAGAGCTTCTTCTCAAGGAGACGATTACGTAACAGGCAGTGGATCACAGCATCCTGACTGAGATTTAATCATGTGTAATGACAGATCCTGTTTATGATCAATTTGTAATCAGAAGCTCCTAAGTTTGATGTTGCAGCTATTTCTATTTTTTTTCCATTTGCTCATCCATTTTAATAAGCCTGGCCCCCAGAGAGGGAGCATTGAATTTGAATGTTGTTGATGACTCACAAAGTCCATGCCAAGCAGAAAAGGAGGCGGCTCTGGGGAGCATCAGCAGCCTCTGAAGGTCACTCTACGCTGTTACCATGACAGCGCCGGCCTCCCTCGGAGAAGTTGTTGGCGTGGTGTTGTTGCGTATCGTGATTTAATGGGGAACTCGCCAAACGTTTGCGTGCAGAAAGAACGGTGCAGACCCACACACATACACACACAGGAGAGTCCCTGCTCGCCTCCCCTTCCTCACATCCTCCTCCTCCTCATCAGCACTACAAAGTCGGGCAGAGATGCACGTTCAGCCCTAAGGGGGGCCTCATTCTGAGCTTTACCCCCCAGGGAAAGTGGCACTAACAGAAGCTGGCGGTTTGAACCTATGAAGGAGAAAGCAGCACAAATGTTTCCAGTGAATCCAGAGTGTTTGGAGGCCGTGGTGGCCGGAGCTTCACCTTCCTGTGTGCGCGCTGACTCCGTGCAGATGGATTAGACAGACACTTGCTCTAATTACCCATCTGTCATCTACACTTACACTCAGCAATAAATTGCAGACATCCTCTTTGTTGTGCCATTCATTTGTAGGCCTCCGCCACCCATGGCTTTCCCACTGCATCCGCGGCGTCGGCGCGGGGACAGACGGCTCACAGGTGGCTCCTCTCCGAGTGGGAGGAGGACAGAGTTCATCAGGACATGCAGGACCGGGCAGTCCTGCGGCAGCTTCACAGGAAATGGAGAGTCCTTTAAAATTCCTCACCCCTGCTCTTGAATGCCTGAAACCTCTTTTTATGAACTGGTCCCCAAAGATCATCCTAATGAGGATTTCTGGGATGTCAAACTACTTTAAATCATGTTTTATCATTAACTGTGAGCCCTTTCATTTTTCTTACACCATGGTCCATCTGGGTGAATACTCCATTCTGATTGGCTTCATGAAAAATTAATAATGGTCACCTTTAAACGAAGTAGCCTGAATGTTCTATGAATTTTCTAGTGCTGGCTTAAACGCCAGTTGGTAACAAGAGAAACAAAAACTCAGAACATTGATTGACATGTTATAAATGAGGGATAATGCCAGACGAGGTATGCATTATCAGACATCAGCAGACAACACAGAAGCCTAAATCGTCCTCCGCTTCACACAGGAAGGTTGCTTCCGTGAAGTCCATTATTTCTGATAATGCACTTTGAAGGGTTATACCATGGTCACTTATAAAATAAATACATATTCATCCAATTTTAAGTTCCTTAATCTTGATATTTTTAAGGTTCATATTGCTTTTTCACAAAAAGCGAACGATTTGATATGTGGTGAGATACGTTGTCAACTTGCGCTGCAGCGGCAAAAAAAAGTGGTATGCTAAACATCATGATAAGTTAAAAAAGCATCATTTTGGTTTGGTTGCTCCAGTTATCAGTTGGCTTTTAGACGTGCAATTATATAGAACATTTGGGCTATGTGATCGGAACTTCTTTTTTAGGTGTGGTATATTACTTCTTAATCCACACCCTGCAGCCACTATGAATGGAGTATTCACCTGGACTATGGCTTAAGAGAAGTTAATGGAGCACGTGGAGGTGTGAACTTTGCATTGAACGGTTGCTTCTGAAAAGTTCGTTCATTTCTAATAATAAACGCCTCGTGCTTTATCCTTCTTATAACATGGTAACCTACAAAATAAATAAATATTAAATAAATGATTAGTACTTTAGTCTTTTGTTGTTTTTACATTTAAATAGTGAACTATTTGATACACTGTGTGACACACTGTCATACCGAGCCTACACTGACCTTTCTCTGCTGCAGTGGAGGAAAGTAAACGTCATGTTTCATGATACAAAGCATGTTCATGCAAGTTTTTGACCAGATGATGAAACAAATGTTTATTTCTAAGAAACAAAGTTCACAAGTAGTTTCCTGGATATTTCACTTTGATCGTTGAAATATCCACCATTAACTCTGGTCATTAAATGTGTAGCAACCAACAAACAATTTCTTTCATTAACTCATACTAAAATTATTTATGAACATATTTAGTCTATATTGTTGTAGAATAAACTGAGTACTTTTTTTCTATATATATTGTGTAACTTTTAGTGAGTAAAAATTTACCCTTGCTAATGCTTTTCTGCATCCAGCTGCAGATACACCATTGCAGCTCACATTGCACTTCAGATTTACCAATTAGATCAATCAGTCCTTGCATTTATCGTAGGGGTTGATCACGTTCACAACTGATCCACACAGGAGACGTCCTAAGGGGCGTAGTTGGCCACTTGAGAGAACAAAAAGGAGACATTTGTATCACTCAGTGCCACTCCATAAGAGAAAGTTTGGTAAACGTATTTTCTGTATAACCTACATTTTTGTTATTGATCCTCTATTAAAAATTGTTGATCCTTTATTGAAAAATTGTTTTTCTTCATTCTGTTGAAATCAGTCGAGACGCAACAGTATCAAGCAATGAGATCAGAAAGACTGATAAAAACTATTTAAAAAGAGATCCTGTCATGTCCATAATGACATGAATAACTATAGAATAACGTTTGTTCACCTATATTCCAAGTTTATGTTGCTTCAGTTACCAGCTAGCTCCAGCTGTTAAAAAGCTGTTCTCTGCATGTGTGAGTTTTCTCCAGACACTCAGGCTTCCTCCCACAGACATGCTTCATATGTTAACTGATGATATCCATCAATATGAAAGTGTGTGTGACCCTGCAACAGACTGGTGACTTGTTCAAGTTGGAATCCGCCTTGTCCCGGCAGTAGCTAGGATAGGCTCCAGCAACCCAATGACCTGAAACAAATTTGGTGGTTTCTAAAAAAGCATTGATGATGCATAGAATAATTTAAGCTAACAATAAAACAATCACAAGTTCACTTTTCTTACACAAGTGTACTCGTAAAAAAAAGCATATTTTTTTTAATAAGAGTTTAATAAAAGTTTTGGTGCTTAGCGAAGGAAATTTCACTTCTGTGACATTTTGATAGATTGGTGGTAAACTGGTGAAAGCACCATGTCACTTCAGAAGTTGCACATCATCATGCTTTGCAGCTCCAGTATTCAAGTCCCGCCCATCTTTGAATGTGTAACAGTCGGCCATTTCTGTGTTAGCTTTAGCATGGCTCGTAGGTGTATTGCCTTCGGTTATCATACATCTATTGACTTGCACAACTTTCCAGTGGACTTGGAAGTTAGGTTACAGTGGTTGAGCACAATTGACATTGAATCCAGTGAACACCGCCCTGGTTATGGGATTTGCAATGAACTTTTCTCTCTGGCTTCTTTGCTTAATATGTAAACCTTTATTAACTATGATGCTAGTGCCATTTTACCACTCAGACACAGGTCCGCTTCGGTCCTGCAAACACTCAGCTGCGCCGGGTGCTGTGCCAAGATGTGAATTTAGTCCGATCATCTTTTGATCTATTTTCAAAGTGTTCCCAGTGGTTTTTTAATTATGATTTTACAGTTTTTAGCCAAAAAAAAAAACAAACCTGTGTTAGCTGGTCTCCCTTGGGGGGCCCTTGCTCGTGCCGGGGGCTGGGGCGGACGGATGCCCAGACGGTGGTGGGTTGCTAGTCTGGGGCTGGGGTAGCTCTCCAGGGGTAGGGGCCCTGTGCTGGGCCCCCTGGTGTGGGTGCAGTGTTGGGGGTAACGGATTACAAAGTAACAAATTACTGTAGTTAATTACTTTTGTCAGTAACAGAGTAATGTAACGAATTACAGTTCATATTTCTGTAATTAATTACAGTTACTGGACTATAGAAACCCTCGTTACTTCGTTTGAAGGTTCTGACATTTTCTCTCAGTTAAATGAAATGAAAATGCAGATTAATTTAAAACAAAACGGAGTAACTGGCGCATACACACACGCATGTGTGCGCAGAGTTGGAGATCTGTCAAAGTACAGATATGCACTCATTGTTGCAGTCAAGGTGCTTTCCAAACTGGCTCAAAGATGAGACGAAAAGAGATGCTGTCCTGAAAGGAGTCCTGTCATCTCCGCAGAGCAGCAGGTGAGCTGCAGAGCAGAGATCTGCCCCATGAACTGATGTGTCTGTTATGAATGAAACCACTCTAAAGCTGTCTTTAGTGCGAAAGACAAGAGTCCGCTCCTTCCTGGGACTATGAGACCATTATTTCTATAGTAATTCATCCTTTCTTTCTGTATTTTTCTCTCTAAGCTGCACGCGACTGATCAATATGAGTTTGTGCTCAATGTGCTCTGCGGAGGGCAGGTGGCGGTGCATAGTTTGGTAGACCTGCAGTCGTGTGGACCTGTGCACAAAAGGCAGATGTAGAGAGAGAGAGACTGATGTATTGCGTGCAACTCAATGTAATGGAATAATAAAGTTGTCCAGAATGTACTTGGAGGCGTTTAATAGTTTTTTGTGTTTTAAAAAACTGGCTTGGTTGCAGATTTGATACAGATGAATATGAATATAACAGTATTTTCCACATCTGACTTTGAGCTGTAGCATAGACCACATATGTTGTAACAGTCACTTATTTCTGTGTCATTTTTCACACTGTTGTCTGAATTCAAATGAAGCCAGAATATGTCTTGAAACTTGTTCATATCTTGCACAATGTTATTGCTTTAAAATGTAGTTTTTATTATTTATTTACCATCATTTAAGCAGATAAGTCCTATTGAAATTAAAAACCTATTTTCAAATGAGCTCTGTTAAAGACAAGAGGATCTTGTTTGTGTGAAGCTGTTCTTCCCTTGAGAATTTGTATACGAGTGGAAAAAAAGGGAAGTAAAGTAACAAGTAGTGAATTACTTTTTCAAATGAGTAATGAGTAAAGTAATTTCATTACAATTTTGATCCATTAACTAAGTAAAGTAATCAATTACTTATTTAGAATTAACTTACCCAACACTTCTCGGGTGATGGGGGCCCCTGTGGCTGCCTTGCTAGCCTAGTCTGGGCGGCTAACGGGATTGCCCAGCTGGTGGACATTGTCTATGTGCCATCCTGTGCGGTTGTCGGGGATGCCTGGCCACCGCTGCTGCTGAGAGATCTTGTTGTGGAGGTGACCAAGCACTCTCCCTCTTTTTACATTCAATCATCCACCTCAGCAGAACATAAACACTCACCTGAGCACAAATGGTAAGCGTGACAGAATGAAATGCTTTACATGTGTTTGAATGTATGAGTATGGGCGCGTGTGCTGTAGTTGTATGATGTACGTGTTGACATGTTTGTATGAGAAGATATGTTTGTAACTTTTGTGGGTGTGTGGATGGCCCCGCCCTTTAGACTAAAATTTAACCTTGACAGCAATGATGATAAACCTCCAACAACTTGATGCTATATGATTCTAAACCCCCCCCCCCTGTCTACTCATCCTCCAACTTGCTTAACCTCTTTTTTCCTCCTCCCTTTAATGCCCCCCAACATCCCACTTTCTTCTTCTCTGTTCTTCCATCCGGTCCAACAAAAAAAGTATACAAACGTAATCAATATAAAAACAGTTTAGCCTCAAACACAAAAGGGGTTTATACATGTAGGAGCCAAAATTGCATTTCTTTCCTCATTTCTTTGTATTTTTTGCATGTTTCACCTTTTTTCATTTGTTAATTAGCCACACCTGGGGAAAGGTTAGATAAGCACCTGCTCACCTGCACTCTGGCAGGAGGAGGAGAGGAGAGCTTGGGCTGTTTATTTTAGTTGCACGCTATCGTGTTTTATTTTATGCCACCGGTTTATTTTGCAACCACATTTTCTGCTCATTTACACCTAATAGATCTCAATTAACAAAGTCATCTTTTTCCCTTTGATTTATTTCTGTAAATAAAAATTACATAAAGCAACAGAATGAATTGCGGAATGGATTTATAAGACAGAAGTGTGTCAGGCACACAAACTGAACCCATCGGCTCCTCAGGAGGCTTCACCAGGAAAGTCGCCTCTACAATACAAATATACACCGTGTGTGTCAGCAGATTCATAAGCCCCTGTTGTAACAGTAAAATCTGTCCAACACAAGAGTCCTTCAGATCGTATATGTTTGCTCAGCTGTTGGACAGGACAACTAAAAAAAAAAAAAAATTGTGTTTTTTTCTTGACATAGTTTCTGCAGAGCGGTTGGAGTTCATCAAAAATTCACCTCTGAGTTGTGGGTGGAACCGTTGGTGCGGAAATAAGCCGCCTCTTATTTCCCATGATCCCTGTGTTTACACTCTCTCCTGTTAGCTCACAGCCCCTCATACCCCCAACCTAACATTAGTGGTGCATCAAAAAATGGCGAACAGTATTTGGAGACATCCATTCGTACAGTTTTGAGCCAGATGCCAGCTCAGATGAGGAAAACAGAGGCACATGGATTTATTTGTCTGCATGCGGATGCATCAGAATGGAGCAAAGCAGAGGGACTTTGGCGCATCATCACAGTTTTTACGTCACAACTGAGAGTTTTTTTAAGTTGCATTTTTTCTTCTGCACCTGTTTCACCACAATTTGAGTAGAGAAGTACTTTGAAATGTAGTTTTCATTTAAATTGTTTTTATAAATGTTCTCTGTCATAAAAAATGCTACAAGAACATGTTAAAAGCGCCAAAAACAAGATTTTTGGTCTTTAACTTGTGCTCGAATTAAATGCTTTGCTGTTTTCTCATTGCTGACATTCAGACGCGTGATGATGATGATGGGGACCTTCCAGAGCATCATGGGCAGGTGACGCATGTCTGAAAGGTCATTCTCCACGTGGCCCTAACCATGACACTACACTTACAGGAAGTGTCCATGAGGAGCTTGACGGTGGAAATCCAGTAAAAAAAAGCTGTAACTGTCTGCTGCAAGGTGGGCTTCGAGAAGACGAGTGAAATGTTGACCTTTAAAAATAAACCGGAAATGCGTCAGAATTTCCACCAACATCATCATCCCTCTGTTTGTTGTCTTGCTGAATAACAAATGAAATAAAATGGCTGTGTCCCTCACTTGTAGGGACTTTTTATGCGTCCTGAACAACCCTGGAAATCTGGCAGTTGCATCAGACGTCAAAACTCTCCGCCAGTTCACAAGAGATCCCTGTAACTTTGCAAGCATCTCCACAAAAAGGTCATTCGACGGTGGCATATGGAATGAAAGATGCCGAGAGGGAGCAGAGGCTACGGGTGCAGAATATTTTGTGTTTTAATTTACATAATGGCTGGCACTAAGGGAGTATATTGTGGGAAATACTGTGAAACTGCAGCGCTGATGGTTTCAAAACTCCTCTCCAAAGCCATTAGTGATTAGATAAAGAGTGTAGATGGACTTGTAATGATGCTCTCTCGCATGTCCTCCGTCTTTATCTCTGGCCTTAGCCAGATAAAAGGCAGCGGGGGCCCAACGCAACCTTTGTTTGGGGGCATTATTGTGCCGTTACTGCTTCGGATGGCCACTCAACCACCTGCTGAAGCACTTGTCAGCTTTGATCACTGTTTGTTGGTAAAAAATGGAAGTAATATGTGCAGATCAGAGACCTGAGCTCCTCTGGGTTCTCAGTCTTGCCAAATTTGAGATACATTTTAAAATAGAAATGCTATCATTTCTATTTTAAAAGAAAAACAACTCAAACCAGGTTTTTGTTGGAAAAACGTTAATGGAGTCTAAATCCAAGTGGAAAATTCAACATTCTGTAATCTGAACGTGTGCCACTGTGTTTCTCTCGTGTTGTATTTGTGTGGGGTGTCATTTTTTCCGTCTGGATTTTTACACCTTTGCTTGGTGTAGAACAAACGTGGGAAGATCATTAGCAAGAAAAGTTGTGCTCAGTGATGCATCTGTCATGATAAATTCATGATATATCCACACGTTCTGTTGGTGGAAAATTCATTAAGTTCATTTGAATAAAAAAAAAAGAATCCTATAATTGTCATTATATAACAATATTTAAACTAACGAATTGAAATGCAGACATTAAATGTTAGAATAAACAAACAAAAAATGAAGGATGCATGACATTAGCAAGAAGGAAGCTTGTCTGTGACTGAAACCTTTGTGGAAAAACATAATATTATTAATTTTAAAAGCAATAAAAATTTTGATTTTCCAGACAAAATTTTACTTTAAAAAAAGAAAAAAAAAGTCTCATGATTAGAAAACCTTTAAATATTATTAGATATTTTAATGTTATTTGAAAAATAATATGTATGTGTGATTTGGTTTTACTTGACTGTAAAAATTACTTTGTGGAATTTAGATTAAAAAGTTGCTTTCACAAACTTATTTTTTACTTTATGTATAATTTTCATTTTTATTATTTTTCAGCTTGTTATTTTTGTGTACAGTACAAAACACTAAAATGTTATTGAAATGATTTTCTGCTCTATTGTAAATGTACTTATTAAAAAAAACCCTAAAATGTACTTTCAAGTTTAGTTTCAGTTTATCGTTAGCAATTATTCTATTGGCATAACATTTTGTACTAATACTTGTACTAACTTTTATTATTGCACTAACAATAATGTTAGTTGTTTAGATAAATTAAAGCTTGTATTAAACGGGCCAAAACACAAAAATTAAAAAACTAAAACATCTTATTTCCTGAAAGTTCTTAACCAATCAGAATTACTTGTCGCTACTCCAGGGAGTAGCCAATCAGAGAACAGCATGGCGTCTGTAGGAAACGGATGACTCATTTTTTGAAGACTGCGCTTTCTTTCTTGCCGTGTTTAATCTAAACATTTGAAGTAAATAACGAGATTTACCACAACAAAAACTATAGAGATTTTCTTAGGGGCATTCTTTTTTTTTGACAAATAACAGTTTTTTTTTATGTTTCCCTATGATCCTGAGTTATCAAAAAGCTTTTAGCTATTAGCCAGGAGGCTAGTTCTCTGAACGCTTAGCTAAACTTCTATCTTCTACTGCTAAAGCTTTCCAAGATGCTTCTCGAGCACGGTAAGACTTCACAGCATGTTCTAACGTTATTTAAACCTTTTTTCATCTGTAATTATCGGTATTTTACATGTTTAGCTTAGCTTCCGGCGCTAACGCACCTGGATCCGCTCATTAACTCTCCTCATTTGGATCAGGTGTGTTAGACTAGTGAAGACACGACAGGGGTGCCATGTTTTTTCTGACTTCTCATATATTTGGATGATGTTATTCGCACGTAAATACTTGCGACCAGCACAGAAGCGATGGAGTTGCATGTTTGCCACAAGTAATACGTGCCGCCAAGATGCACATTGCTGCATCGCCCAAACGCATTTTAAGTGCGTCCAAGGCTGGATTTTGCTGTTGGTCGCAGTATTTAAAGTTCAAGTGCCATTAGCTGTCACGCACCTAGATGTGTGAAATGTGTTCTCCACATTTGATCCATCCCCCGGAGGAGCTGTCAGCTGCAGAAAGAGCCGCGCTCAGAAACCATTTGGTGGTTTAACCCTAACCATTAACTCATCCCAACCTTAACTCTTCCTCTGGGTCCGTGTTGTGTGGCCAAGAAAAGAAGTTCAGCACTGGCCGCACTTATTTAGAAAATTACATGCGAATAGACACTTTATAAGTATGCATAAGAACATTTAAGGTTAGTGTTTAATAATAGTACTTGCGATAAATGTTAGAAAACTATTTTTATTTTTTTGTCAACTGACTTGTGGGTCTTTTATAAACGTAATAATGTTTAGTTTTGTTATGTTTTATTATGTTTTTATTATTTTTGTCATAGTATTTTTGTCTCGCATTAAAAAAAAATATTTAGGATTATACAGTGATTGTAATGTCCTGGTTTTCAACCCAGAACTTTGATTGCTTCTTTGTACCAAAAAGAAGTCTTAATTTATTTATTGCTATTATTTTTTGTTTGATTTTCACAGTCTAAAAGAGCATGCTAAAAGTGCTGTGCCTAACAAGGGGCCAACTTGTTTGGTCTCTCTGTTAATATTTCTTAGGGCCCACAAGCCACAATCTTTAAAGGCCCAGAGGCAAAATTTGGTGACTATAAATGATAGAGCTTCCATTTTTTATAAAAAAAAAAATGAAATGACTTAATAGACCTAAAGTTAAGCAAGTTAATAATATTCTACATCTTAATGATTACCTTTGCTTCTTAGATAACTTAATCACAATTTCAAATATCAAGGTTTTTAAAAAAATATTTTCTAGATACATCTCCCCTATCTGTGCTCCAAACACGGGTGCTTTTGCAAAAGTAAATATTTTTAAAGTAATTAATTTATGTAATTATGGGCTTTATTTCTGCCAGGCGCAGTTAATGATTCTGGACTTAAAATTTTAGCCTGTGTCTGCTCCTTACAGCGCTCATTGACATGATTCTTCACCATTTGAGATGTGTGCAGCAATGAATCCCGCGCATCTCGGCACGTTTCGTTTCAGAGGTTGTTTTGGAGACCTGGCTCATGCTGTACCTTTCACAAAGCTGTGAGATTGGTCCAGTCAGAAGAAGGCTTCTGCTGACTCACAAATGTCCGGTAAGTCCGCTGTACCTTGTTTCAAATCGAAATCAAAGTATAAGCTATCCCAGAATGCACCGCAAGGCATATATTGACACTGTAAATTTTCCAATGTGGAAACAAAGTTTTCCTGTGGCAAATTGAACATGCGTAAATGGCATGCACAGTGACACCCTTTGTGGGATCAATTTGTACTTTTTTTTTTTTTTTTGGAGGTTTCAAGTTCTACTCTCAGAACCAGTCAAATTAAAAAAGAGGCCAAAACAACTTGGATCTTCCCGGAACACATTTTTGTCTCCTAATTAAAATGCGAGATATATTTGCTGCCATTGCAGTGCTCTATTGGCAACTGGAGTAATAGATGTGTGAAAATAATATCCTAGCTCTTGAACTACATTGGGAGTTCTGAAAATGAGTGCTTATATTTGCCTGTCGAATGTAGAGCAGTAAATAAGATGTATTACTGGAATTAGAAAATCATCTCTGGTCTGTTGACAAAATCTCTTTTTATCACATTCATATTGTTGTCAGCGACGGGATTGTTTTCCATTACTAATGGTAATTTTCTCCTGTTTTTTTCTTTTGTTGCTCAATTCTTTACAGCTGGTTCTGTTAGCAGCATGTTCATTTAATTCACAAAACCAATGTGTTAGTCTATTAGAGGAAATGGAGTAAATTACTGCAGTGCTGTTTAGAGGAAACTACAGACACACTTGGGATCTGCCTTCACTTTTAATCTCGTTAAGAAACCATGAAGCAGCATTGCTTGCTGGAAATGTTTCTATTGGACTAAAGCACCACACATAAGTGAAGTCTTTAGGATAAACTTTTCTTTGATTTCATGTGAGTGACAATCCAAATATTATGGCTTATAGCTGGAGCATGGTTAAAATGGTGGTGGTTGGCTTTTGAAGTTTTTCATAATAATGTGACAGTTAAAACGCATCATCGTTAAAAAATCGACTCCGATCATCTTTCTGTGGACTTTTTATTCATTCTTATGCCGTTTTTATTAGCCAAAATCATAAATCTGTGTTTTTTCCTTGGACATAGTTTCTGCAGGGCATCTCATGATGTCCTCCATCATGAGAAAAATGCCACACGAACAGGTTAAAAATGCCAAAAACAAATTTTAATTGAAGTGGGTTTTAAATAAATGTAAATGTAACACAACACAGTGATCAAAAGTTTGACAGAAATAAATACATTTCACAAATGAAGGAAGGATTGTTTACCTTTTTATTCTATCTTATGAACACTGTTTCTAGATTTTATAATGTGTTTACACCAGCATTTGGACTACTAGACATCTACATTCATAGACACTGAATGTATTAGAGCAATCAAGAGACAGTAAAGACTGCAGCCTTCAGGATTCTGGTGGTTGGCAGAAGACGGTGTACTGGCAGATTTGGAGCGCTTTCTGCTTGACTTTAGGCCTGGAGACTGATTACATCAGATGTGTAGTTTGTGAAAATCAAAGCTGCTCTAAAAAAAGAGTATTTAGCTACAGCAGCCAAATATATAGAAATTTTTAAGTTAAAACCTAGTTGTGGACTGGAAATGAAGAGGGAAAGAAATGAAAACACTAAAATTATAAATAAATAACAGTATCTGTTACAATAAACATCTCACATCAGCTTTTGGTTTTATTATTTTTTGAATTCAAATATACAAATTTTTTTTCGATTTTTTTGTTCAAATTTACAATCAACAATTTCTAACTTAAACTATTTTCAAGTGTTTTATTCAAATTTACTACATTTTTAAAGATTCACTTTCACCTGACCCTGATTTGACTTCCATAGGGAAATCCAAGAATGGCCTGTCTTACTTTTTTTGTTGCCTATTTTTTCGTGATAACATCTATTCTCTGATTATGAGAAAACATGTTTTTTCTCGTGATAACAAGATAGTAGATGCTATTATCAAGTGATAACAAATTTTGTGATAAGAATGTTTATAGTTTCTGTAGAATATATCAAATTTACCATTTGTTTTTTTTTAATCACTTGAACTTGATCCTTTATTGCACCCTAAGAACAGTGTTTGGAGCCACAATGCCATCAGAACATGTGTTAGTAGTTGACATTTATCTTGTGTGTCTGTGTTTAAATCAGCCTTTACCCTTCATAACTAGACTGATGCTAGAAACAGGCATTTTCTCAAGTTTTTCCATGGTGTTCCGTTGAAACAAAGTCATGTTCACTTTTCTGCACTCTGAAAACTTTTCTGAGACGGGGGAGGTGAATTGGAGCATTGATCCTTGTACTGATAATGGATGATCACAGATTGAAATTACAAAGCAGAATCCCAAACTGTGACAAGACTGATAGTTAAAAGAAACATTCTCTGAATTTGCAAAGAAAACTGAAATTTCTGTCATGGAAGTCTGTTTCATAGTGAGGTAAATTACAGGGGATTCTGTACAAGATAATTATATCGTGTCAGTTAGTCCACTTTGTTATATTTGAACATCCAGTGTATAACTGTCCTGACCTAAGGCATAACTGTGACCCTGACAGATGTGGATTAAGCAGTCTCATATACTACATATATTGATAGATAGATGGTACTTCTGTAGTCAGTTGACAAGTCAGGATTGACGGGTCCATTTGAGTTTTTTTTTTTTTCTTCAAAGGTGTGAATAGTCTCCCACAAAAAGCCCGTCTGTTTTCCTGTATGTGCTGGTGAAATTGGGTTTTCACAAGCCTTGAGAGACGTTTATTTTTAGTGGGGATTTGGTGCCAAGCCTAGGATTTCTTTTTTCTATATTTGTCTAGCTTTTGATAATACTTAGACTACTTGCACATAAATATGCAACATAAAATATTCATGCACCTTCAGGTGCCCCACATTCAAGCAATGTGCAATCAGTTTTAATTCCTAAATTAAAGGAGTAATGCTTCTGAACTGGTAGATTTGTTGTATCCTTGGGGAACCTATAATTACACTAATCTTTTTTTTTTTTTTGATTGACTCTTATGTTGCTCCTGCAGTAAAGTCACTGAGCAGAATTAAAATCTACCATAACATTTGGATTAAATGTATTAATGTTAAAGAAGAATAAGATGTTCATCAGTGAGAGTAATGAAATTAGAAGCATCCTATTTACTTAACGTATGTGTCGACACCATATGGAACTAATGCTTGTTGAGACTTCAAGATCTCCAAGATATTTTTCCAGACTGAGAGCTTATAGCAGTGCAGTATGTTGCATTGGTAGCGTACAGCTGTGAGATCCTCAGGTGGCGTAAGGTGCAAGCTGCATCGTGTCATCCCGTTCAGACATCAAGGAACTAAAAACTTTTTGCTTAGTTACAAAAATGTATTGTTCCTAAGCTAGAGTGTAAAAGTTCTGCGTGTGTTATCCGACAGTATTCATTTAATCAATGTTTGAAGTTGGTACTATTGATTTTACTAGTGAATTGATATTTACAGTGGAGATCAAAAGTTTGGGCACCCCAGGTAAAATGTTGTATTATTGTCCATAAAGAACCCAAGGAAAGATTGAAAACTCTCCTAAATTAATCAGTTTAAAGATGAGACATTCTTTTAATATGTTAAAAAATGGCTTTATTTGCAAAATTTACCCTTTCAAAATAACAAGAAACAAAATAATGGCGTGTGCAAAAGAATTTATAGTATGCCTTTGGAAAAGCTGAGAGCTGACAGTGTCATGAATTGCCCAAACTTTTGCACACGCCATTATTTTGTTTCTGTTATTATGAAAGGGTAAATGATGGAAATAAAGCCACATTTTTTGACATGTTAAAAGAATGTCTCGTCTTTAAACTGATTAATTTAGGAGATTTTTCAATCTTTCCTTGCCTTCTTAATGCATAAATATATAAAATTGTACCTGGGGCACCCACACTTTCTATCCACACTGTACATGCCCACTGTGGTTTGGGTCACGTGTAACCTGCTGGCCCAATGTAAGAGCAGTTATTTCCAAGATGGCAGCACACACAGCAAGCTTTCCAGAGGAGGAACAGACTCCTAAAAATGTAACAAAGTGGTATAAATGGTGCTTCATGCACATTGCATCTATAAAAGGAGAAAAATACTGGATTTTACAGCCAAGAGATGGGAAATATTCAGAAACTTATTCGAACTGTGGCTTAATTTGAGTGGTGAGTCCAAAACAGTTGCTGAGATATACTAACACTGCATCACATTAGACTTCAACAATGTTCCTGAAGATGCTGGTTTTCATTCAATGTAAAATTCTTGGATTCATTTGAGAGACATAAAAGACAGCATCCAGGTGTCCATAAAGTATAGAGCCTGTGCCCCCAATCAACAACAGTAACTCCCATACAGAAACTACTGTCATGAACTAGTTCATTTGTTGTTTCTTCTGATCCTTTTCTGTCTGTCATGTGCATCATATGCTAATTAAGAGGATAAATACATCACCGTGTCAGGCAAATGCACGAAGGATCATCTTCCTCTGGCACAGAGCTCATCAGCAGGTATGTGGGAAATAACATGCCTCTTGGTTAGTGCTTATACTCTCTCACAGACACTACTGAAGTATTTTGTTCAGAGTTGTGATGATTTGAACCTAATTGAGTATGCTATGTACGGTGATGTGTAGGATGTTAATTTTTGTCTGTTTGGTTTTTGTTAAATTTCCATTTAGAGACAGGAGTTGAAAAGTTGTTGTTATAGCTTTCTACAGTACATCTGATTCACTGCAGAAATTAACTGACTTGTCCCTATAAAAATATGTATTAAACACGTGTACAGACAGGTCATGTTGTTTTCATTCTTTAGAGGTCTGTTGCTCAAAGCTGCTGAGATGAAGGAAGACACTGGGATTCTTTTGCACATTAAAGATAAAGACTGTGTGACCGTCAAAGTCCGATATCAAGTCCTGCTACCTTCAGTACACCAGGTTTTTCAACAAGCCCACTGCAACTGGGACCACAGAAGGAGAAATGTAAGACATGATTTTATGTGGTCAATGTTATTTGCACAGGCTGCACATGTATGTATATTGTCTTTAAATGCAGTATTTGTCACAAACCTTAATGCACTATTTCTGTGTTTGTGTTTCAGAAATTAACCAGTCTTTGTAAGCTACAAGATCTTCTGTTAGCAGATCATCAGGCATAGAAGAATTGCAAATCAAGATGTGCTGAGGATGAATCAGCTTAGAAGAAAGTTGATCTGTTTGGTGAAAGAAAATGAGAATGTTGATGCTTCAGAGAACAGGTAGTGTAGCAAAAATGGCAACATCGTCTTTTCTAGCTTTGGAGAAAAACGCTCCAGAAATTCTAAAAGCTAAATAAATGACTACATAATTTTAGTCAATTTCAAGGTCATAATGAATTTTCCTCTTTGACATGACAATATTTTTTAAGTTGAAATGTCCAAGTGGTAAAATCTATGGTGGTAAGTTTTTTGGCACACGTGGGTATATATTTATTCTTACTCTTTAATCAAATAGATGAATAGAATACACTTTGTCATTGCCAGAGCAATTACATTGTATTGATAAAAAGAAGAGCCTGACTCTTGATTTTCCCTCAGCTTGTCTTTCACTCCCTGAGCAAGCGCAATATAAGCGAGCTGGTTTTTGTGGAGACACTTGCTGCATATAAGCTCATTGGCAGGCTACCTCAACATCAGGCACAGAAACGGCAACAGAAAGTAATACTGAAAGCATAAAATAAAGCTGCTTGGCAAACTCCTGAGGACACAAGGACTTTTTATTGTGCAGCAATGATGATGAAGAGGCTTTTATGTGTCTCTCCTGCCCTGGTCATTGCTTTAAGTCTGGAGAAAAATCTGACAGTTTCCAACAGAACAAGAATTATAGATGACCTTGGGTGACCTCAGCTTTTGGCATCAGCACATGTTCAGCTCTTATTGAAATTCAGACATTTCAGGTTGTGACTCTACAAGTGCCTTTTCTGGCAAGGGGAACATTTTTTTTTTTATGTTGCTTGTGAAAAAGAGGAATACCTCACTGCATTTCCATATGTGGGTACAAGTTTTAAGCTGGATCAGTTCATCTTTGAAGTTCTTTGCAAATGTTTGCCACCTGGATGGCCAATCATCTGCTGAAAATGTAAAGAATGCAAGTGACGAACCATTCTGCCTGGCATCTTCTGCTCTGCCACAACTATCAATGCCTCCAACATATAATGATCTACACTAGGGGTGTCCAAATTCACACCTTGAGGACCGATGTCCTACATGTTTCCCAACAAACATTCAATTGAAGCTCCTTTTTGGCTAAACACACCTGATCCAGGTAATCAACTCAAATAAAAGGCAAGATTTCTGGAAAACCAGCATGAGTCCGGCCCTCAAGGCCTGGATTTGGACCCCCCTGCTTTAGACCAACACAGCAAAAGGGAAGATTACCAAGCAGCAATAATGACGAATTGTGTGCTCCCACACCCATTGGTAGTGGATGGCACATTAGGGATGGAGAATTAAGTTACCTAGATGAATAAGAATCCTGCTACTCAAAGTGGGCTGCAGTTGGTTCACTGCAGGTGCAAGCAAGGCAAATGTGAAACAGACAAATGTTCTTGAATGTCAGCAAAGCTGTGTTCAACTGACTTGTTTATAAGCACCTCTGAATGTTCAGAAGATAACAGAAGATGGGGCCATTTGGGATGTAAACATCCTCTACAAATAAAAAAGAAACCCTGTAACTGTAAACACTGGAAATATGAGATGCAATTCTGTTACATTGACCATGTTTAACAAAAAGAGTTTTTCATTAAACTGCGTGGTACTAAGATTTTCTGGGATCTCTCTAAAATGTAATCATGAATATGAAAATGTAATTTGGGGAAATATATTTTTTGTTGCTGCAGTGAATTTTGATAAATATAACAAATGAGACAAGCACAACTGAATTTTTTTTTTAACATTTTGCATTTATGGCTTGTGACAAAAAACTGCTGGATATCTTGTGGAGAAGTTTTAACCCAAAGTCCAGAAGGGTAAAGTCTACACAAAAATGCATTTAAAACGTAGTTCCCAGACATGAGAACAAAAATCATTTTCTAAGCACTTTTTCTTGGTTTACCTTATGGCCTACTATTGCATTGATGTCACATGATTCCTTAGTAGTTTGGGAGTGATTGAACAAACCATTGACTGCATATGAGAGCTGGATTGAGTGACCCCTCCCACTGGCATTCCAAATAGAAAGTATCATCCCATCGAATTCTATTGAGAAATAAACAGCTATTAGTCAGTCATTATATTTGTAAAAATATACAATTATTTCTTTGTTACCTTTTTATTTTAACACATTTTTGCTATTTTGAAATTTTTCTTTCATTTCTTTTTTTTGTAATGAAAGTTATTCAGTTTTTAAACGACCAATTACGTACCTTTTTTAAAAGTATGTGGTCTCAAGGCCAACGTCTGAAGCTTTTGACAGATTCGCCCGAGCTCGCTTTCGATTGGTAGGAGTGTGGCCTACGAACAAGATAACTCCTGATTGCTGAGCGTGATTGCCATAGAAACATTGTCTCAGACCGACTTGGACCAATCACTGCCTACTGATGGTTTCTGGCTCCAATATGGCGGCGTCCATATTGCAAAAAATGGTGACTTAATGTACTTAATTTTTTGTTGAAGCTGGAAGTAAGAAATGTTCAACAGATGAGGTCACACTCATTCAGTTCAAATCTCATATACCATTAATGAGGAGAACTGGACCAAGTGTGTGATTACATCCATAGAAAATGGCTTCATCCTGGTTCCAATGACATTAAGTCAATTCAGTTGCAATTTTTTTTTGTTTGCATAATACCTACATCCATGTTTTCAAGTATTTCAAAATATAGTTGATATATTTTAATCAGATATTTCTGTTGCCTCTTGAAAATATGTGCTTTAAAGCACATGTTTGGATATTTAAAATATTGGTCTGGAGGGAAAAATAAGTACTTTGCATTCATAAGTGCCTCATTCTGTGGTTGTACAACTAGTTAATATGAGTGCATTGAACTGGATGGATGAACAAACAAGAATTATACACCAAGTGTCAAAATGATTTAAGGCAATACTTTTGGAAGCCTTTGTGCATTTATACTATGCTGCCAAAGGCTGAGACATGAGACATATTTGATATAAATATTTCTCACTGATTCCTACTTTGCCATTTATGGTTTTAGCAGTTACTGTGAATACAGAATAGAAAGGAAAAGCTATTTTGATAGTCAACCACACAGAAATGGAGACTGATGGAGCTAAAAAAAAATCTAAAAGGGATTTTATTTATTTCCATTTTAGCGCTGGGTAACATTGCTAAACGCTAAATTGATTTGGCCCTGATTTTCTTCTCGATTTTTTTCAATGTAGTTTGACTCAACTTAATTAATATTTATTTCTAAAAATATTTTTCTACAAAAACTAAAAGTAAAGTATTTTTTTGTGATGTAACTTACACATATTGTGTTTTCTGTTAAGTTTAATATGATGAACTGCAAAGTCAACCCTGTTTTAAACTAGCCAGTAACTGAGAAAGATGAATGCAGCAGTTAAGAGTATGTTCATAGTATTGCAATTGTACTGCAGTACCCTCCTGACAAATACTTTCAGGACAGGAAAGTGCAGTACTCCTTTCAATTTACAAAATTTCCAGAGGCGAAAACCAAACTCTCTTCTTTTGATATTTTGCTTGTACAATAAGAAAAGGCAAATAGTTTCTGTTTGTGTTTCAGCAAGTAGAATATGCCGTTTTGGAAAATTACCCATTTGTTTTACACATATGTTTAAATGTGAGTGTATTAATTAGTACCAGGGCTGTAACAAGTTTCCAAAGATTTAATATTTGCAGTTTGTTCTCAAAAATCCAAGTACAAATAGTTGTGGCATCTGAGATTGCTGACTTGAAAATTCACTAAGAAAACAAACAAACTTTAGACAATGTAGTTATTGCTCTAAAATTAACAAAAAAAATGAAGTGCACACTAAACAAACTGCAGTGACTGTCGTCACCAGAATTAAAGAAATCTTCAAAGTAAAATGTCGGTAAAGGCGCTTTTAATTTTTATAAATGCAGCAAAAACATGCAAGTAGCAACCATTCAAGCAATATATGAAATAGTGGTTTGATCTGTTAATTATTGATCTTGATTTGTGAATCGAATTGCCACCTAAGTAATGATCTACAGACATAGCCCATACTTTTTTAAAATCAAATTTTCAGTAAAAAAAAAAAAAAAAAAGCTCGCTATGGTAGGATTGATTGAAGGCAACTCTACATTTAAATAGGGATGCAACAGGCACCAGCCACAGTTTGGCACGTGTATCGCAAATCACCCTCCGATCCCCTGTATAACATTTAAAACAATTCTGATTTTGCATTGAACACCATCTACGCATCAAATTTGTTTCCAAGCTGCCCGGCGATGGACCAAAGGTGTTTTAGGGTTGAATAAACCGTGGGAGGGGTTCCAGTCGCGTACGGGAGGATCTTGTATCAGAAGTTATTCTCATCTCATTCTCTCATCAGAGAGGGATTGTTCATATGATGACAGATCAGGTTATTTATTTTAAAGATCTATTCAAAAGCATCTGTGTCGCTGAAATCTTTAAGAAGTTCTCAGAGTAAGGAGCAGCAGTTGCCCCACACTTTGGCAGGAGAAAGCCGCTGCTCCGTCTGTAACCAGTGGGATAAGGTTTATTGCTGCAGTGAAAGAATTTGAAGTAGTAAATTCTGACATCCTGTGCTTTTCTTACTTTCTTTTCTTTTTTCTTTTTGTATTATAATTCTTTTTTTCAAGGTGATATTTTTCATAATGCAACCTTTGTTTATTTGGGCATCCTGAGTATTTTTCAGAAATTGGAGTCTCTTGAGTTCAAAGATGTATTTAATGTTTTGTTTTTAACAATAGGCCTCAATGACCTAATATTTTTATGTAATTCTTGTGTTTTTTTAAGTACTTTATAAATGTCTTATAAATATATGTATTGAAGCTTTTAAAAAAATAATAGGCTTTTATTTTGTTTTTTTCCTTTTGTTTTTTTAATCTTTTATTGATCTGAAAAATGATCTAAACCTTGACTCTAATACGTGACACGATCCGAACCATGACTTTTGTGATCTGTTGCACCCTTAATTTTAAATGTTATACACCAAACATGACTGAGCTGACAGACCTTTTGATCTTTAAATAGAAACACAGATTATATCAAGTATTGGTGTGGGGGGTGTTATCACATGGTGGTCCAGAAATCTTCAAAGCAAGAGGAGGCTGTTCAGACTTGTGGATGCACAGTAAATGAATTGAGGCAGGGCTCTCTTGGGTATATTGATGGTTTAATAACCTATATTGTTATTTTATAAATGGGCCACAATTGCCCTTCATTGCCCCTCAGTTCATATTTCGCTGCCTTGCTGTTTCGCAGACATTTTTTTGAGCAATTTTACATGCCTTTATTAAATGTTTTTTTACAGCACAATGTGTTCTGCATCCTGATTGGCTGTAAACCATTGTCAATGAGGCACCTCAATGACTCTTTGCTGACTACCAACATTGTAGGAGTTGATATTTGCCCGCATGAACAAAAGTTCTAATTCTTGTTTTTGGTTACCTGGTATCAATGAGATAAACTGTCTTGTAATCTCATCCAGATTGAATCTCCCCCTAAACCTCTTTGAGAATCAATAGGTTTTTGTGTAGAGGAAGATATGAGACTCCAGAGCCAATAAGCACTAAAAACCTGCTGCAGCAATTTGTAAAGGATATTATTTGAACCATAAGACTCAATTACAATCCTTTAATTTTCTCCAAAATTGACAATGCACGTTAAAATCTGGTGTATCTTATGTGTGAATTCTGGTTGTATTTATTGACCTGGAACCAATTTTTTTCTGGTGCATGGTGCTAAAAAAAAAGATCTGTCAAAATATTTTAGTTCCATTTTGGTAAACTACAAAACCACGCTGCTTAATCGATAGTTGGAGGATCATGGGAACTGTAGTTAGGAGCCTATCAGAGTGATACTGTGCTTCAACATGATGAACTGAAAAAGCAAGTCTTGTTTTGAGTTACAACTGAAAGTTATTGTCAGTAAAGTTTGACTTATCTGTTGTATTGCTCTCTCTAAAGAGGTGCACATAAATAAACACAGTTCTCTTTAGTGGCCAAAAAGTTAGCATTTTGATCCATCGCCCTCCTCTTGGCCTATTCAGGAATTCTGGGTGGTTTAGTCAAATCACATTCAATTTCTTTTTTGTTTCCCTCAATTTGCTTTATTGTCCAAAAATATGTTTATGAAAATATATTTTTTAATCGGTCTTGGGTCATTTACCAGTTGAGAAATTTAAGATTTCATAAGCTGTGTGGTTCACTAACCAAAATTAAAACACTTGAAAGATGTTGCTGTGTAATGCATTTTTATGAATCTCCCTTTCTCTTGTTTATATATTTCCTTACAGAAGCAATTAATGCCTAGATAACTCTCACCTTTGACATTTTGTCACATCTTTTTTTTTTTCTTGCTGTGACATCTTGATATGTAATTTCTTGGGAATCCAGCTCATTTCTATGCAGATTCAGTTGGTGCCCTGTGTCTTGTCACCTCTTCCTGTCACCCATTTTCCCTGCTTTTCCCACTCCTGAGCATTGTCATCTGCAGTGGATCTAGCCTTGTCATTTGCCTGTTAACACTGAGGCAAGTTGACATCCGCCCACTGTTTACCCATCAGGCTTTTCTCCATATAAAGATGCTTTTTTTCTGAAGAAAGGTTTGACTCTAAGCTTCATCAGCATGCATATCTATTTGCAATCCTCTTTCCATCCCTTGAGCAGCGAGGGTGAGGGGAGAATGAGAGTTGATGCAGGGATGACACAGTGGCACATGAGTGTCACATCATCCATCAGTCTGTCACACACTGTCACCCAGCTTCTACTAGAGATGCTGTTGATCTGTAAACAACAGAGCGAATCACCAGTCCTCCTAGGGCACCACGGACATGTAGGCTGTTGGGGCAGAGCACAGCACTCGTTGGATTTTCTAAAGGCAAAAAAACATACCTATCAGCACAGCTGATTCTAATGATTGTGGTCCTTTAAAACAAACAGTTATTATTGCTAGGATTATCATAGGTATTAAAATCACTCAATTTCCTAGACAAAACAAAAAATACCCAGCAACTCTAACTCATTTGTTTTTATGCTTTATGATTACATTTTATAACACCTAACATAAAAAATGTCTGCTTAATAAGAAACTGTTAAAATATCGTTACTTTATATAAAACTGAACAAAACCACATGCAAATGTTTGGTTTGTCTAAATGACTTAAAAGCCTTCCAGCCAGCCAGCTCTGCCGTCTCCTTATTTTTCCTCACAGAAACTTTTAAATTTTCCATCAGTTGTGCTGGATGTGTATGTGGCTCAAATTCTTTGAAGATGCACAACATGGATTTTTTTTCTGCTGTCGTTTGCAGGGATATTCTGTCAATTTTCTTTTTTTTTTACAAGGAAATTGCAGAACTTTACTGCATCCTGTGATTTGTTTTTAAATGTGGAGTTTTCTTCCTTAATTAATAATAATCTTTAATAATGTTTATTAATCTCTAACATTTTTAGTCAAAAGCAAATTATATCTATATACATGAAAGACCTTACCTTATCGATCTTCTAAAGAAGTAAAGCAAGTCATTCTTTCTTCAGACCTTTGTTAAAAGCTGTGGTACGTCATTATGGATGCTACAATTCTTGGTTTAAAACTGAACTGTTATACCATTGAACCATTGACTGTATAAGAGAACTGGACTGAGTACACCCTTCTCCTTCGCTTTCCAGACAGGAAGTACCTGCTGGCTCCAAGAAGCAAAAATCCCACTGACTTCTATAGAGAAATAAACAGCTATTACTCAGTCATTCTATTTGTCAGAATAACCATACTTGCATTCTTAAATTTTTTTAACATGTTCTTGATGATCCTCATTTTTTTTCATAATTGTTTTTTCTTTATTGCAAGTTATTTGAGTTATAAACTGACCAATCAGGTGCATCAATAAAAGTATTCAGCGCCTGCTGGCCCCCACAACCAATGTCCGAGCTTTGGAAATATGTTGGGTTGGGGAAGAACCCAAAATTCAAACTCGAAAATCCTGTCTTTTTCTTTAGGTTTAGGTCAGCGTTTAATTTGCCAAGAAGAAATAAACGACTTGCTTAATGTGCAGGAAAACTGTATGAACATAGAGCAGAAAGATTTTCCCAATTAACATTGTCTACTTCACTTACACACATCAGCAGACAAACAAACCAAAAAGGATGCTAACTGGCAAATTAAATGATGTTTGAGCAAGATGGCTGGAATAGGATGACAGATGCATTCAATTTGGCATTGTGTTTTCATTTATTTATTTCTTCTTCAAATTATAAGGCAAAAGCAACCAATGATTTATATAGAAACTAGCATTAGGGCCTGATTTTTTAATCTCTCCATGTAACATGTCAATGTACATGTAACATTCTATGTCATTTTTGATTTCTTTAATCATGGTCTGCATGGATAGTGAGTGAGTGGGTTGGTTGAATTGTGTGTTTGAGGCACCTCAATGAGCAGCAGAGCTTTGAGTCAGACTGCTGGAATGGGGCCTGTCGTACCTCTAGGGGGGGACTGCTGGCTGGGGATGGGCCCAGAACCATTATTGGGGCCAAGCTTTACATCTGAGCAGGACAAGGTAGTCGGCTGTTTTTACTGCTCTTGAAAGTGAGCCAGTGGAGCTCATTCAGACCCAACAAGCTGATGATGGATGGAAGGATAAGAGGTTTAACTGCATTGTGTGGAGGACCAGGAGGCTCTTTGAAATAGTAAGCAAGCTGAACTCAGGCTAAACACTTTAGTTCTCACCAGCATAGTTTCTGCAATTTAAGCAGAGCTGGGCGATATTCACACCAAATTTGATTTTTGGTTTTAATCGATTTTTTTCCTCATTCTATTTACTTTGTTTTAAAAAAAAGGACAAATACAGGAATGCATTTAACAAAATTACTGTATTTTAATATCTCCTTTGGAAATATGCTCAAACATAAATTTCGACTAAATACAAGCTGTAAAAATGTTTGCAGATCAATGCAGCAGATGTTTTGTGTACTACAGCCAGCTTAAGCATCATTGAAAGAGAAACACTTCTTGTCCTTTTCAGGTGTTGAAACAAATTTGTCGTACTCCCACTTTTGGCAGCTATAACCTTCAAGCAGGTTTTGCTGCGTGTGGTTTGATTCTCCAAGTTTGAAGTCACAACCCCATTGGTCAACATTTCATTTTTGACTCACCAGCCAAGTTAGCCGGTAGATGAAAAAATCTACCAGTCAGACATATTTTTTACCAGACAAATTATTACATTAGTTTACAAAGAAAAACTATAGGTGTTTATTTTAAAAATGTTTTTATGTTGAATGCAAAAAGAGGAAGTCACAATATACAATAAAATCAACTGTTTTAAGTGACTCAGAATCAGTCTTTGCTCTCTGCTTTTGGCACTTTCACACAGTCTATGAAGTGTTTTATTTTCTATCACAAATGAGTTGTTTCTTCTTTTTCAGCTCAACACCGGCTCTGTAATGTTAGATACTGGTGATAAAGTTTCATTCAAAGTGGATTCATGCCTGTTATTGCATTTAGAAAATGCTATTTTACAGAAGATCTGGGGGCATAAAAGTTATGCCAGGATAACAGCAAGTATGGACTTATTGGAAGAAGCTACCCAAAAAGAGATTGACACACTTGAACAACAACTTGTAAAATTATAACTATCCAAACCGAAGCTGAATATCCATGTTTCATACTCTTACATTACACCAAAAATTGGAGAATCCAAAACCAAACATTCTCTTGAGAATCACCAACAGAAAACAAAGAAATGGCACGCTACAACTAACAAACAATGCCTTTCTTCTTCCTGTCCCCTTTTCATTTGTTTTTTTCATGTTGGAGTTTGCAACTGATGGTTGTATTTTTTTTTTTATATATCAAAATTTTTTTTGTCTTAAAGTTACAAGAACATGTTAGAAACACCAAAACACAATTTTTGTTGGAGTGGGTCCTCAAGTGAAAAAAAAAAATGTTGTCCATTCAATTATTCTTTCCATTCAACTTCTTTCCACGTAATGGCCACTGTCACATTCATATAACTGAAATTATTAGTACATTTCTTTTTTAACATCAGGTTAAACAATATATTTTCACTCTTTTAAGACAGCGCATTTTTGTGTTGATTTTAATATTTTGTTAGAAATCTAACTCTTTTTGAATTTGAACAAAGAGGTTGCATGGAAGGAAACCTTTGACTAGTGGTAGAATGTCAGTTGTGCTTAGATCAATCTAAGTTTAATTTTATCCACACTGTCCAAATTCACTCGCTAGTCCCGCTAGTTCCTCGGTTAGCGCACTACATAGAGCCTTTGTCAAATTTTTGGGGTGTCTGAATCCACAATTCCAACATCCAGCGCCCTGAAAAAATTTCCAGAAGTCACTTTGAAAACTCATAAACTGACGTACATCAATGCTGTCTAGATTGGCATATATTGACCACAATGCATTGTATTTAAAGGTTTTGTCATTTAAAACAATGTGTGTACATGTACTTTTTTTTATAAATCACTCGAGTTTTCATAGTCAGAATACTTGATTTATAAATCTTCTTTGTAAAATGTTCATATTTATTTCTTTTTCCTTTGGCATTAGGTGATGTCATATTCACTGTTTAAAAAGAAAGTAGTGAGCATGTGTCCGAATTGCATTTAAATCCAGGGTATTGGATAGTCATGACGCTTATTGTCTTTTAAAGGTTATGGAGTAATGACTGACATAGCTTTAGTCTATCTTTAAACAATTTCAAAATACAAGATTAAGATTGAATTTGTTGGTTAACACTAGTGTGGTCTTTCAAAAATTGTGAAGGTTTTATAGTTTTTATACAACAGCATCTTGACATGTATGGAAAACAGTTTTTTGATCATTCTGATTATCATTCTGTGTGATAATTCTAGCAGGTGCAGCCATGCTTTCATGTAAACAGACCGAACTCAAACACATGCAATACAATTTGCATATGAATGGCAGCAATATACTTTTTAGCTGTTTCAACCAAAGCTGCATTAGCATAGCCTAATTAAAACAAATCTATAATTTTTTTTACATAATTTGTTTTTAAAATTATATTTTTGTATTAGCAGTGTACATTATAACACATACTTTTGTCCTTCCACTCATCCTTTATCCTTATTGACTTTCTCGCAGCCTAATTCTGGGTCTACGTTGTATGTCAGCAGATAAACTGTAGAGGCTCTCTAGTGTGTCACAGGGCTTTGAGTGGAGGCTGATAATCTATCATACTCACTTTCACACCTTGGGACAGTGTAGCCTACATATGTTGTATTTACAAAGGAAAAACTGATAAATTGAAGGTTATTTCAACTCTCACGGATTGTTAGTGTTATAAAATCTCAAAGAATGTTTGTAGCCCTCTTAAAGACCCACTCCGATCATCTTTTGATCAATTTTTAAATCGTTCCCAGTGGTGTTTCAATTATGAATGTCATTTTTGGCCAAAAGAAAAAAATCGGTGTTGTTTTCTAGGACATAGTTTCTGCAGAGCAGCAGGAGTAAATTAAAAATTCATGTCTTGGTTGTGGCCGGGATCACTTGTGTGGAGCAATCCCTCCCTTCCCCTCCTTGTTTCTGAGAGCTCAGAGCAGGGAGTTTGTGGGAGCCCAACATATTTTCCACCTCACAAATACAATCTTTTTTCAAATGTCTTTTTTAATCTGCTCCTGATTCACAAACACTTAAATAAATACCCAGAAATACAATTTTAAGCTTAATTTTCTTAATGTATTTCTTCCATCATCAAAAAAATGGCACAAGAACATGTTAAAAACACTATTTTCATCGTAGTGCATCTTTAAGTATTTCTTTACACTTATTTGAGACAAAAAATGTTTTTTTAGCCTCTTTTTCTTGGAGAAATGGACTTCCTCTCACAATTTCCCAGAGATGTAGCATGTTACAGCATTTGTGTGTTGTTTGCTTGTGAGCAAGGGCTGGTCAGGACTTGCTCATCATGGACAAACAGATCAGTCCTTTCAATCATCCACAGAACTGCTTCCAAACAAGTCAAAATCCCAGGAGAGAGGGTTTTCAGGGCGTCCTTGAGATTGATGTGTACCCACAAGAGAAAGATAGACAAGGTTTGTTAATATATGTTGAAAGGGTCATCCTAGGTTACACTGAATTGCCTACCATTCTTGCGTCTCCCCATTACCCAGCCAATCACAACCAAGGACTCAGTGATGCAGAGCCCCTCTCGCTGGAGAGATTCCAAGGAACTGCCGTGTGACGATGCTGGCTTAAACAGCTCAGTCTCTCCTGTCTCTCCCACATATCATCCTTTCTGCCCCTTTCCGTCCCCAGTTAATTTTTTTCTTTTTGCTCTTCCCTCCAAGTCTTGCACGAGGTGCATCCATCGTCTGTTTGAACAGAAGATAATCTAGCGCCTTCCAACACTGCTCCCACAAGACTGGCTATATAGACAGCAGACAGTTATCATCCAGCCCTCCTTTTCTTCCTAGTGCTAAGCTCCACCTCTCACTTTCCCTAGCAGCTCTCGCTCCATCTTTCTCTCTTTCCCTCCCAGCATCACACACACCAACCACACATGCACACACTCTTCAACACTCCATATGAGCCAGCCTTCCCGTCAAGGCAAGCAGATTTGGAGCTGAAGGTGTGCTGCTATTGCCGGGTAAGAGTAATGTTTTTTTTACCCCAGAAGTTGCAAACAAATCTGGATTGTTGGTGTGTGACTGTGGTGGATCTGGTGATGTCTTTGTCTAGGTGAAGTAATCAGGTTGGACGATGTTTAGAGAGTCAGAGAGGAAGTAGACTTCACTCCAACTCCAGACCCTCACTCCTAACGCCATTTTTTTTGTGCTGGTTTGTGCAGCGCCTTTCATCACCATGTGCATTTTGAATATTTATTTAATTTGTGTGCTCGTGCCAGAAATTTGCGTTAGGGATAGGGTGGAGCGTAGCTGTCACCAGCATGGCTGATGCATATAGGAACGCGTCCGTTTTGAAAAAAGGGAGATCAGGATGTGGATGTGTGGACAGATAGAAAGATGAAGGGAGGGGAACTGAGACGGAAAAATGGGCAGCTGCTTTCATCCTATAGGAGCTAATCCCTCAATTTGTTCACCTCACTCTGTCAGATAAAATAGCCGGGCTGTGGCTCGATTGCTTCTTTTTCCTTCACTCTTTTCAATACTTCACTTGTTTGAGCTCATTTTATAGAGAAAAGGAGAGTGTTTGTATAACATTATATAAAAAGCGACTTTTCTCTTTCATTAAATTCCTTTTTTTTTTTTACTAGGTCATAGCAATCTAATCTGCAAATGAAAAAACTAACGGACTAAATATTTATCTGTAATTTCTATTTTAGCTGGAGTTTGCTCAGTGAGCAGATGCTGTTGGAAAGCCACTTCAGTTTCATAGGTTACCAAATATCTTTGCTGTGGTTGTTAAGGGAACCCCCCTGGCTGTAAAAAAAAAAAAAAGGCTTATCACTTCCCACAGGTTTGCTGATGGAGTGTCGATTGGTTACCGTGCCGGGCGCATAAAAACGGACGGCTACAGACTCTATGCAAACACGTCAAACAAATCCATGGTGACAGATGTGCGTGTCCGCTGACAGATTGCTAAAAAAACAGATGGCCTATCACCTCCTACTCCCAGGTTACCCAATATCTCAGGAGGCAGGATCCGCCGCTGCAATAAGAGAGGAGAAGGAAAGAAAGAACGATTGAGGGGGATGGGGTTGCTTAAATGTTGCTGTAAAGCCTGGTGCTTGGAATACATTAGCTAGGAAGCTCCCATGTGTCAGACTGTTACCAGGTGACAGCAAAGAAAAAGTGCCAAGCAGCACTTTGTTTCCTCCACCCAAATCTAAATGTTCGCCCTGCTAATTTCCCAAGACGAAACTTACATTTACACACTCTTTGGAAGTTTCTGCATATGTTTCATTTCATATGCTTTAGCCGAACCAGATGGGCTGAGGTTGTGCATTGATGGATGCCATGTAGTGCTGAGATTTTTTTAAGGCTTCAAGTTACACCATATATGTGTATAAAAGGGTTGTGACAGTTGTGACTTTGACTTAAATCAAGTGGCCACTCAGCTGTCGCCTGCGGTGTTGTGATGTTTTATCAGGCTTGTTAAAGAGCTATTAATGAACTTGCAGCCCCACATTCTCCAGTCTGATGTTTGTGCAATACTAACCTTTTGTCTTCGATGAGTTTTTGCAAGTGAACTTTTCTGTAAGCCAAAGGCCATCGAGATAAAAGTGCATCTGTCAGGCTTGCTTTGCTTTTAGTCAGCATCTCATAAGTTTATCAGATGATGGAGGAGAGGAGAAAAGTTGTTGAGAGATCTGTACAATAAGACCAAGGTCTTCAAGAAAGAATAATAGAAAAAGAAGAAATATCGAATAAAATATAATCTTTTCACTACTAATTGGGTGCCTGTAAGCATTAATGTGAACACTTCTAAGATTAAACTCAACATCATCCCTAATATAGTAAGAAATCAATAAGAATTCCTGCTAATGGTATCTATTTTACACAGTTGTTTCATGCTGTAGAGCTTTGTGAAATTATTATAGTATTCAGTCCTAAATATTGATCATTAATCATACTGCAGTCCAGTTACATGACTGTTTCAAAGCAGTAGTAGGACAAGACTGTTAAAAACTTTGAGTTTTTCCAGTTTGAGTTCTAAGATCTTATCAACTGCTTTGTCATAAAAGAACTGATCTTAATAAGACTATAAAATTAAAGACATTTACCCTAATCAAGAGAGAAAGCAAAACTTGGTTTAACACAGTTGCCATTCAATATAAATATAATGGCATTTTGCTTTTGTTTTCTAGAGAAATACATTTGAATAGTTTACTTGTTAATCGGTTAAAATTGGGGAAACAAATCTTTTGATGGAGATTTCTGCTGTAACCATTTTTAAGAACTGGACTCAGTAACCTTTCCTCTCTAGCATTCCAAACAGGAAGGACCCGCTGGCACCAAAAGCCAAAATCCCATAGACTTCTATTTAGAAATAAACAGCTAATACTCAGTCATTCTATTTGTCAGACTAACCATTTATGAACTGCTGTTTTTTTTACATGGTCTTGATAATCCTAATTTTTTTTCACGAAATTTCTTTTGTTGTGCAAGTTATTCAAGTTATAAACTGACCAGTGGTTTTACATCAAGCGTTCAAAATGTTTGACAAATGTTCAAATATTTGACAGAATATTTGTGCAGCCCTCTTTCAACTTGTAGGAGTGTGGATTTCTAACAAGCTCACTTCTTGTTGGTGAGAGTGGTTGATACATTGACTCAGAACGACTCAAACTAATCACTGCTTACTTAGGATTTCTAGCTCCAACATGGGGACATCCCCAAAAAAATGGCAATTGAATTGACTATATTTAATTGAAACCGGAAGTAAGTCATTTTCAGTGGATGATGTCCAGTTTTCCTATACAGTCAATGACTTTTACGTCTCATCTCCATGTTGGAGAGGTGATTATTTGGGATTGTTTTGGGTTCTTTTTGCCAAACGACCTGCCATTATGCAAAGCAAAACAGTCTGTCATGAAGCCATCTGCTGAAGCTTTTCCAGAGCTGTCTCATGCAGCAGGAAAACCTGCCGCATAATGGCTGAAAAAAATCAATAATAAAAGAAAAGATCAATCTGATACAAAGGTGCAGTGAAAGAGTGTGGCAGAAGTGCTGTGCATGAACAAATACTCTCCCATAGTAAAAAGATGGACTTTCATTGTGGAAAGGAGTTTGGTTATTCCTAAAGAACTCAGTTTAGGTTACCAGAAAACAAAATTAATCTTTATTCTATCAGTTTCAGTAAAAATTAATTTTAGAAAATTTAACCTACAGGGCTTAGATGTCTTTGAAGAAAGTTCATGCAATAATCATTAGTTTACTTTAAATTATTTAAAAGATTTTCAAATATGCTTGCAATGCAAGTTCATTTTCCACAATGTTATTTGATTAACTAGAATTGCCTCCAGCCTATGCTCACCAACATAAATGCATTATGTTCTGTATAAAAAGGAAAAAAAAATGTCTGCTTGCATGCAAACGTTTATAACATGTCTTCATAGAGGTGGCGTACAAATAAGAAATAAATAAGGTATTATTAGTCAGTTGAGTTTTTAGGTAATGTTTTCTGTGCATGCTTAACTTATTTTTTTTCTTCTGAACCAAGATATTTTCGACCATTTCTCTCCCCACATTTGTTCATCACTGCAAATAATTAAAAAATAAAAAAAATACAAATTATTTACATTTTTAAAAATGAACGTTTTTTGAATTAGCCAGGAAAAAGTATTATTATGTTTAAAAAAAACACACATTTCCTCGTGGTTCTTATTTACATCCCTTCTCTAAAAGCAGATATGCTCTATAATGCAGAAACCCTGGAGTAGTGAGCTAAGAATTTATCAGAATTTTAACGCTTGGCCAAACCAGTGTAAACATTTTCCTAAAGGCCTGTCACTGATTAGCCTTGTCCTAGTCCTCATGTCAAGCTCTGTGTCTGACAGTCTATAGAACCCAGAACAGCCTGATCTCTGTAGACCCACCAAGATAAGACTCGGACTACGTACCTTCATACACGCACTATCTCACAAATGCACTGCAGCTGTGCACAATTCATTGACAGCTAAACAGTATAAAACGTTCTCTAGAGAATTATGCCCAGCAATAAGACATCTTGAGAGCGGGGACACAGGACCTGGATTTACAAATGAGAAATTCTCCTCTGAATAAACATTTGTTAGCCTAAAAAGAGGCTCATTAGTATCAGTGCTGCCTGCAATATTGACTTCAAAGGCAAAAAAACTAAAGCCACAAATTTGCAGGAGCCTCAATTTCTTTGTCATTACTGGTGATGACCACTTGAATTTTTTCAGAACATCATCGTGCTGCGTCTTTCATAGACAGTATTACTTAGTTTAAACCTGTTAAATTTCACTAATTGTGAATGACCTAAATAAAAAACAAATCCTCTAATGGCTTTGTTCAATTTTTAGACAAAAGCACAGCTTTTGTTGCAGCATTTGCCTGTTGAGGCTGTTGATTTGCACGAGTAAAACTGAAACAGAATCTTGCAACTTAAAGTCCCACACAGATCATCTTTTGATGTATTTTAAAAGCATTCCCAGCTGACTTTTAATTGTGATAATGTCATTTTAGCCAAAATAAAAAAAAACCAAAACCTGTCCGTTTCTTGGACATAGTTTCTGCAGGGTAGCAGCAGTTTGTTCAAAATTCACCTCTGAGTTGTGGGCAGAGCCATTGGCGCAAAGCAACCCACCCCCCTTCCCGTCACCCAAAAATGAGCCGTCTATTTATGCGCTCTCCTGCTAGTTTATAGTCTCTCACACTCCCAACCTAAAGGTGCTCACACACGAACGCGATTCGCACGGCGGAGACGGCCAATTTCAATGTAAAGTCAATGCTTTAGACATGAATTGAAGTCCTGCGGCGCGAATTGAGCGACCAGCGCAGAGCGAAAGTCTGGAAACCACGTGAATTGAGCAACCTGACGCAAATGTAGCGGCGGGCGTGGCGAGCCAGAATAAGAAAAAAAATCTAAACTCTGGGGACATCACCATGTCTGTGTCAACCAAGCAGGGACTCAACTTTGGGCACATGACAGTTTTAGTGACAGCGGATAGAATCCACATCCAATATGGTGAATCAGATCTCCTGAACTTCCATTCATTTTCTTAACCTGATGGATCCCTGTTGGGACAGTGGAGTTTCCTGAACCCATCCCAGCTACTGTTGGGCGACAGTCTGCTTCAAACACGGTCAGAGAGAGACGGAAACACTGCGGAAGCAGCCGTCATCCAGACACAGCGGCGCTGAAGCTCACTTTATCCAGAGAACCTCCATATCAGGAGTGCACACAATATTTTGGCATGTGAGCTTTTTTTTATTGATGCTCAACAATTTGAATAAAGAAATACTCAGAAATGCAATTTTAAGCTTAATTTTCTTTCTAAATGTCCATCATCAGAAAAATGCCACAAGAATATGTTAAAAACACCAAAAACATAATTTTCATCGGAGTGGATCTTTCAGTAACCAAAACAGCACATAAAAATACATGTAATGAATTAGATAAACATTTTTGTATACTTCAGGACCTCTGGTCTTTAATTGGAATAATTGAGTCATATTTCCAACCTTTCTTTCACTGTTCTGCCTGTTAATTTAACAGCCTTTTAGAAAACATATTTTATAGTATTTTTTTTTTGACTGACAAACGTATGTTGATGTTATCTTAGTACTGTGGTGATAGTAGGGGTGTTTTTCTTGTGACAGGTAAGAATAAAAAATGATTTTAGACTAAGACTTGCTGTCAGTGTGAGAACTGTAATTTTAAAATCCTCTTTAAGAGGAAATTGCTTCTGCCCTCCTACAACTTTTTAATATCCTGACTCGCATGCAGCGCTGGTAAAAGGCTTCACCTAGCTATAGCATTTCTCCTGTCATTGCCTGAAGGTTTTTTGTGAGGAAGTTATTGGAGATAAATACCATCTGGGTGTGCAGGGCTGTTAGGGGGCACCAGCTTGCACCTCTGTGTGCTCCTTGTCCCACCTAAAACATCTCCTTTCCTCAATGAAGAAGTAGATTAATTATTCCTGAAGGCCATGCAGTATTAAAAAAGCTGCCCTGGGGCAGTTGTTCTGGGTATTATGAGTGTGATCAGACAACTTAAGATAGAATCCCCCTTTTCCTTTTTACTTGATGTGTTTTCCTGAAATGATCACGGATACTTGTCCCTTCAGATGAAGAAGGACATCCCTTGATGTCTCCTAACAAACCAAGAATTCACGTAATGACTACAAAATAGGAGACAGAGTTTATGTTCACCAGAGACCATGTAGATCTAACAAAAATGAATATTTCTTGTATTTATTATTAGATTTTTTTTGGTGTGAAGTTATTAGATTAGAGGCATTCCACTTTGCTGATTTGGCCACTCCATATCAAAAGCACACCTGACAGAAAACAAATGACTTGTGTTTATTCTATATACAATTATTTATGAGTTTATAAAATAACAGCTGGTATTTTTTTTTCTAAATCCATCACACCCACATATAGCCACACAAAATACAAGAAAAAAATGAGTTGTGCATCAGAAAGCAGCGTATACTGGGTAGAAATGGTACATTAACAAGTCAACATCAATACAAACTGAGCTTTGCCTGAGGCAGAAAAGGGTAATTGTGTTGTTACCACTCACATTTCTGCAGCTTCTTTCAGAAGATGTCAGTTGGGCCGCGGTAAGCATATCAATCTGTATCCAAGCAAGTTGCCTCCTGGCTCTGCTTCAGTTACCTTGCTGCTCCTGGGCGCCCTTGAAGGATGAGTTGGTCATAAAACAACAGGACAGATGAGCAAATGCAGAAAACAGCCTTATGATACAATACAGCAACCAAATAATTAAAATCTGTTTCACTTTCTGCTGCTCTTCCCATAACCCAAATGACCTTGGGAAATCTGAAAGGTGTCTCAATAGCTATAACCTTGATACCACAAAGTGAATGAAAAGTTGACACAGATGTACAAATGATTGCCTACTCCATTTTCTCCTCATCAAATACCTGACTGCACATTTAAGGGAAGCTGCCTCCTCGGATGAGTCACATTGCTGTTTTTTCTTCCCCTCCACCAATCAAGGTCACTGCATGCTCGTTAAATTTACTGTGGCTGGATTAAATGTCTTAAATGCACAGACACATAATAAGCATTACAGTCTTAATATTGTCAAGTGACCCTACTGTGAAGATGATTTCATTTTTCTCTTTAATACAGCGAAGCAAGAGATGTCTTTAGCTGTCAAGACCACAGGTTCTCAGTTTCCCCTATTAGAATGAACCACCTTCCATTCCTCCCGCACTGCATTGTGGTTCAGACTTGCTGGCAGTAAATTGAGGGGGAACACCATGCAATGGGTGGGGAGGCATGCCCGACTGTTCACCACACCCTCCCCAGTTTCATTTCTGGCCCCCGACTCTTCATTACCGTTAGTTGAGTGGAATGTGTGCCCTGTGCTGTGGATTGCTGAGATTTCCCTCTGATGCAAACATCCTTGTTTGTTGTCATAGCAACCACGTCTCCTGCCTTCTGTAGGTTGTCATGCCAGCGGCCTCCCTCATACTCTCCCTCAGCCGTTAGGACTGTACTGTAGCTGACACTTGCACGTGAAACGTGTCATCCTCTGCATTCCATTTAGTCATCTTGAGATTTTTGCACAACCAAAACTCAAGGAATGTTTTATCAGCTATGGTCAGCTGGTGCAAAAAAGGCTAACTAGCAGAAATGTATGTTGTTATCCTGCATTTACACCGAATGTGATTTGTGCGGTTGGGGTCCCGTTTTAATGTTAAATCTATGAACAGATGTTTTGAGAGATCCTGTGGTGTTTTGAGCGTTTGGTGTAGTGGTTTGATGACAGCATGTTTCAGGCGGTGAAGGGTGCGATGTTTCAAGAGTTCAAATACCTAAACTTTAGTGACAAATTTGCATCGCATCAACCAGTCAGGGATTCTGTTTTGATCCATGTTATATTGATGATGTGATCAGTTGTGAACTCAGTTTTTAATAAAAAGTTCTTCTGATTATATTTATTTATTTTATTATATATATTTATATTTTTATTTTTTCCCCCCTCGGAATAATGCAGGACAGCAAGTCATACAACTGGGTCACAGAGAGACAGAAGTACAGTTGAAAACAGCCATCATTCAGCAGCTCCTACAGAAGATGAACTTCACTGTACTGGGAGAATCTCTGAATGATCTCATGAACCCAGACGTGGAGACTTAATTACCAATTTTTTATAGAGCTCTTCAAAAAAAAAAAAAAAGTTTAATCTTGTTTAATCTCTTAATATCATCTATGCATTGCTTCCATGCATTGACTGTATATGAGATATACAATCTATAAGATATACAGTCAATGTTTCTATGTAGCAATTAGGTTAAAAACTTTTGACGTTAGCCCCTTTAAAACACGACAGGAGCGTCAAGTTCATGAACACGTTTTTGGACAAGCGTCAAGCAGCGAATTTGACTCATGTCAATGGTCAATATGGTGGTCGCTAATTTAACGTGCAAATCACGTTCTGGGGGAACACAGCATTAAGCTTGGAGTAAAACTGTAAGTCAGTTTACCAACCTTGCTTTCCTTCCTCTGAAATCTTTTTAAAATGAACCCATCTTACTTGGTTTTGTCTATCATAAAAGATAATGAAAACACTGAGATTTGTTCTGATCTCTCACTGGTGAGATTCTTACGGGGACAACATATCCCTTCCAGTTAAACAAAAAATATTCATTATCACAGCACCAGGAGGCCAGTTGAATCTACTTTGAGATAAAAACCAGGCCTCGCCTTTAAATTTGATATAATTCTCTGGTAACGCCTAGTCTGGCATCTTTGATAGCGGCAGGAACGATTGGTTCTCAAGCAGTGGGACTCCTGCTCCTCGCTGCTTTAGCGTAAGTTGTTGAAACGACTCATTCTGCTGCTTAAACCAGAGGGCTCAATAGAATCTTTACAAGGGATCCTCTGGGTAAACTCCCTCTATTTTGAGAGGATGATTATCCTTATTTACGGTACTGTGGAGAACCCTGATCCTAGACAGTCGTGATAACAACTAACTTTCCCCCCTCTGTTTAATGGGCCTGACTTAAACCTCTAGGAGCCATTTTGCTACCAGTAAAATTTCAGATTACATTTGCCATCCTTATCTCCTAAATTAACTCATTACCTTGACATCCTGCTTTCCCTGGGAATGCATTAGCTTTGCATTTATAATGAAACACAGTTGTACCCTCATGTCCCCTATGAATGTTGAGCAATTTGGCACAGACCATAAATGTTTAACCCTTTTTTGCTGTTGATATTGACCTCCGTTTGAACAACCTTGAGCCGAGTGGCACCAATGAGAGAGGTGGGAGCTGGGGCAAAAATAGAACACTTCATTTTTCTGCCTCTTGAGATGAGATTTTTATCTAACCTGCTGCTCGGCTTTGTATTTGTTAGAAATGATAACAAAATCTGAAAAGGTGAAGAGATGAATAATTTGCCAAACAATTGAAAGATCAAATAAAATGTCAGGGTGGGTAAAGATCCAGTACAGCCTTTTTTTTTTAATACATTTGAGGGGGTTTTCAGGTCAAGCTATGAAACAAAAGTATGACCCTTTATTTGTGTCTTTACATGGCTTTAGAAATAGAAAGCATCTTCCAATAAATCAATGAGGATGACTATAAATTATTTAAAGTAAGACTGACTGAAAAAACACTCACTACAGTCAATCAAATCTTCTTGAAGTTTGCACTAATTGCATATGCAAATGACATGAGATGAGTTTGCAGCAGCTGTAGGGTTTGGTGATTTGAGATGCTGATAATGATGGATTTCCTTGGCGTTTTTTTTTTTTTAACGTCTGTAATTAAGAGGCTGCCACTTAAAATGTGGATTAGTAATGGATTGTGTATTGCAAAACAGGCTGTTTAAGCCTGTCTCCAATAACAACAAGCATTTCAATTAAAGCTGAAACAAATTTGGAGGCAAAAGTACCAGAGCTTAACTTAAATAATTTTTTATGATCAGAAGGGTTAATATTTGTTGTTCACATTCTTGTCCTCTCTGTCTGAGACGTCTTTTATTGCAGAACACCTGCCTGCTAAAGTACTCTGAATTGCAGCTGGTTGTATCTTATTTTAGTTTTCCAAAAATATCTATGAAGAAAAAAGGAAAGCCTTTTCATGTTGAAGAATCTGGTCCCATGGAGGGATTGCCAGTGTGTATTCAGAAGTGTTTCCCCTTGTTAAGCAAAAAATGAAGAGGCATCTTACCAGGGCCCTTGGTAAGCTCAAATAGGTTTATGATTGCATTTCAATTGTATTTAATGAAGGAAAGGTCTTTAGACTAATGAAATAAAAACCAGCCTCAATCATCATGATTTAAATGCGATGGAAGCTCCTCATCTGAGCTTCATCTGTCCAACGTGGTACAAATTATTTTGCTGCTGCTTGGATACCTAACTGTCAACATTGAAACCATAACGGTTCATTTTCAGCATGTAAGGCTAGACCCTAAAGAAGTATGACTTAAAAACAGACTTAAAAACTTGTGTAGCGATGCTTGATAGCGAGAATATTGAACGTGGAAGCCAGAAGTGCTCTTAAACACATATTTAGCTCATAGATTTTTCACTGGAAGTGGTTACTTGAACGCGTGTTGCTGAGGAAGGTGTGAACGTGGCATTAGAGACATTCAAGTGCTCTCCTTCACCCTGTGATGCTGCTTCATCACACTTAAAACATTTTTGGAATTTTTAAAATTTATTTTTTAAATCATTTTTGAAGCTCTGATTCAAGCACAGTTTAGGAACCATTTTAAAGTGCCGGTTCTGCACCAGCACCAGATAAAATTCAAATGGTACCAGTCCTTCTGACATACAGTTGTATCTTTTAAGCTGAACGGTGACATCATGGCTGGAGTGGCAGCTGTGGCCTGAACTCTGTTAAAGGCACCTGCCAAGGGAGCAGTGGTTAATTTAAATGTAAAAGTGAAAGTAGCAAAAGCTACACTTTGATATATCATAGTTAAAACCAGAAGGTGTCTCTATTTGGAGAGCTTTGTTTCTCAGAATAGTCTCTGAAATGAAAGCAGACCTTTTTACCCTAAGCACATTGGCAAGGTCAACACAGCTTCAACTTTGAAATTAAGATTAAAATAAATATCTTTCCTGATAGCCCTTATTAATGAATAAAAAAACTGCAAGATCCCTTGTAAATCTTTTTGAGTTGACATGAGTTGTGTTTTCACATTAATTGTAGCTGTTTAGAACAGTGTGAACACAGAACACAGCGTGGTTTATGTTTTTATCTGCTGAATGTTACATCCCTTCATATACTATAATTAGGGTAAATAATAACAGAGAAAGCACTTGTTGACATCGTGTATAAATTTGTCTTTTTTATATGACAAAAATAAATAGTGTTAAATAAAGCTCTTGCATTTTGCTGAGGAGACTAATTTCTGAATTCCCTCAGGTAGCCATTACTTTTCCCAGCAGTCACACATAGATGACTAAAGTGTTCCATTATGATTTATGTTAATGCAAACTGAGAAATATTTTCTCCTTTCCAGTTATATAAAAATAAAAGTAATATTTAATTTGCTCTCCAAATAGCTGGATCGTAGAAGCTCACGGAAAATGGTTCACACCTTTTGTCCAGTTTTTGTCAGACATCAAAATTGACAATTACCCAGCAGATCCCTGTCAGTTTGGCAGGACCGTTTATTTTCTTAGTGATGACTTTGTTTTTGCTGTAAGCTTGACAGCAAAATGTGAACTATAAAACCAAACATTTTTGTGGAACGCTACAAAAAACATATTCTGATAGTTTATAAAGTCAGACTCTTTCACTTGACAAGGTTTTTATGGTGTATTGTGAAATTGATGAAGCACTTCAGGTGTTCGGGGGAAAAACTATTTTCCTGTGCTCTTTTGGTAATATTTTTCCAAGCCCATCGTTTTGGATGATTGTCTATTTTCATGGCATTTGAACACACAACTGCTTATAAACCAACAGTTCAAAAGGACATGTTGGCTCTAAAGAGAACAGTCTGTGCGTGATGGGAGCAGGAGGGGGGGGGCAACGTCAATGTTAGTGCGTCAAACTACCACACAAAAACATTCATCTCAGTTGAGTCCAGCAGCACTTCTAAAACAGCTCACGGATGACAAGCAACTTCAATCAATATCTTCTGGTTACATCATTCCACTCCGGTAGAGAAACCACACCAAGACCCGCTATAAACCTGACAGCATCCAGGTCCATTAAAGGTCCACAGCCTTGTTCTTTTGTTTTCTGTTTTCCCTCTGCACTTGGATATGAATGGAAAACCTTGTTTTAAAGGAGCATAAACACCAATGCCTGACTAAACTGGCAGCACTGTTTTGCATGTTTTTTTAAGGCAGAATTTCTAATGGTGAATACAAAAAGACATCATTGTCAGCAGGTATTATTACAAAGCACGGTTGGTATACAAACAGCATATGTAGAGTTGCATGCCAGTTCCACTTTTGTGTTGTTGTTTTTCTGAAGGCATTTGAATTTGGAAAGAGTCAAATTCCTCTTTATCTCCCAAGATGGGGTACAGTATATTTTCTGGTTTGTTCATGATACAGATTCTTAATACAACAATATAAAATCAAATGTCATGTAAAATTGTCATACTCTTAAGTCCTCCTCAAGCCATTTGTTGATTCTGTAAGAAATTCTGTTGATTTTATTCTTATACATAAATAATATGAATTAAAAAAAATATGAATTGGCTTGTTGGTGATTAATTATACTACTGAATAGTTAGCTGGTTTATGTACCACATGAGAAATACTCAGATAAAAAGTTGACTATCTGTTGAATATATATATATATATATATATATATATATATATGATTATTTCCATACATGTGACATACAGGTATTTACTCTGTGACCAAAATGCTGAGCAGTTAAAAGCTTCTTCACTGCCCTGAGAACCTGTTAATTGACTATGGTTCCACTTTAATGAACATAGATTTGATTTTTTCTTTTGCGTCTTGCCTTTTAATTTGAGGCTAAATCAAGGTGGTGTACTTTAGATCAGAGAACTATTCCAAACCATTGAAGCAGAGAGAAATTAATTAAGGAATAATTAAGAATTCCATTCAGGTAGGCTGCCTCCTAGAATCATGTTATGTGAGGATGGCTGACAAGTTACAGCTTTTCTGCTTTTTTCCCTGAAATTGTATTTTTTTTTTCAGCATTTTATAGTTACCATAAATGACACTCTCTCAAAAGAAATGCAGACTCTTCCCAGATGTATATCTGAAAATCATCAGCAGCTAACTGACCTTATATGAGAAGTGTGTTAACTGTGCTGTCCTGTGTACAGAAAAAAAATCAAGAAGTTTTGAATCCATTTAAAGCCCCACTCTGATCATCTTTTATTCCATTTACAAACCATGGAGCGAAGCAGGGAGAATTTGTACTCTTTGGACACTGTACTTTCTGTCACAAATAAACTTTTTAAACTGCATTTTTTTGTCTGCTTCTGATTCACAACAATTTGAATAAAGAAATTCTTAGAAATGCAATTTTACAAGAAAGTTTCTCCATCATGAGAAAAATTTACATGTTGGAAACTCCAAAAACTCTTGAAGATTTTAGGGTTGATGCACAAAGACTGTCTATTTATTTTCCATCCACTTTCTTGTGTTTGGTGCATAAAGAGATGGTTAAAAAGCAGCTGGCAGTTGGGTTCATGGACAGTTAAAATGTTTTTCTAATTAGGAATAGAAAACAAATACCACATTTTTTCTCCTTGAAATCCACAATTGTTAAAGCAATATTCTTTTTTAAATTTCCTGCAGAGATAGTAGGCTTTTGTGTTTTCCTTTGAGCTGCTTCACCAACTACCCTTTGATGTTCTTTTTAGACTGAGTTTGATATTACGTTGCAAAACTATTTCACTGATTTTGTTAACAAACCAGGCATAATATTTACTGAATGTGACCCAGATTCTTTTGCTGAATTTGGACCAACTCTCTGAATGATTGCAGATTCTGGGTCATGATGATGCTTTTCTGTCTCCTGTACTGTTCCCTCACTTCTGTTCAGATTTCGTTGTTGTTGTTTTTTGGGAGGTTTAGGGGGAATTAGTCTTTTAAATGTAGAATCAATGTGCTGTTCAATATGATAGTCTTTTTTGGGGGGGGCTGGCTGCTGCTCCTCGATCTCAGTAACTGCTCAACTGATAGTAAAAAGATGGTGTTCTGTTTATCTGTACAGCTTTATTTATTTTTTGTTTTGGGAGTTAAATTGCTTTGCTGCTTCCTGGGGGTGACCTCCACAGGTTCTGTTCTGTCAGAGATTGATTGAAGTGCAGTTGGTGGTTTGTTGTGAGCTTCTGTTGTGGAGTGACAAAACTAAAGGGGGAATGTGGTGCTTCACTTTAAGGTTTCAAGTGATGTTTGTGTTGCCTTATCCCGAAAAAAGCAAGCAGGAGAAATAGTGGGGGAGCAACCTTTATTGATGTCACATTGACGACATCAGCTCCCAAGAAGAGGTGAGGTGCAGAAAGGTAAAAGGAAATAGAAAAGAAACAATTTTAAACTACTTTTTACTTTTATAATACAACTATACAACTACAAGCTCTTTGTTTCCCTTAAATTAGAAAATGTTATAAAAAGGCATTCACGCTTAAATAGCTTAATACAACAATAAAACACAAAATGGGCAAGTTTGGAAAAATAAACGTAAGGGTCGGTCACTCTCCCTGCTTTTAGGGCCAATTGCTTTTGGGTGCCAACAAGTTTAAAATGAAACTATAGGGAGATGATCCAATCCACCACAGGCAACTGCTGGTGGGGGTGGGGGTGGGGGTGGCTATTATTATTTATTAAACCAAATTTTACTAATAGGGTGCTTTAACCTTGCCAAACCACAGTTAACGCAGTTTCGGAGATCACGAAGTCTAAATTAAACTAATATTCTGGCAAATTTAATGCAGACTTCTGAAAATGGGTCACTTTGCTTTAGCTGTGTTTAAATAAGTGAGGTAACGTTTAAAAATTCTAAAATTCTTCTTAGAATTTTTTTTTCACTATGTAAACGTTTTTTCATGAAGACTCATAAGTCTGAAAGTGTTGCCTGTAACTTTTCTATTTTAAAATTAGTATGCTTTTGCTCTGAGGACAGAAAGTCTTATTGAAAAAAAGACTAAATATGACCAAAGTTTTGTCTTCAGGTACTGAACTCCATTAAAAAAAAAGAGAGAGAAATTAGCATTTTATGCATTTGACTCCACACGATATGTTTTTTTTTTGTTTTTTTTTTTGAAAATCAAATCCCAGTGATTTTGCCTGGATTTTATTTCAGTCACTATTTTAGATGTTTTTGTGTTTTGTTTGCCATTTACTAGGGCTTTAGTTAATCTGTTGTTACTTTACACTGTGAGAGAAAGATAAATGCTGGCAGACTGGTACTCAATTGGAAATCTGTGTTATTGTTTGCCGGAAAAAGTTAATTTACTGACCAATAATGGGGAGGAGGGGAAGGTATAACAAGGAGGAAGCCTCTAACAGAACCAGACTGGCAACCATTGACCATCTACTCTAATTGTTGGTTGTAGAGAGGACTAACAAAAACACTGGCACTTCCATTATTAAAATTGGTTGGTAGGTAAATCAATGAGGGAACAAAAAGAACTCAATTCATTGGCCAGGAATTATGAGCTCAGGGCAAAGTAATGAGAGGCGGAATTTATGGAAGTCCTGCTCTTTACTATCCATGTCAGGATAGTTCCCTTATTCAAACTCGTTGACCAATTTTGAACATCAATGTGAGGTACAACACTTTTTACTGCTACTTTGGTACAGCAGAGGCATGCTGCACGGTGATTACTGGCAAGATGACTGCTATGAAAGTAGGGTGATAAGTGTTTATGACATATAGATTGTTGTTAAAACTGTGAGAAAGCAATGTGTATCATGTTAAAAGTTGTTTTAATGAGCCTTCATTCATCCAACCACATTTCAATGAGTTGCAGTGTCTCATTGTCGTGGTGTTATGGGATTGTTTTTTTTATTCTGCATTCTGTTAAGGAACTACAAGGTACATTTTGGGATTGGGATTTTTAGTGGTGTTTTAAACAAACGTTCTAAAAAGTCAGCAGTTGGACAATTTTTTTTCTGTCTGATAACACGACAATTGTCACTTTACATTTGTCTGCAGCTCATCCATTGCGTTATTCCTACTCTGTTTACATTCCATAATGCTCGGCTACAGTGACCAGTTAATCTGCTTTGGGAGCAAATTATATTCAGACTGAGGAATCTCAGACCAAACCGAAGCTCAGTCAGATTGGAAACGAACCAAGACCACCTTGAAAGATTGGTCTGAGAGCCGTTCCTGGTCCAGGACCAGGGTCCGTTTGGATGTATACAGACTGAACATTTATTCTGGATTATCGGGGGAAACGAACTCTGGTTCACTTTAAGGGAATCAATTGTATCCAGTCTGATTACAACCTAAGTCATGTTTGTGCCTTTAGAAAACACACTATTGTACTGCTAATGCAAGTCACTTTGTTAAAAAAATACAGGCTAAAAAAGCTATATTTTCTTTGACGGAACAGCCAAATCCAGTTCTTCTTTCTGCAAGATGGCTCCCTGCTTCTCTCAGCTGGAGAGACATTTGAGGTGTCGTGGTAGCCAACTTCACACTAACTTTTTCATTAACTTGTGTAATGAGTCGAGTGTGTGAGCACAGCAGGTCCAAGACATTCTCAGAGGTTGCTTCTGTCCTGCCGTCAGTGTGTCAGATGTATTATTCAACACAGCTGTGCGTATTTTTGGCACCTGGCCCCTTCATCAGAAAGGAAGGAGGGGGGAAGTGACCGCACTGTGGGTCTCAAGAATGGGGTCATGATTGCTTCATGTTTCCCAACCTCCTGGACTACAGCAGGGCAACATCAAACAAGTGAAGCACCTGTTTCCAGACGGTGCTCCTCGTTCAGTCTCTGCACAGATGAAAGGACCAAAAAGTTTTATACCAGAGGGAAATTGCACCAAGATCAAAGATGTGACGTTGTCTAAATGACGGAACAGAACGATTCTCATTCAGTGAATGTTCTGAGGGTCTGTGGGAGGCTGAGTTACGTTTAAAGTAATACAATTTGACTTATAATATACTGGGACATGTGTTTTTCTTGTAGCAGCAAAACACTATTCCGTGCACAATTTTTGATCTTGGAAAAAATGAAATATTCCCTAAGGCCTGTGAAGTTAGAAAAACCTGATGTGGTTTCCAAAGCAGACATCTTAGTTTTACATCATTTTTTTTTTTAATCTTGCATGCACAGGAGACATGTTTCATTTACATTGAATAATTAAAAAACGCAGGGATTTATTTTAAATCTTGTAGTTGTTTGGACTTGGCTTTATTGGACCATTATGGTTTCTGTTGTCTTGCAAAATATTAGTTTTTAATTTTATTTCTAAATAAATTGAAATGATTCCCTAAACGTATGAATGGATGAACAAACAAATCAAAACAAGGTTAACAATACAATGAAATGCTTACCATTTAAGGATGATATTTGGATGTATAGTAGCCCCTTGCAAAAATACAGAGATGTAAAAAATTATCAAATATAATTTCAATACTATTTCTTTAGGTTTATTTATTTCCACAAATCAACAAAAACAAAAATCTTTCAAAAGTTCTAATACTGAGAAATGAAAGGGAACTGAAAGAAGAAAACTTGTTTATTCGCACCTTTTAAATTTTTTAGACAAACCAATTTTACATATGAATATAAAATTAAGAAAACAATTAAAATGTACTTAAACAAAACATATTTGTATATAAACATTTCTGCAACAAACTATGTAGGTATGCTATGATTTTCATCAAATTATTTTGCTTGAAATAACCCAACATTTCCCAGAAACTGGCAATTTTTGTCTTATTTCTAATTATCTATGTTGTATCTGGATTTAGGCAACAAGGGTTATTTATTTTATTTGTGAAGCTTTTTGTAGGTAATTTGTGTGTGTCTTCTTTAATAAAAATGTAATTGAAATTGAAGTTCATATGCAATGGATAGATACAAGGCACTGCTAGATTTATATCAAAAAGGAGTTTGGTTCATGTTATCGCACATATCCAACCTTGATTGTTGAAGGAACATTCAGGAGTTCAGTAGTCTGAAAACTTGGTGATAGTAACTGTCTCTAAGTCTTTTTGTTCATGCAAATGATTGGATTATTATTTTAGCTTTACATTTCAATGGGTGAAAAGGACTGTGACTGTAAAGAGCTTTGGACCTTCAAGGAAGGTAGAAAAGTCCTTTACACCATTTACCATTTCTATTTGTCCTCAAAAGAGAACAAATTAAATATAATGTGAACTTGCATAACCTGAACTTTAAGTAGCAGATTAAAATAAATTACATTATTTTAAATTAAGTTATTAGTTATGTTTTAATGCTAAACAGGGTGCAGGAATATGTTATTTTTATTATTCAGTACTTTGGTTGGGGATGTGAATAATTAATAAACAATCAATTCATTTTCTTTAACAATTTGCTAATTGATTTAGTTCAGCCATCTGTTAATTAAAAATTCAGATTTATTTTTTCATGAACTTTTTCCTCCTTCCCTTTTTATGTAGTTGCCAACCAACCACTGATGTATCTAAGGCCAATGGACCAGAACAGGTACTAAAACACCAGAAGTCAAGTGAAGTAAAGTATGAGACCAACTAAAGCAAATTAAAAAAAATGACATTAAAGCTAGTGGTTGAATATTTAAATAAGAAAGTTCAACAAGTTTAACATTTTTATCTAAAAAAAGAATCACTTTCAGGTGTTCGACACACAGTGTGAACTTCTGCTGAAACCTCCACATCACCACAGGGCTGTAAAGAAGATTGAGATAGTCTCAAAGGGAAAGAAACAACACTTAACCACATTCGCTGAAAAGAATCTGACAGTTTTTATTCAGCTGGGCTAATAAGGGAAACTATTATTACCCAACCAGAAATAATGTGATTCAAATAATGACCACTTATGCTATTGGCAGCTAAATTCTGTCTTGTTTGGCTAAGAAACAAAAGTGTAATATTTCATAATATTCATTAGGTAGCCCATTAGATCAATATTTTGTAATATTCCTGAATGTTTATGTTTAGAAAAATTATGAAGAGTATTTTTTTTTTAATTTTACATTCACTTTCTGTCTTATGCTACTAAATCTTACACTCAATAAACAGGCATACTGTGGAGGACTGGTCTTAGTGAAGACTTATGCAACATGTAAAGTAGGAGAGATACAGGCGTATCACACTGAGTTTTCATTTATACCCCCCCCCACACACACAAAATAAATAAAAGTCCTGCTGTTAGTGCCGTTCACTTGACAAGTGCGGGTTCCTTGCGGTGCACCCAGACTGTAACAAAATTAGGAAATCACGCAAAATGCATTGACTCCTAATGCAAAGTACAAAACACATCTTAAGAAAAATATTATTCAGAAAAATTTTGGTTGGTAGGTAAAACACATTTTTCTATGAATCATTCTAATACAAACCACCTAATAATTAATTCAGTAGCCGGTCGTTTTTATCCTAATGTCAGCATTACCATTGCTTTTGAAGATAAAAAAAGCTGACCATAATAATGTAGCATCTTGAATCTTCTAATGATTGGTAAATTACTTCATGTATTTAGAAAAATCTAATCTCTGGAGGAAATTTCAAAATTTATAGCTTGGAGCAGAATGCTAACTCCAGGAAAATGTCAATTTCCATTTGTCACACAGAAAGATGGACACAGCTGGGTTGTTTTGCGTGTGGGGTGGTGGTGTGGTGGTGTTTGAAGTGTATCAAACCCCAGAGATAACCGGCACTATCACAATTTCTTTTTTCACTCTAAGTATAAATGGGCAGATTGACTGAAGGCCGAAGAAACAAAAACACATTAAAATGAAAATACACAACCAAATCTTCCCTTTACTCCTCCCAGTGAACACAAGGGTTCAACAGGTGTTTGTTTAGGAAATCGATACAAGTGGATTAATGTGACTTAGTATAACCACATGGGATGAATCACACCTTCAACAAAACGACACCCTGCTGTTTGAAAATTAATTAAATTCTAAAATAGAATGCAGTTAATAGACTAAAAAAGGAGCTGCTCTTTGTTGTTTAATGAATTACTTTTCACTCACAGGCCTCCACACAAGTCATAAAATCCAGTAGATTGTTGTGACACAAAGTATAAAGAGCTTTTTCTGCATCATGGAAGAGGTCTTTGGAGGCTCTGTAATATTAACAAAATCAACGCACCATGAAATCCTTTCGCATCAGGCAAGTTTTCTGCAGTGGCCAAAACATGAAATGGACTTTTTTGTTTAACTAGCCATAAAATGATTTTTCTTCCTGCCTTTTAAAGAGTTTTCACTGAGACTCCACAAACACCCATTAGGCATAAATGCAAAATCAGAGTGCTCTGCTGCCAGCAGCCACCTTTTGCTCCCCCAATTTGAATGCACTGTATATCTGTAATTCATTCAGCAGAGTTATTGAGACTGCACCGCTGCAACCTTCAATATGGACAACTGCTGTAATGAACTGGGTCCTTTTATCCTCGACGTGCCCAGCATCTATGTCAATAATAGTGATTTCTCCTTTATCAAAATGTGTGTGAAAATTCTCTACCCAGTTTATTCCTCACATTCATTAAAACTGCCTTTTAACAACTTAAGCGGGCCTGTGATGTTGACCAATGTATTTCAGGGTGTTAGAAATGTTGTGAAGTGTACTGTGGTTGCAAATACGTCAATGTTACTCTTGATTGTTTACTTAAGTCTTCAGGGTTTTATTGCTTTCATTGATTCTTGTTAGATGCTTTTCCAGCAGATCTGTGCATTGAGATTTAGTTTATTTTAGAAAAGTTATTGTGGCATACACTGACTTTCTTTGGACTAACTTGCATCTTGTTTTTATGCATTAAAGTCCAACTCCAACCATATTTTTTTTCTTTTGTTAAATTGTTACCAGTAGTCTTTTAATTATGACTGTGCAGTTTTTAGCCCAAATCAAAAACCCTTTGTTGTTTTTTAAGACATATTTTTTGCCTTTAAGCAGTAGCTCATTAGAAAAACAATTATGATTTGTGGACTGATGGCTCAGAGCAACCCTGCCCCATTCCCGTCAAAAGGAGCTCTGTCTGCGCTCTCATGAGCTAGCTTATAGCCCCAAGCTAGCATTATCGGTGCAAAAATAATGGCGAGCAATATTCAAACAATGCAGCCACACAGTTATGAGCCAAAGACCAGCTCAATTGAGGAAAAAGAATGCACCCAAGTGGGCAGAGGAGCGGCGAGGAGAAAGGAGACTTTGGCACGCCCATTTTAGTAACTGTGTTGTTAGTCTGAGCTTTTTTTAGCATCTGGTTTCTGATCCACAAGTTTTGAATTAAGAAATTATCAGAAATGCAATTTTAATCATAAATTGTTTTATATAGGTCCTCTATCATTGGAGTAGGTCTTTAAAGACTGTTAATGCAATTGAAGTAATTTCAGTGGATTCTTAAGGAGTACTTCACAGTAGAAAAGTGATTACGTAATCACCGTGAATCAGCTGATACTGTTGCGGAGAAAATCTGCTTTTCATATTGGGTTTTCACTGATAGAGTGGCTTGCAAAAGCATTCATACCCCTTGAACTTCTCCACAATTTCTTACATTATAACCTCAAAAATAAATATATTTGGAATTTTATTTGAAAGACTAACACAAAGTGGCACATGCTTGAAATTATACAAGAGTTATTTATTTATTTATTTTTAACAAATGAAAACTGAAAGTGCAGTGTCTGAAAGTATTCAACCCCCCTGAGTCAATACTTCTAGGAACTCCCTTTTGCTGCAATTAAAGCTGCAGGTTTTTTGGGGTTTGTTTCTACCAGCTTTGAACATCTAGACTGAAATCTTTGTCCATTCTTCCTTGCAAAATAATTCAAGATGAGTCAGATTAGATGGAGAGTGTTTGTGAACAGCAGTTTTCAGATCTTTCCACAGATTCTGGATTGGATTTAGGTCTGGACTTTGACTGGACCATTCCAACACATGAATCCGTTTAATTTTTACCGTTCCATTGTAGCTTTGGCTTTATGTTTAGGGTGGTTGTTCTGTTGGAAGGTGACTCTCCGCCCCAGTCTCAAGTGTTTTACAGACTTCAACAGGTTTTCCTCCAATATTGCTCTGTATTTGCCTCCATCCATCTTCCCATCAACTCTAACCAGATTCCCTGTCCCTGCTGAAGAGAAGCAACCCCAGAGCATGATGCTGCCACCACCGTGTTTGACAGTGGATATGGTGTGTTCAGAGTGATGTGCAGTGTTAGATTTCTGCTACACATAGGACTTTGCATTTAGGCCAGAAAGTTCCATTTTGGTCTCATCTGACCAGAGCACCTTCTTCCACACATTTGCTGGGTCACTCACATGGTTTATGGCAAACTGCAAACAGGACTTCTTGTGCTTATCCTTTAACAATGGCTTTCTCCTTGACACTCTTCCATAAAGTCCAGATTTGTGCAGTGATGGTTGTCCTATGGACAGAGTCCCCCACCTGAACTGTAGATCTCTGCAGATCTCCAGAGTCACCATGGGCCTCCTGGCTGCATCTCTGATCAGTGCTCTCCCTGTTCGGTCTGTTAGTTTTTCAGTCAATCATTTGGGAAATCTTTTTATAGCCTTACCCTGCTTTAAATGTCTCCACAACTTTATCCCTGACCAATCTGGTGTGTTCCTTACACTTCATGATGCTGTTTTCTCCACAATATTCTCTTGACAAGTTAGTAGTACTTAATGTAGTCTTATTGATCCCAGGACAGAAACTGTTTTACAGAACAGTATAAGCAGTAATTAATAAATTTGAATTATTTTAAATAGATTGAAAATTACTAAGTTAAATCAACATTTCCTTGAAAATGCAATACTGGTTTATCAGATTATATTTTTAAAACAATTACTTCATGTTTTTCATGAAAGAAATATAATCTTTTACACTTTAAATGTAAGAACTATTTGTTATTTTGTTCAGTTCTAGTCACTGTTGATGTCAAAACTGTTTTTCATATCCATATAACCTTGATTTTAGAGTAAAGATTAAAAAAAAAAGTTAAAATTTAATTATTTACAATTTTTATTATTTGTTATGATTATTCATGATTAATCAGAAGTAAAATCAATATATGATTGTTTTATTCATTTAATAGCAAGTTTAGCCACTTCTTATATTTTATTCATTGTCATTCAGGTTTATTCAGGTTTAAAAGCAATTCATTTTTTCTCACCAAGGGTGGTGTTGCAGTCACAAAATAGATTTTTTGTTGAAAGCAGATAAAATGCAAAAAGCAATGAACATGCGGTCATCTCCTCTTGTTGAGCAGGGTCGTAGTAGAAAGACTAAAACTATCCTTTTCCAAATGCACTACTTCTTAGACATTGTTCTGAAGTGTTTCTAAAGACATGCTTGACACGCATAGATACTAGTCAATATTGAAAATGTTAAGCTAGCACATAAAATATACCTATCTTTTTTTCAGAAATGCAAGTATTTGCTGTATGTATCAACTGAACACTGCCAATGAAAACTATTTGAATAAAAATGATTTGTTGTCAGTGCAGTGGAGGTGTTACCAAGGACAAATAAAAGTAAAAAGTGTTTCTAAAACGGGAAATGATAAATTACACAGTGAAGGATTTGATTAGCTTTTTATCTGTTTACAAGACTCACTGGGATGAACAGAGATTGATAGCCTGCAGTTAGTTGACACGGTGTTGTTTATTTGGATGGTGTATTCTTGGTTGGAGCCCATTGTGGTGTGAAGAAATGAGCAGCAAAAACAGAGCAGTACTTTTACAGCCCTCTCCCTCTGGTAGACTGGCTTGAATAGACTCCTATCATAAAAGGCACAATACAAACTCAACAGGCGTAGTCTTGCTTTTGTGCAATGAAATGTCTCTCTGTGAGACCGCCTTTTATTTTACAGATGTGCCCTGAGCTCATGCCAGTTTTTTGATTTAGGGAAGGGCATGAGACTTTTATTCACTCATGTGCATAGATGTAATAATTCCAAATCAATAGATGATGATGCTATTGATTGTATTTAGAGCTGCAATATAAAGTGTAAACATTGTCTCCTTGAAGGGACTTCTCTTTTGCTTTAGGTTCTTTTCAAGGTCCGAGGTCACCTTCACCAAAACTCTGTGCGGGGAGGGTTAGCATTCGACATGAAACATGATCGCGATCAGATGGAGGTCAGACTATATATTTGTGGAATACAAATGCATACTGTGTATCAAGTCAATGTAACTAAACACCTGAAGCTTTTTATAGAGCTTGATGGAAATAACTCTAAGACATCCATGAGAAATAGAGGGTAACATGATTTGAATAATCCTTCTACAAAAAAGAGGAATCATTGGAATATAAATATTTGAAATGTTACACAAAACTTTAGCTATGCAACAGCCATTGGTTGTGTTTTAAAGTTAAGGGAGCTTAGCAGAGAGAACAGTCAGTGGCGGCAAATACATTTTTAAATACACTGCTTTTGGGGGTCCATGTTCGTTGCTTTATTAATCAAAGTTCTGCAACCTTATAAAGCCTGATGCTAAATATCTGGTGCTATAACTCTAGGGGTAAAAGCAAATGCATTTTAAAGATCAAATGTAATTGAAGTACAAATTGGATCTAGATCTAGATCATTTTCAAAAGCTTTATTTGAAAATCTAACTAAAAATTCAACCCCATAGATTTTTTTCTTCTGCATTAGTGAGACTAAAACAATTGGGATTAAATGCTACAAAAAGCTGACAGATTAGTTGATCAAAGTATTTTTTTTACTTTTGGCCAACTGATATAAAGGTTTATGGAGTTTTTCGCTCAAACTTCCTAACAATTTGCTTTTGTTTGCATTTTTTAAGTGATGTTTTATTTTATAAAACTGTAGCTCATAAAGGTTTTTTTGGTAATGAGTAACATTTTATTTTATGTTGGTTAAAAGAGACAAAACGATGATAAATCATGCTATCTGAAAACAAATTGTGTTTCTCATTAAACCTTTATAAATACAATCCATTTGTCTCCAAATGCAATCTCTGAAAATGAGCCACAGCTGCACAACTTAATGAAACGTGACATCTTTCATTCTTTTGCCATGTTCTTGAATAAACAAAGTACTTCAATCGACTCAATTTCTCAAAAGCCTGAGTTCAAACGGAGAGTTTTTGTTCACGGTTCTTTGAAAGTGCTGATTAATTCAGAAACGCGAATAAAAAAAAAATCTTAATTACGGTGTAGAACATGGTAATTATGTCCCTGTTTCAGAAAAATTCTTTTGAGATAATGTAACATTTTCAAAAACTCCGTTGAACATTTTAGAAACTTGCATTCTTATTCAGTGAGAAACATCTTTGTGTTCTGCCTGTCATGTTTTCAGAACAAACAGAACCATGGGTCTGTCCTGATGAACACCTTTCCTTGTCCCATTTTTTTTCTCATGTTAGTTTAACTCTAAAGAGTTGTTAGCAAAAACAGGATGTTTTTGTGAATGTGGTAGTTTAGAAAACTTTACATGATGGCACCACAACTTTCCACCCCATGCGTTTCCTGTCTGCCAACATCAATTTCCTTTACTTAAAGCTAATGCGTCTTATTAAACAACAAGCATGTGTATTTCAAATAGAAACCAGAGCTAAATATGCTTGTCTAATTTAGCCTTGTATTTCCAAAATAGGAATCAGCACATCCATAATGTCTGAAATTGTTGGGCTTATAAGCTTTGATGAAAGCCAGCGTGCAGAGCTCTCCTCTCATAGATTCAAGGGAATGAAAACTAAAGTGCTCATATTCTCCTAAAGCGTATATGGATTGATGCCGTTTAACAGGCATGAATGTCATGCACACTTGTGGAGAGAGAATTAACCTCTTTTTATTTAAACAAGGATCTGACATTTTACAAGTAGAAAAGCCAAAGATTTAAATAGAAGCAAAAAAATTAAAGATTTGTGTCATCCGTCATGTTTTTTTAGTAGACAGAATCATTGCAGAGAAGTTTACAATTGTTAGTTCAGGGTAAATTGCTGGGATCTTGTTTGCCTGTAAAATGTCATTTCAGATGTCAGAGGCTTGTAGATCAGCAGATTTTCATCTGTGTTGCTTAATCATGGTTTTCAGCTGCGATTGTTTGATCAAAGCTGTCTTTTGTACAAAGTAGTTTAAGTTCTGGCAGTTGATAGATGTCAAACTAGCAATCATAACAACAGAAAAAGCTGCATCTAAAATGAAAAAGAAAAAAAAAGAAATAGAAGTTACACTGCTAATTTTCTTAGCACCAAGCTTTTTAAACAGACAACCATTGTTGGCACTTCAGCAAATGTCATGCACAATTAATTTTGAGTATTTGTCTGAAATTGTTTTTTTTTTCTTTTTTTTTTATTAACAGTATAAGTCTGGAAAAGTCTGTTGGTCAGGACCAAGTCTGCTTGATTTGGTCCGGATTGAGTCTTGAACCTTGTGTCACTAGCTACTTTGGTACTGGGGAGGCATGCTGAAAGCTGGTTACACCGGAGACAACAAAAAAGGTACACTAAGTGTTTACAACATATTTGGTGTATTCAAACTGGACACATTATGTTTGCTCAAAGTGAACCAGAGTTCGAATCAGAGTTCTGATAGTCTAGAACAAATTTTCTGTCTGAATACACCCTAGCGGACCCTGGTCTGGGACCAGGAACTGCTCTCTGACCCATCTAGCGGTGGTCTCAGTTAATTTCCAATTGCACTGAGCTTTGGTTCGCTCTAAGATTTTTCAGTCTGAATGCCCTCCGTGCTAGGAGCGGAACAACTGGACGTAAACAGCCACCGTAGCTGGTTGTCATGAGATGTCAAATGCTGCGGATAAATGTAAAGCAATGATTATTGTTTTAGCAGACAGAAAAAAAGGGTCCGACTTGTTAGAACGTTTATTTTAACGCAGCTGAAAATGCTTCTTACATGATTTTCTGTCTCTCGTTAGGTGGGATGTACCCGCTGCTGTGACGTCATCCCAAAAGCTACCTTGTAGTTTTTGTAGTTCCTTAGCATAGTTGTCTTATAAACAATACCATAACACCACAATAATGAGATACAGCAACTCTATGAAATATGATCGGTTTGAATGCAGGCTCATTTTTTAGCATGAAACACATTGCTTCTCATTGTTTTCCTGACTTCCGGCTACTGTGGTTGTTTTGGTCCAGTTCTTCGGTTCTGAACACGGAGCATGTTCAGACTTGGGTAACTCTGAGCGAACTGGAGCTTAGTCTCTTTTAAAACGAACCTAGACTACCTTGACAGATGGGTCATTGGGGTGTTCCTGGTCTGGGACCAGGGTCCACTTGGGTGTAATTATACTGAAAATTTGTTCTGGATTATCGAGGAAACAAACTTGTTCGCTTTAAGCGGACCAATTCTGTCCAATCTGCATCAACCTAAAACTGCAGTTGTAACTGACCTCCAGACAAACATTTAACCCTTAGTCACAACTACGCTTATGGGTGGAGAATAGGTCAAAAATTGTCAAACCTGTACGGTACGGGTAATGCAAGTAGCACGCACAAAATGTAATGTAAACATGTAAGGGTGACAAGACGCTAGTGTGTCGTACTGATTATTCTTTTTTCACCCCCCCCCCTTCCCATATATATATATATATATATATATCCTGCACACTGTCCAACAAGCTCATTAGTCCTGCTAACGTAATACGTTTTCTTCCTGAGCAGCCTCACTGTTAGAAATGAGGAAATTGAGTAATCATAGCGTAGTTATCACAGCATTACCGATTCAACCTTATGAATACTTCCAAATACACTTACCATACTCATGACAATAGTACTTGAAGACCTAAGACAGAGTAGTATTGTTTCGCTTCAATATTTAAACCACAATCAGAACTTAACAGACATTGTCAGAGCATCAATATTCCTTTTTTTTCCAGCAACTAGAACAGACAAATGTTTTTATTGGATCAGGAAACAACAAACGTGTCAAAGTCAGTGTTTGGTGATAAAAGTCCCTTTTTTTACATTTAAATTGTCTGTCTAGTCTAGTCTGTCCATAATTTACTAAAATTACAGATGTCGATGATCAAATACATTTGTAAGGCATTTATGAATAGGAGTCCATTTTAGTTTATTGGAAATAAAAGTAAATAATCTCCCAGACTGCATGGTACATTTTTAATTCTAAAGCCTCTTTAACAACAGCAATTGGAGTAAAAGCTTCTCTTTATAAAAACCATTACTGTCTGCCATTCAAACAATGTTATAGCTATTTGTTATAATTCTATATACTGTCTCAATAATTTATAATTATGCATATTATTTGTCTTTTGTTAAATGTTTCCGCTTTAAGTTTTAAATGTCATGCATATGTCAAATTAGCCTAATTAATGTTTGTTATTAATGTGATACAACAATCCCACCCAGAATGCATAAAGAGGCAAAGAGGCAGAGGGATTGATCAAAGAGGTCAATGGAAGTTTTCAAAAACAGTTTTTTTTGTGTTGAGTTTGTTTATCAAAGTGAGAACTGGCGTTTCGCCTCTTTTATCTGCAGGAACTTTGCTTTCACAACAGAAAACAACACAACAATTGAAACAGACTGATGTTGTTCAATGTTAAATATTTGAATAAACCGTCTGATCACGTTTAAATCAAGTTCTTCAATGTGATACTGGAGGCTCATTGACTTTCATGACTTTTAATGAACTCTGTCAATCTCTCCTAAAAACGTTTGGTTTATTTGATAAGAAAATGTCTTTTCCTTTTACAATCAAACTGCAATAGTGCTGACTGTAAGTCGCAGTTTTTAATCTAGAAAAATAATTACTGACATGAGTCATCAATATTGGCATTAATTCAGTAAAGAGTTAACATGTGATTGATGCCTTTATGTGCAAAAGCCTAGTTCTAAACTTTGTTTGAAAATATGATCATTTTTTGATGTCCATAATCAATATCAATTGTTTTTTTTCTTTGTTTGCTTACTTTAATGAGCAGGGAAAATTGTTATGCAACTTTCAGCAGCTTAAATCACCTACAACAGCTCACTTTAAGGAGAAAATGTCCTCATAATGAGCTCTGACTGGAAATAAAAAGTCTTATACTGTATGTTGCATAGACTGTAGGCAGGGCCGCTGTATAACTACTACAGGCAGGCGAACGCTTGATCAATGGGGCCCCCACTGGCCAGTGTGCCCACCTGAATACAAAAACAAAAGCATTGTGAACAAATGCAAAGGCCATAGTATGTTAACGCAAAACTCCCTATATACAGTACCTTCTCCTTTACCTCTCCGCAGACTGGAGGACACTGTCTGTAAACAAACAAGTCCCATCCTTAAGATGAGATGAAGTGATTTGTCTGGCAGTGAAACTGTTTTATGGATGAATGTCTTTGGATTATAGTAAATGTTGTTCTTAGAAGTTAGAAAGGCAAATTTGAAAACGCATATGGAGCTTATGAATTTGAACTATTAAATACCTAATGAAAAAAAGATATAAACTAAACAGTAAAAGTAATGGCATATTACAATCAGAAATTAAAAAGGAGCTTTAAGGCATTTTAAAAAGACATTAAGACATTTTTGCAACGCATTGCTATCATCCTACAAAATAATTTTTTATAATTTCCTTCAACACCAATAAAAAAAAAGTGAGCCCTCTCCTAATCCTCCCCAAATTGAATATTTTTTTCAATTTTATTTAAATAACTTTTTTTTTTTTTTTTTTTTTTTTTTTACAAAATCATTTATTTAAAAAAAAAAAGTCAGATACTTCTCAGGGTGGTTAACTCTAATCAGCTTGTGGTAAAGTGTCTGGCCTGAGTCTGGAAGGTGAGTTTAAATCTTTGGTCAAGTCATACCAAAGATTTTAAAAGTGGGATCCGCCACCTCCCTGGATTGGGGGGTTAAACCACCAAATGATTCCTGAACACGACTTTATCTGCAGTTCACCGTTCCCCCAGGAGATGGGTCACATCGGAGAACAAATTTCTCTATAAGGCTGTCACTAATGATTATTTTAGTAGTCGATTAGTCAACGGTAATTTTTTGGATTAGTCAATGGTTATTGTTTATGTAAGGTTATGTGCAATTTTTTTTTTTATTTAACAAAAGGTGATAGTGCTGTTACTGAGTCCGTGGAGGTTTGCGTCATGAATGGTACTGCTAATCCTCGGCTTATGATGCATTCACAGAAATTGAAATTTTACATGTATAGTTCATAAATTTCTATTTCACCTTATAGAAGATAGAGTTTAAGGTCACAGGTAAGCTATATGCTAGCACAATAAAAGCCAACAGTGGCTCACAAGCTATAGGGTTCCTGATTCCTGCACTAAATCACTGTCTAAACTTCCCATAGAAATAGTAAGCAAAAAATATTTTTATGAACATGGGTTTTACTTTATTGCAATTAGTGAACAGTAAAATATTCTACAATAATTTTGTATCCATTAGTTGGCAAAAGGGACTTAGGTAGTATCCAAGGTGTGGCACCCCAATCATGTCTTTAAATTAGGGTTCTCAATGTTAATGCACGCAATTAATTTTAAAAACTTAATGTGTTAATAGATTTTTACCGCTAATTAATTACGCTCCACGAAGCAGCCATCTTCCGCCAGTTCAGTCTTCCACAGCATGTGTCAAATTCTGAATGCACACTTCTTTAGGAACTATCCTGCTTCTAATATGGTCACTTGCAAAGGGAATAAATATTCAATCGATTTTTAGTACTTTAATCTTGTCATTTTTTAGGCTTAGATCACTTTTTCACAAAAGGCAGAGAATTTGATAAGTAATGCAACCCATTGTCACTGTAGCACAATGCGTCGCTTATCCGGCCGACCTTGACTGCAGCGGCAAAGGAAAGTGATTTATATGCTGATTGTCACGATAGGTTAAATAAAACATCAGTTCAGAGAGAAAGTTCACCTTTTACCACTTGTTTTTCTCCACATCATGAAGGAAAAGTTTGTTTTGAAGAAGCCTTCCACAAATAGAACATTGTGACTGAACTTTTTCTGGAACACCCAGCAGCCAATCAGAATATAGTATTCACCCTGACCATTTAAAGTGCAGAAACATAATGTTTGTTTCTTATTGTTTTGTATATCAGCATCTTTGTTTTCTTGGAGTAATACTACAGACATGAAAAGTCTTTACAGTTCTGCTTATCTTACTGTCAATGTGTTTTGTGCACAAAAATGACATTTTTGAGTTAATACTTTATAAATGTAAACATTTCAGACAATAAAAATGAAGGGAAACATTTCCTTTCTAGCCTCTTTTTTATTCGAAAGCTGCATATTGTCGTATAAAAATTACCTAGTAAAACATTGTGATTAATAGTGATTATTCACAATCTATAAATAAGTGAGTAACTGAGTAATCTGATTTTTTTTTAATCGATTAACATCACTATTTTAAATCCATCCTCTTCGACCATTGACAGAGGTCTCATTCTTTTCAAAAACACATTGAGGATGCTATGTATAAGTCAGTGCTTCCAAACCCTGTGCCGCAAGGCACACTGTCCTGCATTTTTTCAATTCAACCCTGCTCAAACACGTCTGCCTTTGATGACTGTCATTGTCTGGCTTCTGCAGAGCCAGATGAACTGAATCAGGTGTGCATTAGCAAGGCAGCATGGAAAATATGCAGGATAGTGTGCCCCAAGGACGAGGGTTGGGAAGCCCTAATGTAAGTGTTGCAGCCGTCTCTTGTGTGCAGTGGCTCATATAATAAGATTCCTTAACAAGCTTTATTAACACATTAAAAAACATTATTAATGTGTTTATAGGGCGTAAGTACGACATTCATCAGCACAATAAGCCAAATAAGGTTTATTAACATACTTAATAAGATTCATTAGCATCTAAAGTGAGACCATTGTCTTTAAAGGCCATATTAGCAAACTGCATAAAAGCTTAACAAATGTATTAACTATCTTTGTCAACATTACATTGAATATTTTGCAGCACCTCATCTAAAATGTTACCAACAAGTAGTCTAAATGTCTTTGCTTGTTGCTGTATTTAAAAACAGAAAAGCTTGAATTTGTAATATAGTTGAGTTTAAAAAAAAGCAAAACAAAAAATGAATTAACACCAAAACTTGATAAACTTACGTTCTCACAACGTTTAAAGAGCCGTCCGGCAGATACCGACGGCATTAAAGGGATGCTCACTGTACAGAAGACACGAACACACACACACACACACACACACACACGGCTTTGCAGCACATACACACAAACAGGACATTTTTTAGGGTGCTACTATCCCTCCCCTGCTAATTAAATGTTGTCAACATTTGTGCAACAATAGCAACACAATGTTTCCAAGACAATATCCCCCCTCCCCCGCGATGTTCGGAACTTTTACTACGTGGTGTAACAGACATGAAGGAAGCTGTGCGATGAAATTCAAACCCCTCCACCTGAATGTACCCCATTAGAAGTAATAATAGCACAATGATAGGAAAAACATCACACCTATTTTCCAACAATAAAATGTGAGTAAAAAAAAAAAGTCTTGACGAAGATGTCGAGGACAGTGAGAAAGACGCCCAGACAGAGGGATTATTCCAGGTGTGCTTTACAATCCAAATGATTTAGTGGCTTGTGGTTATTATAATAATTTAAAATGACAAAAAAAAGAAAAGACGACACGTCGAAAAAACCCAAAAAGTGTTGACGATTTTTTTTATTGGCGATTATTTGACGTCGTCAACTAATCGTTCACAGCCGCTAGGTTTCTCTGCAAAATTCACAGTCATCTGCACCACAGCTGACTTTAAGCGAAGTGAAAAGGTCAAGTGGGGTTTTACCCTGATTGGCTACCAAAAAAACTAGCCTGGACCAAATAGCTCAGTGTGAATGCATTCTAACACCTCTATTTCCACTTAGCCTTATTAGGCTTTTGCTGCGTAATATGACATCTTGTTTCAAGAATGTGCAAGGTGTACGTTTTTTTTTTAATTATATTTTTTTACTTGTTGGGCCTTTTTTTAGACAATTATTGAGGGTATTTTCCAGCATAGGTTAAAAGGATTGAACTCAATCTTTAAATTTCCCTTTATTTCTACGAATTGAGGTCCCAAATGAATAAATTACTTCTGAAAACATATCAAACTGGGAAAGTAAAATTATTATGCTTGATTTAATCTTGTGAACCCTGTAGCACATAAGAATGCAGTACCTGCTGCTCACAAACTCCTGGATAACCACAACATTAATAATTGAAAAGGGCACAGTCTTCAATGCAAACATAAGGGCAGGGATGCATTTATAAGAGTAATGAGAGGAGCATATTGTGTTTTTGCCTCAATTGAGGATAGACCATACAAAAAATGTAAATTCTTTTCTCTAATAATGTTAACAGATTTGAATGTATTTCCTTTTTTTGTAGAGTAAGTGTGGCTAACTGCGAAAAACAGTGTTCACAAAAAACTGTTGGGGTTGGATCACAATTTTAGCTTTTACTTTTGTTTTTCACATCTTGATAGTGCACAGTTGGAACACACATATATTATATTATGTATGTTTTTCACATTGAACTTTTGGTCTGAAACATACAAATATGGTGTCTAAACTTTTAAAAAGGTGGCTTGTGTTTTAACAGAAAAAAAAGAAATCTGTTGTGGAGCAAAAGCATCCAAAATAGCTTATACTCTTTTTTTTTTTTCTCCCCCCCAGAGGAATCAAATATGTACCTACTGTTAATTTAAAGTAAATGGCTTTAAGTCATAGTCTGCCTAATGCTTCACGCACACCGGATGAGGTCGAGGGGTCAAATTGGCATCTGCCACCTCTTTTTTGATGTGTGTCAAATTTACTCCTCAACGACTTAACGCCCCGGCCGCGGAGCAACTATCAACAAACTTGCGAGTAGCTTGTGTTTATATGGGTTAGAGAGCTGTACAGAGGCGCCGGCAAGCACGTTGCCGTGTCTGGGTTCACCAGATCATTCAGAGTCTCTCCTGACTACAGAATTCAATGCAACGTGAAACTTCTGTCATTGCGCGGCTCTATTGAAATAATTTTTCTACCCACGTGATCCAGTCACTGAAAACGTCAGGTTCCCAAATCTGAGTCCCTGATTGCTCGTCAACCTTGCTGCACTGCACCATGCCTGACGCTAAAATTGTGACGCGCTGCCTCAGATCGCATGTTTTTGCCGGGGTCTATTGCTTTGGTGTAAATTTAATAAAATTATGAATTCAGATTTCTCTTCCATTTCAACCACGATAGATATTTTGGCTGATTTGTTTCCTTATTACTTTTTTTTAAATTCACCCCAGGATTTCATGAATTATCAAATATTTAGCTCTTACTATTTTTTTCTCATTTCTGCCTTCATTTAATTCTTACTCATTTTAGTGTAAAATATTTTAAATATTTGTATGTAAGGTAAAAACCCTGTTAGAAGTAACACATTATTCAATATTTTCTTTACAAAGCATTTTAAAATTAGTTTAGGATGAGAAGTTCATTTCCATTTTGGTTAAGAATGACTTGTTTAGCTTTTTTAATTAAATGGAGACAATAGGGATTTAAATTTCACTTTTTATAACTAGCGTTTGTCTTTAATTCTGTGAAAAAGAGGCAGTTTCTGCTCTCCCCAGGCCAGCTTTTTATCCAATATCTTTCTTTTACAGGCATTTATAGCTCAACATGTATTTGGTGATCACTGAGATGCTGTAGCCCCACCTGCTGTACAGGAACATACAATGTCCAAGCCATGTTAAAGTCATACAGCCTGGCAAGGGAAGGGACCACATAATGACTTATTGTTTTTAGGATGCGTTCTTTTGCTTCACTGCTTTGTAATTATGCATGCAACTGGCACACGAGAAGTTATTTATACCGTAGAGTGTGTTGCCCAACCGCCAAGAATCTTCTGATTGGTGCTGCTGCTTTTCTAGGTCAGACAGTAGATCACAGACACACACACACATTTACGTAGACAAATATTCTTTTTCTCAGCCAAATGCTTCCACTGGGGAAGGTGATGTGCATTATTCGCTTGGTTGCTTCTCTTCCTCTCCAATCTAAATATAAACATGACTCATAGCAAGTGATGGTACTTACACTGACTCAAGATGGCAGGATACCTTCAGTTATTCTTTAAAAGGCTAAAAGCCACCCTGAGAGAGACTTCTGAGCTGTGCAGTATTTTACTGCTGGTTATAGAATGGATGATCGTTGAAGTCGCTTGGAATAATTTATAAGTAATAAAAGTGGCACCGCCAGCTGTTGTGTGCTGTTCAGTGGCCCCCACGGTGGTGATCAGGTGGGTGCTCATCTGGCAACCTTAGAGGCAGGATGGATGTTTGCTCTGCACCATCACCTTTCTGTCCTTTTCTCTGTACTGCTATGCATCTGTCTTTTGAGCTCCTTTAAAAGAGCTGACTCGTTTTGTCATTTTTAGAAATGTTCATATTGTAGCATTCTCAGGCGTTTTTGTATATTAATAAATACAACCTTTAACAGAAAAGGAGGCCTGTTGGATTTAAAAGTCATAGTAAATTTGTTACAACCAAAATAATAAATCCATGAAGTCATTACAGTCAAATTATTATTTTTTTTTAATCGTTGCAAATGCCATAACAGTCTGTGCTTTAACAGTCGTAGAGTTACGGTATGTCAAAGAGCTTATACTATTTTGGTGTCGCCAGCAAAATCACTGGTGTTAGAGGGGTTAATCACCAACTGTTCAAACATAGATGGGATTGGGTATTTATATACATTAATACATTTGTTTGAGTGTTCAACTCTGGAGCCATTATTTCAATTTTTTTCAGTTAATACCGCCAGAATGTTTTAAAGTTTATTGATCCTTTGCTGACTTGTTTGGAACTTGTACAACAAGCCCTTGAACATCCTACAACAATTGGATTTTATGTACTTTTTGTAGTATCAAAGTCATAGTTGAAATCGCCAACATTTCAAAACATTTGTTCTTTATACTTCAAGCCCATAAACTAAAGGATTCAAAATTTTATTCTCAAAAATTCCTTCAGAATGTAAACTTTTTTCCGCACATTTAAAAACACATCCTTAAGAAAGTGGCTACAAATAAAATAAAAAAATAATAAAGTCAACATGGTCAAAACAATAGTTTTGTTCTTCATTAATAAAATACATATTTACAGTAAAAAAACAGCCTAATTGGGCTTTAAACCAACTGTCCAAACATAGATGAGAGTGATAATCTCTTTAAGTCTGTACATTGATTTCAGTGTATTTTTAGATTACAATTTGTATTTAGTTTAATTTAGTGTAAACCAAAGCTTTAGCTTGAGTATTGACATTCTTTGAATTATCTTAACTATTTACAATTAATAAAATTCTAATGGAATCTGAAGCTCAGAAAAGTAGCTTTTTGCTGATAAAGAACACTTTACACTAGTGACCTGTTTATGCTATACCAAGCTGATTTTGACGCTGGTAGTTAGTACATTGGTGAAGTTTTGCACATCAACTCAAAGCTGCTTTTCTTCGCATCAGAATCAGTTGGAATTGCGTACATTGTATTCACTGTCAAGAAGAGTTACGTTATTTAGCTGTTGCTGCCTACAGTTCTATAAAGATTTAAGTATGCGCATCTCAAAGAGCCAGCCTTCACTCTATATATTAAACATTTTTGGATCAAAGTTGGTGGAAAAGCAGTACCATAAACAGTGCTTGAATAAGAAGGTGTGGATCACTGGTACTCAAACCTAGTCCTGAAGATCTACCTTTTTTCCTGTTTTTTAACTCTGTTTGCTGCTGATTATCACAGGGGTTTACATGTTATGATTGACTGAACACACGTGATCCAAATCAACAGTAATCTGCAGCTGGAGTGCTGGAAACTGGTCTGGTGGTAGATCTTGAGGACAAGGGTTGGACAGCCTTTGTTGTTGACTAAAGTTTGCCATCTAGTTAGTACTGCTTTAGATATCATTATCTGCTCTATAATTAAACTCCGCCTTTCATGGTTTTTGTGTGTATTTCACATTTTATTGTCTTAAACTGAGAGTAAATATAAGGAAGAAGCATGAAAATCTGGCATCACATAACTACAGAAATTTAAAATAAATTCCTATAACTTTGAACTTTTTTTTCTTTCAAACACCTTCTTGTTCTCATTATTTTTGTAAAAATCCTGCTGAGAAGAAACACTAAGTCATACTGGTCTGCTCTGATACCTTACCATCTTGAAATTAGATTCTGCTTCAAGTAATTTTTTGCTTTTCTTGGTTTACTTTGCATAGCTTCACCTGGGTGGCACTGAACCTGCATTTACTGGGTTTGTTTCTAGTTTGTGGTTCACACAATCAAAGAAAGTGACCATGTTCTGTCTGTCCACTTAAGCTTTTGCCCAAAATGGTGGCAACATGTTAAATATTTGCTGTGTACAAGTGAAAGATCAACTCCCAGGTTCAAAATAAATGATCAAGGAATACTGCTAACCAAACAAATTCCTTGTAGTTAATGTAAATTGGAGTAAACTTGGTGACGTCTCAGACATTTTTACCTACTGGATAATGGTTACCGTGTGATCTGTGTAGAAGTATGTCATTTACATTATATTTAATAGTTTCCCTACACTTAAGATCTTAGATGTAATTGCTTAGTGCCAACTGGTTTAAATCTACCACCTTTTCTAGCCCGTAAATTGAATTTAATTATCATTATTTTAGAAATTTAGAGGTAACATTTAAGTAATAATTCTACCTTTATTCTCCATTGGGACAACCCTTTTTCCTTGCCCATCACTACTTTCTCTGCACTGGTCCTTTATTTTCATAAAGATTGGTGTGACTAAAGCACATTGCAACCACTTTCAGGTCATTTCAGTTCATCCTGTTGTTCTGAGTGCCAGCTTTGTCACAGTATTGATCGTCTCTGCCAACAAAGGTGCTATTATCATTGTTTCAACCTTTCTTTTCATGTTTGTTTTTATAAACTTCAACTTACTGCACCACAGCTCTTGGCTTTGAAATCTTAGTAGAACATTTTGTAAATGTCTTGAATTTTTATTATTTAGGTTTAGGAAATATTAGGTTTTATATAAGTTTATCAAAATTTTCATTAACATAATTTCCAGGATTTATTTTTTCTCTGTGAAAGGTGTTTTATCCAGATTGCATGTTCTTTTATGGATTGATCTTGCAGTTTCTCTGTTGGACACAGGAAACCAGCCGCCTGAAGCAATAAAGCCTTTAAAGTGCGCTTCTTGTCACTTTACATTTTCAGCCGTAGTTTAACAACTCATGCTTCTGAGCCAGGGTCACCAGAGAGCTTTATCGGTTATTGAAACCAGACAGCCTTCAGGTTACAAAACTTGGTTCAAGATATTGACCTCCAAAGCTTTAAATGTTTGGACTGAAAGATCTTAAAAGCAGATCAATAACACATTTACTTCTTGTTTTATTGTTCTTCTCACATTTAAACTGATCTGCAGTATTTTTGATTGTCAGATCTGTTTTGAAGTAAATCCTTAGATTATTTTCGGATCTGAAAAGAATATCAATATTCAATTAAGAAGAATATAATGCTTTGATTTTATTGCATTTTGTCAAATAGTCATAAGTCAAACTGTGCCGTCTATTCCTAGTTCAGCCACTAAAGATAATGTTTTGTTAGAGCAGCTGTATGGTACCACAAAGAGTTAAATGTGTTTAAAAACTATTTAACAATAACAAAAGCTTTAAGAAATGAAGGAATAATTATTTTTACCAGTAGTGATCAAAACACAGTGAAGTAATTAGCAAATTTAGATTGTGACTGCTGAACAGTAAGTAAAAGGGTTAGTTGTCTCAGCACTCACATGATGAAATATACATGTGTCCACTTGTTTGTTTTTAAAGGAATTTTACTGTGACAATCAATATGCCCAAGAAGTATATTTAATTCTATATAGCAGTGATGTATCTGATAAAAAAAAGATTGAAATGCAGCTTAAATATTAATTTTGTTCATGTAGAGGCTGCTTGGCAAGCAGTGAGTGTGGATTTTTTAATACGTACTTATTGTTGCTTTCTCTACATTTTTCCAAATCTGTTATGTAAGACAAAGTAGGATTTTTTTTACTAAGATTTTTTTATTATTATAATGAGTACAGATAGTCTGTCAGTTGGAGACAAAAGCACAATTACACAATTACAAAAAAAAAATCAGAATTACAGAATTTTCCACCCAACACAAACATCCTTTTTCTTTCTTTTTTTTCCCGTTAAGCCCGATGTTCTCCACTGAGTTAGCTGTTTTTATATATAAAATATGGACAGGGTTCTGAAAGCTGATAAACTTTGACCTCTAACTGCAAATCAGGATTTTTAGAAATTCGCCTACAATCATCTACGTTTCTGCACAATAAGAGAACCATAGCTTTAATCTTTAAATAGCCAGTTAAACCAGTCTCCACATTTTACCTTTTTCATCTTAGTTCACGTGCTAGCATAAGCTGATGTCAATTAAGATTGTAGCCTGCCTGATTCACACTGTTTCGTCTGCGGTGTGTCTCCCTTGCATTGCGTGGGGAGTCCATCACTTGCTTGTCAGTTAGTTTCCATTGTGTCTCTGGTCTGTCCCCCTTCCCCCTTGGCTTCCGGAGGAGTGTTTTGTCCCACCCATCTTGATGTCAAATGGTTCATTCTGGTCTCTTGACCCAAAACTTTGACGATCAACCACTGTGCCCTCTCCTTCCGCTCTGAGTCCTTGTGAAATGCATGTTTTGTGTCACAAGTGATGCTATGCTGTTGGACTGCCAAAATTAGACTTTCATCTTCCGTGGTGGAATGAACCACAATGTGATCCGCGGTGTTAACGTGTGCTATCACGTGGGCACGTCCCCTTAAATATAAAATAACATTTTAAAAAGTTTTATTTTGATAGTACAGCAGAAATTTTTGTTTTGGAACCCAGCCCTGTTTCCCATTTATCTGGCTTTTTGCTGCAAAATCGACTGGACCAAACCAACAGACTGGAAATAGAATTCCTGCATGAAGCTTGCTGTGCATTGTAAATGGCGGAAGTCAGACGCAAACATGATGAAGGCGGTGCAAACATTGCAATTTATTAATAAACGCTCAATTTTTTTGTGTCAATGCAATGCAACAGAGACGCACCTTAATGGACCAGTGTAAATCCAGTAATAAGTTTTATTCTAGATTAATGTAAAAATGTATAAGAAAAAGCATTTGAGCCAAATGGGAAAAAATGACAGAATGATTTTATGTTTTGATCAAAGGTTAATTTTTCTGTTTTTACTCAATATATTTTATATTTATGAAATTAAAGAGTGCCATGTCTGTACAATCAAGAAATGGCAGCAGCAGCTCTCTGCTCTGCATTGAAACTCCCATGATGCAACAGGCCATCTTATGCAACTACCCGCTGGAAGTGGAGCAGAAAACCATCTGAACAAATCAACAGCACAGTCCTCACCTTTTTCTAAAAGTTCGCCTTTTGAAATGAGGTTCTTCGTATACATATGAAGAAAGCTTTATTAAAAAAATGATTCTTCCTAATAGTGATTGCTTGCAGTTTCATTAGGCACTAATTACTAATCAATTTGTGAATTTCCAAGAGAAGACTCTGTTATGGTACAGGTAATTGCTTGTCATGATATCCTGAATTGCAAATCGGACTGGATGAGTTTTTTAGTTCAGTCTGCAGCTGAACATGGCCGCAATGGAAGGGTTTATTTACCAGGCATTGATAATGAATGTTGTGTGTCACAGGGAAATAAAGGCTCATTTTGCCACTTCCTATGGACATTAAGTTCATATTAAAGAGGCAAATTGCGCATCTTGAAATCAATTGGTTTACTGATTATATACACAAAATAGTCCCAAAATTATTCTAGCTGGCACATCATCAATATAGTTCATAAAAATGCTTAAAGATGGAAATTAAGATATATTATTAACTTGTTGGTAGCAAAAAATATTGATTTATTTAAAATGGAACAAAGCTGGAAAATAACACATCAAATGTGTAAACTCAATCCCAAAATGTAGAGATGAAATGGCATCACTGGATTAAACCTTATGCATTGTTTTAGAAGTGACTGAAAAGAGGCTTTACTGCTTAACGCTGCTTTTTAATCTGCACTTCACAGTACGCTGCCTGAAAGAATTGAGCTGTCTTTACAAAACTCATGAACCTGTGAATGCAGTGATGACATGAATCCACTAATCTCACTTAATGACTGCTGAAGTGTCCCTCAGAGAAGCTGTCACACTTTTATCTATAAAATGGATTCTACACATATGGCTTTGAGAAATGACAGTGTTCGAATTGCCAAGCTTCAATGTTGTTTGATATGCACTAATTTTAGGGACCTAATAAATATGTATTTAACAAGGCCAATTACATGTAGGTTATTATTAGTTTAACTTTTTAATATGCATCAATATAGAAGGAAACTTTTGTCTTTATGTAATTGTCTTTTAATTTTTTTAAAATTCCGTTCTTCTTCATTAAAGATGCAGTTGTTGTGATACATGTCCTAACTTGTAACAAAAAAAAATCAAGATATGTATTTTCTATCAAAAATAGGCAAACAATTTTCTTTTTGATTTTATTTTTTAAGCGTAGCAGAATTTTACAGTTTGAAAAATAATAAAATCTGCTGAATTCATGACTTGGGCTGGTTATCGCACCAACTTTTTTTTGTTGTTACAAATAGTTTATGCAACACACCACCTCAGAAACTTTTGTTTCAATTTTTACACATTGACAAAATAATTCGCATGGGCATTGAAATTTGTTGTTGAATGACAGCTGTTCTTTCGACCAGTAAAACCATTGAGGCATTTCAACAGTGCTCAGAGTATTTAGACTGATAGCCAGCCCTATTTGTGACTAAAAAACTTTTTTCCTGCAACACACACTTGAGTCTCAGAATTTAACCTCGCTGCCTCATCTGTCGCACTGTGCTTACTTAATTATGGGTTATGGATGGTAGAAGGGAGGAGAGAGTTTTTTTCTGCAAGAAGAAAAACAACAGATTAGGAAGAGCAAGCTGTGCCACAAACAGAAACTACTTGGGTTGGTGTTTGGTGAGATTGGTCACGCTGTTTACTTTGATTTAGATATGTTGCTAAACTTATCACATAATTGTTACAGTTACTGCCACAAACTAACTTGCCAATTTAAAAAAGTCAGTTATTTCAGTCACTACTTAGAATCTCATTGTTGATTTGATTTTTACTTGTACCCAATAGTTTGTAACTTCTACTACCCACCCTTATATAGATTAATTTTTCAGTAGTTTTGCTCATTTTTGTGCAGTTTGATGTACTTGACATTGTGCTTTGAATTCTTAATGATATGAAGGTCATAAAAGGGTGAAAAAGCTTGACTTTTAGAATACTGAGGGATCCATTGCTATGGGCTGCTGCCATACTCTGCATGCACCCTGCTGCTTTAGCAAGCTTCTCGAATGGAAGTGGAAATAACCTCATCACTTTAAACAAATGCTGTATCTAGGATATTCATCTGGAATAATTATTAATTTAAAGGAATAGAGGGGAGCACCATTTCAGTATTCCTGCTGAGATGATAATGACCATTCTTTTTGCACATCATGGTTAGCCTAACCGATGCTGCTGTTTTTATTTATTGAAGTGTTGTCTTTTAATTATTAATATGCAGTTTTTAGTCAAAATCAAAAAGTCTGTGTTATTTTTTTAAGACATATTTTCTGCAGTACGGCTGAAGTTCATCAGAAATGTAGATTTTGGTTGTGGGTGATACTATTAGTGTGGAAGCTAGCGCTGCTAATTTTCCCATCAGCCCTTTGTTTGTGCAAAGGTGAGCTGACACCTGTGTTCAGATGAGGGTTTTGCTGAGGGGGATGATGGAAAAAGAAATAAAAAATAAAAAAGGAGGGAGAGTTCCCGGTCATGCCCACACCACGACCCCCTTTGAAGCAGCAGCGCCAAATATGCCTGCCAGGCAATCAGGCCAAGCACCCAGACCAGGCCCACAGGACCGCCACATGAGCCCCCCCTAACTCCCAAGAACAGTAAGACACAGCAGCACAGAGAGTGCAAGCCCAAGCCCAGCCAGAAGAGCAGCCCTCCCACCGCACCAGGGGGCCCAGCGCGGGCCCCCAACCCGCCCGACACCACCCAGGAGTTCCATGCATCCTCCAGCACCAGGTGCGAGCCAGACTCACCCAATGTTGGAATTTTGGAGAGCCCAGCCCCCGAGAGCAAGGAACCGAACCTGCACCATAGAAACATGGAAACCCCCAGGCTCAGATAGGATGTGATCTCATGATCATGGTCTTGCCAGAGAACTAAGGGATCCCTCTCCCCACGTGGGGATAGAGCTGCTGGACACAGGAGGCCCACACCCAAGAGACACTACCGCCATTGCTGAGGGTAGGGGGCAGAAGATCAGAGGTTCCACCTTCCTTGTGTAATGTATGTGTTTGTGTGTTGGGGTGTATTTGTTGAGGCATAGGGTGCAGAGTAAAAATGGCGAGTATGGCACTGAGAGGACATCACCTGCTTGCTGGCAGTGATGTCCAAGGCCGCCCCCCCACATGACATCATGGAGAGGTAGTGCCTGTTTGGGTCGTAGACTAGAAGACCCTATTTTTCCATAACTCTCCATTTGGAGGGCTAAATGTTGGAGAAGGAAGATGCCGTAGGGGTAGGATAAGAATTTGGATTCGGCCTTAAAGTTTTCTGAATTCTATCATGAGTTACCTTAGCAGGGAAGTATCTTTTATTTTGGTGAGCCATGCTGGTGTCCCCGCCTTTTTATTTTTAATAGACAAGATAGTTGCAGCAAAAATTACATAAAGCTGTCACCTCCTCATCTCACATGAGCATTTTTTGAATGATCTTAAGCAATTCAAAGAAACATGCTTTTCAAGTGCATGTGAGCATTAAATCAATGGAGCGATTTTTCTTTATTATCTAAGAGAACAAACCATGACAAACAAAAACTGATTGCTCTCAGCTACATGTTGCCTTCTGTGGGTATTTATTTTTGATCTTTGTCTGTAAACGCTGAGAGTCTTTGTGTTTAGACTTCAGAAAATGGTCAGTGCTCACTGTCAGGAACAAATCTCGTCAGAGGTTTACTCTATTGTCTAGAGTGGAACTAATTCAATTCTTTTGTCCTTTGCTGCCAGCTGCATGTCCTAGTCAAACCATGCTCTCATCAAACAAACTTAATTAAAATGCTCTAATCTTTGTGCCTGCTAGATGATGCAGTTTGTGTGTGCTTGTTTGTTGGCGTTTGTTTGTGTCCTGATGCTGTGACGTACAGGAGGACCTTTGTGTATCCATTTAAGAACAGACAGTAGAGCCGAAAAGAGCTTGTAGGGCTCTCGGGATTGTAGACTAGGCAATTAAACACTTATAGATTGACATAAGAAAGAAGGTTTTTACAATTTTTTGATCAAAAACTAGATCGCGGGTTATAAGGTGTAATGTCAAAGTATTTCCATGATCCAAAATTCTTAAAATCTATTTTTTTCAACTGTAACAAGTAAAAACTAAGTGGCTTTGCATGGAGGGATTCCTTTTAAACATAGTTGTAACACTATATCTACACGTCAGTACATTTTGCATCTGGAACGTGGTGTTTTTCAAAGCAGGGGGTAATTTTCTAGTGTCAGTCTCATCATACAATGGCAAACATAGTCACAACTGCTCTGAACTTTATCATAAAAGGGAGTTAATCAAACTCAATGCCATTCATAATCTTTCATGGGAGTTCTTTTGATGAGCGCAAATTACAAAACATTTGGTCATGTCAGATGTAGCTAGCTTCATAGCTAATAAACTCTTGTTTTCGATTTTATTATTTTTATTTTACAGCAATGTATACAAAGTGATCATATCTTCTTCTAACTTGGCATCTGTAAGCACTCGTGTAAAAAAAAAAAAAAAAGTGAACAAGTGTAGGTGAATTTTTGAGGATCTAAAAAACATTTCTGTGGACATAAAATGTTAATGTAAAACATTTTCTCAGTCGTAAATCTTATTTTATTTATTTTTTTTTATCCAAAACACAATCTCTGACACAATCCTTTATTCACACTGGCACAAATGGGTAGTGCAAAAGCACAAAAGGATTCTGGATGTGATGAGATTCTTTAACCTGCATGAATTTTTCTTGCTGATGCAATAGTTATTGACACATTTAAACATACATCCACAAATACTTTCAATAGGAAAATACCTTGATAAATTTACTACAACGACTATTCAACTTAAATTTGAAACACAGGTCCTGCGTTGTAGTCGCACCACTGTCCTTGTTAAAAAAAGAAAAAAAAATACTTAATGCTAACTGTAAACAGGTTTATCTAGGTTATTGAGTTTTCCTCTGAAGTGACTATATTACGAGTGAAAAACAAGATGGACAATGGCCGCCATCCTAAGATTTCTACCAAAGAATGATATTAAAATATAAATTAAGCAAATGGATGAACTGAATATTTTGTGTGTGTTTGTTTTGTCATGTGGGCAAATGTTTTTGCAGAGCAAATTAAAGTCTTGGAATGGTTTAAAAACTGATTCTGTGGAAAAAAAAAGCCTTTATATTGTTTGAGACACCATTTTAGTCTTAAGTTGAAAAACTTTTACCGAATCTACATTAGACCACAACATCACGTGGGTTTAGATTTTCCTCACCAAAGACACTTTTAAAGCTCAGCTTGAGTTGGTCTTTCAAGTCAGCCTAACCAGACCCCAAGTGATTGTTCTTGGCTGTTTAGGCTGAGTGAGAGATTTTTCCAGATCTTAAATGATCAGCAGGACCACCTCCTCTGAGGTGTAGGTGGAGCCTGATGTTTAATTTGAAGCTGATGACCAAAGGCATTTAAGATGTGTCAATCAGTCAAGATTATGCAGCTAAAAACAGAAGATTGCAACTGTGCAAGTGTGACGCATTTAAAGTAATCTTGTGGTTAATATTGAAAGTTAGTTTTACCAGTAAAGACAAGTAAATATTGATTTTATTCAGACACTCTAGTATATTATTCTCAACACTTTGGATATTTCTGATTTACGGAGGATTATTGCATGATTTCTGATGTTTATTGTCAGCTTAAAGTTTTGAACAAGATATTTTGGAAATTGGTTTCTTCCATACTCTATGACTTTTGAACTTAAATTTTAACTATCCAGGATGATATGAACAAAAATGAAAGACATAAGTAAGAATAGAAGGATAATTTGAGTGTGGGATGTTCTGTTTATTTGTTTTGCTTTTTTGAGTTGACGAAGGGCCTCATTAAGTGTTCACACCTTGTTTTAATTACAAATCAACATCTATTTCAGTTTTACTTAATTAGTTCCATCAGTTTAAACAATCTCATCATTTTAGCTACTTAAAGTCAGACCTTCCTTTTGTCATAATCTTTTTGCATTCCATTTTTTTTGTGTTTTGGTTCATTCTTAGTTTTTCTTTATCAAAAAAATAATCATTTTTTTCCTACATTCTATCGTAAAGAAACATAGACCAAGCAAAGGCTCCTGGGACAATAAATCAAAGAATGCTGATTATATTTATTATATTTATTGCCAGTACCTGAAAAACCTTCTAAGCATCAGTGAACATAAAAAAAGAGCCTGAGTACCGAATATGCATGCATACATGTCAACTAACAGAAAGCCATTTCTACTTATAATAGGCTCACAAATGGCTATTTCCATTTCCCATTAATGAAATTGCAGTGACACTGTAACAGCACCAGTTATCTGAATGCAAAAACACATGCTTATTGACCAATAAAGCAATTCCACAGCTAATTTTCTCTCAGAATTTCTTTATTTACTCTGCTTGGGGTTCGTTTCCTTCTGTAATCATTTTCATGTTTTTCTTGTCAAATTATATCAAAACTTCTTCAGCAGACGTTCTGGTGAGTTTGATGGGAGAAATTAAACAAATGTTAGCAGTTCAAAATTATAATTTAAAAGGATCCGAAAAAAAAAAAAATCTTAAGTCGACTTGGTTTTAATCTAAAAAACAAAATAATTAAAACAAACTGTATTTTATTTGGTTTAATTTTTACAAAGCCAGAATATAAAGTTAAAGTGTTTCTATGCATGTCACTAATGCACTGAATGAACTTTTTTTCAGTACCTTTATTTCAGGTGTTGGCTTTAATTTCTAAAATGCTTTGAAAGAGATTTATAATTTCCTCTGAGCAAAGTCTAACTTTGGGCTCACACATCCCATTTCTCTCACTGATTAAGTGAAACGCTGAGTGTTTCCTAGCAACCGTTAAAACAGGGTTTCTTAAGTAGGTGTTGAAAAATAAAAAGGCTCCTTCTCAGTGAGATCTTTTCTCTCTTTTCTTAACTTGCCATTCATGTGCCATCTGCACGGAGAAACCATGCCCAATTTTACATTAACATCAGAGAGGTTTATCCTCTTTTCTGCCAAGTTTTAATTATGTTTCGCTTTTAATTAGTCGCCATCTTGAAACTTTAACAGCATATCTGCAGTAACATGTATGTTAGATAGCAGAGAAATTGTTGGTCAAATATCAAAATTTTAACACTATAAAAAAAAAAAAAACATCCTGGATTGTGCTCTGTTTTCCATCATCACAAGCAATTCTGAAATCAAGGCTGTATTAAATATATTTAAAATGGAAAGGGTGTGAGTGCACCTTTTCTGCAGCAGTGTTCTCAATATCACCCATCCAAAAATTCAAGAAAATGTATAAAGAAACTCTAATTTCACAATATGAAGATAAGAGGAGTTAAAGATCAACTGGTGTTTGAAAAATTTCAAAAATGTGGATGTGTCAAAAATGAATGTGGAGAAATGATTCACGTTCTTTTAATTACTACCAATGAGTGTTACACTGTGTAATGTGCAATAACATTTACTGAAATCAAAGGCGAGTGTCTCGGCGGCCGAAACCCCAGTCATGGACCTTGGCTTTTGGGACATGCAACGTCACTGGGAGGGAAAGAGCCTGAGCTTGTGCAAGAGGTTGAGAGGTACCAGCTAGATATAGTTGGGCTCACCTCCACGCATAGCGTGGACTCTGAAACTCAGTTCCTCAAGATGGGTCGGACTCTCTACCATTCTGGAGTTCCCCATTGTGAGAGGTGGTGGGCTGGTGTGGGCTTACTCATGAGCCCCCAGCTCAGCCGCCAAGTGTTGGAGTTCATACCGGTGGATGAGAGAGTCATGTCCCTTTGCCTTCGGGTGGAGGACGCGTCTCTGACCTTGGTTTTGGCAGTACCCTGCCTTCTTGTTGTCTCTTGGAGGGGTACTAGAAAGTGCCCCAACAGTCCTACTGGGAGATTTCAGTGACCACTTGGGTAATGACAGCGGCACCTGGAGGGGCGTGATTGGAAGAATTGGCCACCCTGACCTGAATCCAAGTGGGGTTTTTGTTGTTGGACTTCTGTGCTCGTCATAGTTTGTCCTTAACGAATACCATGTTTGAACACAAGGGTGTCCATCAATACAATTGCCATCAGGACACCCTCACCAGAAGATCGATGATTGACACTGTAGTAGTTTCAGGTGACCTTCAGTTGTGTGTCTTGGACACTCAGGTAAAGAAAGGGGCAGAGCTGTTCACTGATTGCTACCTGGTGGTGAGTTGGATTTGCTGGCGGAGAAGGAGGCCGGAAAGACTTGACAGACCCAAACGTACTGTAAGCGAACGACTGGAGGTGGAGAACATGGTCCACTCGGACTCAATGTCACCAGCCTCCCTCGTCTCTGCTGCTCTCTGGAGCTGTAGTTGCAAGGTCTCTGGTACCTGTTGTGGCGGTAACCCCCGAACCCGGTGGTGGACATTGGAAGTAAGGAACTCCATCAAGCTGAAGTTTGTTCCAACTACCAGGAAATCCCTATTCTCAGCCTCCCTGGGAAAATCTATGCCAGGGTACTGGAGAGGAGAGTCCGTCCGATAGTCGAACCTCAGATCCAGCAACAACAGTGCTGTTTCCATCCTTGTCGTCTAACAGAGGACCTAATCCACACCCTCTTTAGGGTGCTAAAGGGTTTGTTGGAGTTCACTTGTCCAGTCCATATACGTTTTGTGGATTTGGAGAAAGCATTCAACCGCGTCCACTGTGTAGTCCTGTTGAGGGTGCTATGGGAGTATGGAGTCCAAGGAGCCTTACTCAGGGCTGTCCAGTCTCTGTATAACTGGAGCTTGAGCTTGAGCTTGAGCTTCGTTCGCATATCCGGCAGTATTGTGGACCACAGAATTTCCCCTCTGCTCTTTGCAGATGATGTTGACCTGTTGGCTTCATTGAGCCAGAACCAGCAGCATGGCTCCTTAATTTGGTGGGCGTCAGGTTTCTCTGCTGAGTTGAAAGTATTCTCCCTCTGTTTTTGTATTAAAAAACTACCTGAAGTTTTAAAAACTAAGTCAACAGTTTATAGTTCAAGAGCAAAGCACAGCAAAGACTTGGCTTTGCAAATGCTGTGTCATCATCATGCAGGGAGATCATCTGGATACGATTAGGCATTCTGAATTGAGTGCCAACTTCAAGGGCATTCTGCTTTACCCAAAGTGTTTAAAAATTTCTAACAAAGTGTCTGCTTAAAAAAGGATGCCATTCCTTTTTCATAAATGAAAGAAAATAACTTTATTTAAAAACTCTCACATTTGTTTCATTGTGTTTGAAGTAATGCTCATAATGACTCAGCCTCTGGCAGTGAGACAGCAACTATTTACTTGATCCACTGCTGGGAAAATCTTTTCAAAACCAATACTGCTGTGGTACTTGCTAAACCTGGGTCTTTTGCCCTGTAACAGGATCAGACCTAGTTAGATATTTCCTCCTTGTAACTTAGATTTGATCTGTTTTCTGTATGCCATGAACAATCAAAGCCTTTAGTGGTTTGAGGAGGAAACCTGTTGTACTCTAATCTTCATAATCAATATTAGAAGCCTTGTTTCATCAGCTTGCATTCCTCTTTGAAATAGAACAAAGCTAGGGATTCATTGCACTGACTATGGCATTATTTTGACATTTTTCATTTGCTTTTAGCTTTGTGCTTTTCCCACATTTGTCAGCGTAAATAGGCAAAACCAAAGTTTATTAACTGTTGTTCGGTTTATCCTGATGTCAAAGAGAAATCTCAGCATGATTAACAGGTGCAACAGGTGCACCAAGCTAATTTCTAGTTTCTGCAGAGCGGCAGGAGTTAATTAGAAATTTGCCTCTTGTGGACGTGACCATTGGTGTGGAGCAATACAGCCCTCACTTTCAGTTTTTGTTGCTGAGAGCTCGGAGCAGGGAGATCGTGACCCACCCAGCAACATACTCAAAATTGTTATTTTAGTCTAATTTTCTCTATATATTTTCTCCATCATTAGAAAAATGCCACAAGAACATGTTAAAAACACAATTTTCATCGGAGTGGGTCTTTAACTTATCACAAATCTTAACAATAAAGGTTGATCAAAATGTGGTGACTAGTTTCTACATTTTAAATTACTACATTAAACCACAGTAATGAAGTTTGAATACTTAACCTTTGATGGTAGACCAAACATTTTTTTTGTTTTGTAGGGATAAGTTTGCCTCATTATTTGTAATTCTAATGTAAGTTGCTAATTTTTCTGTTGAGAAGTGGGGATGTAAATTCTAAATGTGACCTTTAAATAGCAAACAAGTATCAGCATGCAAAGAAGTGAAACAAGGGTATACTAGACAGCGTCATTCTGCAGTCTCATTATACTCCAAATACAAATACCCCCGTGTAAAGGTTTGGCAGACTTTTGGTCTATTCATCTTTTTTGCTATTTGCCAACAGCCTTGGTGTTGTATTTCTGCCAAATTCATTGAGCCAAATGCAAGTGTGCCTCAAATCTGGCTGTTGTCAAGGCTGCCTGTCAGGTTAGCAGAAAGCAGCAAAATTATGAAAGCGGCTCCATCTATCCTTCAAACTGTATGGAGACTGGAAGAGTGATCAAAGCTTCCCCTTTCTCAGGAGTAATATCACCATACAGGATATTAGCTTTGTGTTCCTGCTGCCGAACAGAAAACATCATTGTTTCCTAAACACAAGACTTCTTATTAAATAGATGTCATGATTTGAAAAACTACCATATGCCTGAACACAATACTGTGTGTTTTATTAGACTGTTGCCCATTGACTAGAACTGAATGGACAGTACAGGATTATTGTGCCCATGAAATCTTTGTGTGACATAAAAATGATCAGCAGCTGTAGAGTAAAACTAAAACCAAAAACTGCTAGTTTTTTTTTTCTCAAATTATTCATTAACATTTGGAAAAACATCATATTGTCTGGATTACTTTTATTTTCTGAACTAACAATGTATTTCTTCATTCTGAAGCTGCATCCACACCGAGCAGAATTCACAGGGCATTTAGTCTCAGTGTAAATGTGCAGATACAATGAGAGGTCCTGCTTTGTGTTTTGAGTGCCGGGTGTGATGCTTAGTGGCAGCGTGAAGTGTAAAAAAAAAAAATTTGCAGCAGTGCAGCAAAAAACTTTGTCATGTGACATGATGTTTCCAGTTCAAATATCTGAAGTTTGGCAAAGAATTGCTTTGCGTCAACAATCAAGAACTTGGCTTTCGTAGTGATGTGGTGGTGATGTAATCAGTGGGTAGCATCGAAACCTAACATGGAGGGAAAAATTGTTGTTGCCGTTATGAACTTTGTGATTTTTTTTTTCTTATTTGTATTGAGAGAACGAAAAGTTCCTCTAATTTTTTTCCTATTTTTTTTTTCCTCATTGGACTAATGCAGGACGGCAAGTGGACAGACTGGGTGACAGAGAGACGGAAGTACTTTTGTAGAAAACCAAAATACAGTCTATTTTCCAATAGCGGCCCCAGCGTTTATTCCAAAATTTTGGCAGCCGGCCCAGCGTTTATTAGAGACAGAAAGGCGTTTATTCCATTGCGGAGAGAATGTTGATGGCTGATAGAATATGATAGATTTTCTTTTCATAGAAAGAAATGCACTTTATTATCAATGTTATATCCACTTAATTTTAGAAATACAAGCTTGAAACATCTTTTTCAATTCAGATTTCAAAGTTTCCTTTGCTTCCTTCAAGGGAAATAAATCTTGCCCTTATCAAAAGTTCTACATCATCATGTTACAGGAGGACCAGGGCTCAATCTGTTTGAAAATAGGAACCCATTGGTGTTGTTGTTGTATATGAGTACCATATAGTGGGGATTTTTAGTATTGATTGGTCTCTGTGCATCATTGAGAGTAAAGAACCTGTTTTTCACCCTGTCACTGCAAATAATAGATTTGCCTTCAAGTCCTCTTCACCTTGCTTCTTGGGTGTCGATGACTGTCATCGAGCCTGACTTGTATCCTGAGACATTTCAATTCTATTTTTGGAATATAGGTGGACAGTGAGCTGTTTGTTTTCAAGCACACGTCTGTTCCACATTCATGAAACACCTTTTCAGTAAAACCGCAGAATTGGCTTTCGGAACCCTCCTGCTGTCTTCTGGTAAATATCGGCTGCTAATTAATGGCTGTTTATATCTTTCACAGCATCATCTTTTGGAAGACAGCCTTACCGTTCTAGTACTGATTTTCTGGCTTTCCCAATCAATGAACAAGGCTGTCTGTTGTTTTTTTCCCTCTCCATCTGTATGTTTCTATCTTGAGATGAAGTAACACAGAAGTTTTGGGGGCAAAAACCACACTTTGATATTTCACTTTTTGGCAGGAAGACTGTTTTTGGGGGTAGGGTTGCAAAAGTGGTCTTTGAGACACGCATTATTTTTCATCAATTTGCCACTGTGTGGTAGGAAAGAATTGCTAACCATCCTTAATGTATGAATAGACTCATATTGTCAAATGCTCAACAAAGGCAAAAAACCCCACATTTTCATTAAATTCAAATAGAAATGAAATGCGTCTACTGTAAACAGAGCAGTCTTAATGATTGCTGAAAGAATTCTTCACTATAATTTTCAGTCACTGTATCTTAAATTTGCTTAAATGTTAAACTTTTTTAGTTTAGAAAGAAAAAAGTAGCTTAACTCAGCAAAAGCAGGATAACATGTCTAAAAGCAACCTAAGGTACGATTTCATTTACATTTTTTGAAATTATAACAGCAATAGTACCATGTTATAGTTTAGTTTATAGTATTTAAAGATATATTCTGTTATTTTAAATAAAATAACAAAATTTTACATTTGAGTGACCATATAAAACTGATAAAAGCATAGATTTAATCAGTGACATTGACACTTCTTTTTACTCGAACATTGTCTCTTTACATTTTTTTTTCTTCTTAGATGTGTTAATTAGTGCCAACGAATACTTAAATACCGTAAATAATTTGCCCTCAGGCTCTACTAGCTTTTATTCAAAAGTATAGTTAATTGTGTGTGGCTAATGCTGGACATTGTGATTGAGAAGGAAAAATCATAGTGACCCATTAATTTCATTTTCCACATTTTCATGTCTTCGGGGACTCCTTTAACAATTCTTTATATCTTCAGGCAAATGCTTCATGATCCTCCTGTGTTCTGCGCAGCTTTCACTGTTCTTGTGTTTTGATTTGTAGATTATGACCCTGATGTTTGTTTTTTTCAGTGATCTGCCACTTTGAAGAAGAAAACAGGAAGAACCCTCCATAGAGACAAGATACAGTGAGTGGTTTTTTTTTCATCACATCTAACACTACCTACATTTGTATCATGTAGTTTAACTCCTAATGAAACCCAAATTGCAATTTTTGCACCAGTAGTGTCTTTTGTAAATATAGAATGATTGTATTTACAAAAAGTTGCATCTAACCCTCCATTTTCTCTGACTCATGGACACAAAATCAATCAAATTAGCAGACCCAACAGGGAGTCAGGATGCCTGATGATCTCTAGGCTCATTTGAGATGCAGACATTGCCTTGTTGTTGCCTTTAATGAGATCTGGAGGCTCACAATCTAATATACACCATTGAGGCTCCAACATGTTCCCTGAGCCTGCAGTCCAGAAAGCGTTGTGTTAATTGACTGGAGTAAAGTCAGCTGTGATTGCAGGTCTGGGGCAGCCATTCAAATAGGAGGAGAAATGCCTCTCATGTTTTTCTCAGTATTGTGAGAGCCATTGCTATTCTTCACTTTAAGTGAAGCAGCATTTAAAAGGTTGGAATTATTCTTGACTGAAGGGAATATTTTTCACAAACGATTACTTTGGGTTTAACCGATCACAGGTTTGGCTGAAAGAGATTTCTAGTCTGTCCACATATTTTACAAGTTATGGGGTCTTTTGTTGTTCTTGTTCAAAACTGAAAAGATTTTTAAAAGGGGCTAGAAGTATGATGCGTAGTTTGGTTAAATACTGTTAAGAAGAGGTTCTGTCACAAACAGAAGTAAAGACTTTATCTTTCAAAGCATTCAGAAATTGCTAAAATAAATTATCAATTTTTTAAAGGTTTGCACTAGTTGTATTGATTGTTTAAATTAAGGTTTTTGAAGGTTTTTTTTTTTTACATTTTTGTAAACTTTTTTAAATGGTGTTTGGTGAGTTTGATTTTCTGTGTCTGGGTTGTACTTCATCCCTATCTGTTTTTCATAGACTGCTTTTATAGTCTAGATGACCATATACTTAGCACTTAGTATGTAACTGATATACAGGTAAATACTTTTTTATCTGGTACAATATATCTATGATCCATTCTACTTAGTAGATATTAACCAAAAGCACTTCTGAATATTATCTATAGCAGACAACATTGAACCTTCTGGAAACCAGCATCTATAAGACTCACTGATGACTAAAGAATTAATTTAAAAAACGATAAATTAGTTTGTATTCAACTTATGGGCCACCTTCCATTTTTCCTTGTTTCTTTTTTTATATATCCCTTGCCTCTTCCAGTTTCCATGATCTGCATTGTAAAGAACACTAATTTTCCCTCGTTTATCACAGAGTTTCCTTAAAAAATAACCTGCGATAAGTGAAATATGCAAAGTACTCATTCTTAGTTTTGTAAAAATAATTACAATTGTTAAAAGTTGGAAACTCTCTCACTATACACTTAAATACACTTTTCTCAGACAGACATGAACATTATAACAACTTTCTTGTTTAAAACTATCAAACTAAACCTTCATATAAAAATAAGTCCAGTGCAGAATGAAAAAAATCTGATTGCAATCAAAGATTTATGTAATTGTAGCAAACTGATTGGATTCTGTGAAGGAGACACAACATGGAGGAGATTAACAGACAATGGTCTACAGCCAATCGGAATGCAGAAAACAATGCACTGTAAAAAAAATTGATTTTATATTATTATAAAATTGTCCGAAAAAAATCATGAAACGGCGAGACTGCAAAAGGGGAATTGCAATATGTTGAGGGGCCACTGTAAAAAAAACTTTTCTGTTTTAAAAGTACAAAAGAGTCCTGTTAAATTTGTTTAGGGATCAGAATTTTTTTCTAAGCTCCTACAGACAGAAAACATGCCTTATTAGATTACAAGATATGGAACCTATTTATGATTGTTTACTTAGGATTTTCAAATGAAGTGTACTAAGGTTTTTATAAACAAAAACTTTTCCTTTTTATTTGCTGTTATCAAAATACCAGACGTAGTATCTTAAAGGGAAGGGAAGCTAATGTTTAACTTAGTCAGCCACAGATCTTTCAACTTTTGTCACTTTCATAGTTGTAGGCAAATACTGTAGCATTTTCAAAAACATAAAATCTTCAGTTATTTTAATATCAAACAGCTGATCAGATAATTGTGGTCTCATTAACAAGGTCCTTACTGCTCTCCTGAAACCTTTGTTGTACTGTTTAAAAATTGGGATCTTCATAGTTTAACTCTTTAATACCAGAGTTGTAGTAACACCTAAATGACAAACTCTCTTTGACATAGTGTAACTCTTCGACCGTTTATGCGATTAACGTGAATCAGTTGATTTAAGTGGCTTTGCCCATATTGGCTTTGCACCGTTATGCAACTATGTGTTGCATAACGGTGCAAAGATGCTTTTCTCCATGACAGCATCATCTAATTTACGCTAATTGCATAAGCTGCCTATCAACACAAGGCTGCTTTTCTCCGCTTCAGAATCTGCTGGAATTACGTTAATTGTCAATAATTTTAGAATTACATAAGTCAAAAGAATGTCAACGCTGGAACTAAACCGCAGTTGAAAGGTTAACAGCTTCATCCAAAGTCTTTAAGCTTCATTGGTTGTTGAAGGTGAATTCAGGTTTGGTGTATCAACATCAGAACTAAAGGGCTTTGTATAGGTGTGTTCTTGAAAAAAAAAACTGTTGTTCTTCTAACAGTGGTAGTCTTGCTAAACTGTACAGATAATATAAGCACAAAAATATATTTTTAATGGAGTCAGTGGCACCCATTTATTTTTGAGAAACTCTGGGTTTTTGTAACTCTGCATCTTTCCAAACATGAGGGTTTTTGTACACGTTTAGAATTCGCATGAATTACTTGTTAGATTTGATGTGTTAAAGAAGCTCCCATTCTCCCCTGAGTGATGATGATCTGTGCATCATCAGTGTCTTAGCTGTTGTCATTGATTGATGGAGTTTGCACTTCCCACCTCCATTTGTTGGTGTTCACTGAAGTTTACACCTCAAACCTGGAGCTTACTTGCAGAGTTTGACCCAGTTTCCACGTGCAAACATAAATCATCCTTCATGCCCTGCCACCACTGTTAAGAAGATTATTTAAGGAAAGAGAGTGCTTGTGGTTAATAGTTAAAAAATGTCAGCATTAAAAAAGTAGTTAGTTTATCAAAGAAAGTAACTAATAAGTTGTTTATTTAAATTTCTCAATTTTGCTAGCAGACATGTCCTAATTTACTTGCAAATCAAACCCTACAGTATTTCACGGCAGTTTTTTGTGATTGTTGCAGCCTTGTTGCTGTGTTTTTTTATGTTATTTTTTTAAGCACCCCAAAAATGTAAATTATGACATAAACTTCACATTCTAATATTCCAACTATTTTTATAGTGGCATGTGCATTAGGAAAATACTGCACCATCACCATATACAACATTGATGTGTTTTCATTCAACATAAATAGAACTGTGAAACCCAATCTCAATATCATTAAAAGTGAAATGGTTCCAGATTTTCCTTCCTTTTCAGCGTCACTCAGTTTCTTGTTTGAACTGGCGCTCCCTCTGTCTTTCCTCCCTGCTCCTTGTAACAGACTTTTCCGCCTCTGTGCAAGCTCAGTGCAACCCCTCATCATTGTGAAGCTGACCTCCCCCACCCACGTAAAAAGTTTGCATAATCCTTGATCTGTGCGTAACTTTGAATTTGTGTGTGTGCAACTCTTGACTTGCAACTCAAACAATACATTTTGTGCATAAGTACAAAATGTACAAAATTCCAAAAAATACAAAATACAATTTACACATGCACAACTTAAAATTACAACAGCTTGAAACTAACTACACGCACAAATCTTTAAAAAATTATGCATGAACTGCTTGTTACGCACACACAAAAATGCATTTACACACAAATCTGATGTGAGACTTGTGTAAGTGATACGTTTAAATGATGCTGGAATGCTGGGTTATCAGAGTTGTCTTATCAGCTGCTTTTAACTTCGATTGTGAATAATATCTGGTGAAACTTGACATTTTTCAACTTTCTTAAACAGATATGCTGGCTAATTAATACAAAAAGTCTAAATAAGGATTTCCTAAACATTTGTCCCTTTACAAATAAAAATATGTGACTGTAAAGGGCTTTGGGCCTTCAAGGAAGGTATAAAAGCGCTATTCAAGTCTACGCCATGTACCATAATTAGCAAACTAGTAAAAAGTTTAAAAAAAAGTAATTTAAAATGCAATAAAAGCATCAATTACAGAATTAACTTGCATTACGTTACTCAGGCCCTGTGTCATAATGTAACAAAAACAAATAAGCCAAAAGCACACGTTTATATTTTTCATTATTGTGAAGTTCTTAAAAATATTTGTTGCATTTTGTTCTGATGTATCCAATCCTATTGCAGTAGGTATGATATACCACAAATGCAGTACTTTTTGTTTCAAACAGTTTTGATAATATTTCAACTTTGGCCTGTTTTTCTCCTACAATATTGTTATGATAGCACTTTTTTGAATTTGTGCCAACATATGCTTCAAAAACGATTTGACCTGCTGTTTATAAATTTAAAAAAAATGCAGACATGTTTTTTTAAGATTTTATTTCTTTGTATTAGAGATCACATTACAGTAGGCTGGGTGTAAGGTTGTCTCGTAGGCCATCTGGGTTTGCTTTCCAGGGTGAGCAATGAACTAAAAAATCTAGGTGACCCTCCCCCTTGGCATTCCAAACAGGAAGTACCTGCTGCTCCAAGAAGCCAAAATCCCTTAGACTTCTTTTGAGAAACAGACAGCTACTACTCAGTCATTCTATTTGTCAGAATAACCATTCTTGCTCTGTAACCATTATTGAACATGTTCTTGCTAATCCTCATTTTAAAAATAATCAGTTGCCTCAATTAAAGTAGGTAGAGCCTGCTGGCCCCTCACGTCCAACGTTTGAAACATTTGACAGATTTTACGTAGCCTGCTTTCAAGTGGTAGGGGTGTGGCCTTCCCACAAATTAACTCCTATTTGGCGAGAGTGGTTTGCCATAAAAATGCTGACTCTGACCGCCTTGGACTGCTTACTGACATTGTCTGGTTCCAACATTGTGGCATCCGTATTGCGAAAAAATTGCAACTGAATTGACTTAATTTGGTTGGAGCTAGAATTAAACAATTTTCTATGGGTGGCTTCACACTCACTATACCCAGTTCTCAAGTACAATCAATGGGTTTGTCAAAAAAATTTAGAAGAACATGGTCCACAACAAGGACAAATAACCTAAGCACAAGAAGAGCAATGAGGTCTCTGCTATCCAGTCTTGTCCTGATAAGTCATTCTAGGATGGTACTGCACACAACATCCACATCAGGCTTAGATTTATCAGTTTATCTACTCCTGAACGACAGTGTATGTTCCTATGAAGACAACAAAGTTGCACTCTCGACAGAAAGGATGTTGACAGATGTTTTGAAGGAGTCAAAGAAGACATCTGTGTCAAAAGAAAGAGAGCTTCCTCCAACAAAGGTGGAGGTCTCAATCCAGTTTTGATGTCTTTGTCCAGCAAACGAGGCTCCAGTTCACACAACCCCACCCACCTTCAACCAATACTAAAACACTGCCCCCACCTCTCAGCCACATCAAAACCCCACCAAGTAACGGCACATTAGCTGAGCATTCGAATAATCACTTGATTGTTGACATTTGCATCTGCTCACGACATCTAGTTATTCTTTTTTTGCCACACCCCCGAGGTCATCAACACACCAGCAGGTGGAGCTAAAAAAGCAATGGAATGTCCCTTAGATCAGGGCCACATAACTGTTTTCTTCTTGGATGACGGGCTGGGGTCAGTTTGTCGGCTAATACAGTGTTTCCCAACCCTGGTCCTCAGGGCACACTGTCCTGCATTTTTTTCAATCCAACCCTGTTCAAACACATCTGCAGATGATGACTGGCTTTTGCAGAGCCTGATGATGTGCTGAATCAGGTGTAGATAAGCAGGGAAACGGGGAAAACATGCAGGACAGTGTGCCCTGAGGATCAGGGTTGGGAAACCTAAATGAAACATTTACATTTTTCCAGGAAGCCACACATAACCACATTTTAAAAATCCCTTCCTGCAATCTTCACAGAAAAAAATAAAACAAAAACATTTAAAAATTAAACCAAATAATAGGCTGTCCTCTCCTGTCATTGTTCCTTTAAGACTTTGGAGGCTGCAGCTCCTCACACATTTAACAGTTTGTCCAAACTTCACAACGGTGGTGGGAATTCTGGCTCTTCTTAGCCCTCCGGCTCTTTTAAACTTGTGCACAAAAGGAATAACTAATGTAAAAAAAAATTTCAAACATAAAATGCTTTTATTTTTCCTTTCAGATAAGGAAAGGATGAAAACTAAAACGCAATTATTTACTATTCAACTTTTCAAGTGAAACATCACAAAATACTAGTTAAAACTTGCAAAAGAAAAAGAATTTCATTAAGAAGGTTTGTAATCATGTCAAAGGTTGGTATTTAGAAATAGCAAATATCTCGGCTTTGTGAAGCTGATCTGGTTTCTTCTGTCAGTAATGATCTGTCCTGCTCTACAGAAGGTTGTTCTCAGGTGTCTGTACAGGTTGGTTGTGGAGTCGGTTCTGTTTGAAGCTCTTTTCTTGCAGACTCTAAATTCTGCCTTCTTATTATCATCAACAGTGAAAAGGTTTCCAATTTTTCTTCTTTTTCCAGTCTCACTAATTTCTTTACATTTTGTGTTGATGTCTTTTGATGTTGTTGCACCTCCATCTCTCTCTCATGTGCGTCTCTATGTGTGCGCGGAACGATACGCGCAAAGTCAGCGCTTTGACTGTATGATAGCTCTACGCAGACACGTATTGATCAGTCACGTGCGGTTTGAAGAGGAAAAAAAAGCAAGAGAGGATTCGTGACACTTTTAATATAAAAAATGAGCAGCTGCGCAGTGACCTCAAGAAATGGGGAAAAAAGTAAAATTCTTTTATCTTCTGCTGCAGCTGGACATGTATCCATTGCTTTTTAACCAGTACAGTGTCCCCTCGTTTATTGTGGGAGTTACGTTCTAAAAATAACTCGTGAAGGTGAAGTCCGGGAATTAGGATTACAGATGTTAAACTCCTCACTACACACTTTCTCCACTTTTCTCAGACAGACATGAACATTTTCACACTTTTCTCTCTTGCTTAAACTCTCAAAGTTTAAACCTTTGTAGCAAAATAAGTCCAGGATTATAGAATGAAGACAAAGATCTGATTAAAATCAAAGATTTATGGAGATCTTGAGAGCTGTGCGTTTCTGCACAGGAGACAAGGCACGGAGGAGATTGATTGACAAGGTCCCCAGCCAATCAGGACACAGAACAGGGTGCGCTGTTTAAAAAAAGAAAAGCAGCAGCCTAGTCACTCAGACCGAGAAAGGTGAACTGCAGTGTGGAAAGAGAGCTCTGTATTCTGTTCTATTTGACAGGGATTTGGGGGATGTTCATTTACGGGCAAAGAAGGGTGGAATAAAAAGGCCCATTCTGTGTGATTCTTGATCATGTGGCCAGATTAAAAAAAATCATGCCTCTGATATTGGTCAGGGAGCTGGGCCAAATGTGGGGGCGGGCTGTAGTATGGGGACCCCTGCTTTAGATCAACCTTTAAAGTCCAACAGCCCCAAAGAACAGCATGACTGTGAGTCTTCACAAAAAAAAACATGTTTAAAAACATACCTTGTTTCATATGGTCCCATTGAATTTGGTCACAGAAGTTCTTTTTGGCCAACATTTAAAGTCCTGCAGATCAATCTTATCAAAATGTTTTTCTTGCTAAGTTTTTCTTCTTGTAGCATGTTTGAAGTTTTAAACTGTTTTCAAACCTTGACCTTAAACTCTTAAAATATGTTGTTGCTTCAGTGTTCATCTAGGAGATTTATTTTTCTGTAAGGTTAAGTGGTTAAATGAGTTGTTTACTGCAGATGAGAATTTATGTAAGAAGGGCAGGAACTCTATTTCTGAGGAACAGTATCAGTAAAAGCTGATGAAATGATCTTTAATCCTTCTATAAAGATTCTCCTGTTATGTGATAAAACTATCTTACTGAATCATTCCTGCATGCCAAGACATAGGAACCCTAAAAATCTCCTTTTTAGGGTCTGGAAACATGCATGTTTTCCCAAGAATCTCCTTTTTTATGCACACACACACACATCAATACTGGTCCCTATTAAGGTCCCTAACAGGCAAAATTGTGTTCCTTAACAAGCAGCCCACACTCAACTTTCTGATAAAAACTTCTAATTTTTCTGCTTCTTTTTTTTAATCAAGTATTTCAAGTCTTGTAGTTTTTACAAACACAATAGGATTTATTTACCTGGTAGAGAATTCTACGCAACCTTTAACACCAGAGCTTCAGCTCCATTGGTGACATTCTTTTGACTAGTCGTTGTAGATTTCAGTCATCCAGGTCATGATATAATCAAAAAGTTTTCCAAAAAAATCAGCTGGACACAGTTTCTTTTGACTGCTGTAACTCTTCGACCGTTAATGCAATAGATGAAAATCAGGTGATTCTGTCAGAGAAAAGCAGTTCTGCACCATCAAGCAACGCTTTGTTAGCTGTGTATTTTATTGGATCAAAGCCAATATGAAACCCAAATATGAAATTATCTCTGTGTCAGAATCAGCCGATTCATGTTGATCATGTATATGGTCAATGTATACGGTAGTGAAAGGGCGTGGGTCATTTAGATAGATAGACCAGTGATATCTCTACTGTTATGCCACATACACACCAGGTATGTGATGCGCATTCAGGAACACTCTTTAACATGCTTTGCCATAATAGTACATGTTCTCAAAGTTAAAAGATCCCAAAAACTGACTTGAGCTTTGAACGCAGAAGACTGAAATACACATATACGTTTACATAGACTTTTTATTCGAAGTGGTCACTTGAACTTGTGTTGCTGAGGTCAGTGTGAATGTTGTATAAAAGGGTTAACACAGCCAAGAGGATGAATAGAGATAAAAGTACAGACACCTGACTTGTTTTTATTGGCATGTGTATGATATTTAAAGCAAAAAGGAAACAGTTTTATAATCAAATGTAATTTAATTTAATTGCAAAGGTTGGTGCCAAATTACCTATGTTGCGTGTGCCTATACTTTCAGGAACATTAGCTTGCCAGATAAATTTCTATTTAGTACCACTTATAAGGTCAAAATTATACATTTTTGAAATCTTGTGAAGGACTCTCAACGTTCCAACTGCTGCTCCATGCAAATGTTTAAAATCTGTGTCAGGTGTAGTCACATTTGCAGGCATCATTTTTTTCTCTGTTTTCATAAAAAAAAAAGATAGATCCAAGAGAAATCTAGACCACAATCAACCACATTCTCAATTACTGTTTTTGCTTGAAGTTGCCAGCACGAAATAAAATCCTCTTTCCTTTCAGTCAGCTGTCTTCAGCAGCGTTTCTTTTTCAGAGGAGAAAACGGCAGCAGCTCTTGTTTCAGTTTTAATCTTGCAGTGCCACCATTTCATTTCCTGCCATTTTTGTTGAATCAAATCTGTGTAGGTTGATAATAAGAGATGGACAGACCTGATTTGAATTCGACTTTTAGAATTATTTTTCAAACTGTAACCAAATATGGAGTTTATTTGATTTGTTGCATTATATTTTATTTTTTAAAATTACAAATTAATCAGATCTTTGGTGAAAAAGAGACAGATTTTTAAAACCTAAACCACTCAGAACAACGAATTGTATCACAAGTAAAATAGTGTAGATTCTACACTATTATAAATGCTTAACACTGTAAAGCATAAAGACTTTTATAATTGTTTAAAGTCAAAAGTTTAAACAGAAGATAAAAAATTTAGACTGCTTATTATTAGATGCATGTTGGATATGGATGTGATTTAATCTCTTTTTCAGTTATGCCGCACAAAAAGTTGCCATGGTTCCTAATTTATGCACTGAAGACACCCTTTAATTGAGCTTTGTTCCATGCACATTGCTATTCAAATGTAAATATAATTAACTTTTGAATGAAAATATAATTTAGCTTGAGCTAAGACAGAAAATTGATTGTTAATCGAGCACATACTTTAGTGAAACAGTGAATTTGTAGATCTCAAAATGATTTAAAGATAACTTGTTATAGAATGGGCAATATGCTGAGCGATATGCCCAAAAATAAAATCTCCGATTTTTTTTCACACAAAATTTGATTTCAAATTTAATTTTTTTTTCTCCCTCCTTTTACTTTCGTTTAAAAAATTTACAAATGACAGCTTAACAATGTTGGATCATTGTTGGATTCATGTCTGTTATTGTATTTAGAAAATGCCGTTTTTATGAATGTCCCATGAATTAAGTTTGTTGTATTTATCCGCCATGTCTTGAAGTCCGCTCTGTGAAAATATTCTCTGACATTAAATCAGTCACAAACTGGCGACAAGTGGCACAGCTCATTAGCATAGCAGATGGCATCACTCTGTAACAACATCGCTTTCTCCAAATCAACACTTTTTTGTTAAACTCTGTTGCTGCTGTGAGTCCAGCCGGTTTATCTTCCATTTCTGGTCGGATCCCGTTAAAAACCACCACGTCCTGCTGCTCCATCAGCCTAAGCTGAACGCTACACAGAGAAGTGTTCGGAAGCTACAATAGTGGGGGTAGGGGGTGCTTTATGTGTTGCGTGCACTTGTAAATATGCAGCAAAAAAGTATCAGAGCTGTAGCATATGGAGAGAAATTAGTATCAGTCCGATTTGTGTGTGCGTAATTATGATTCGTGCATAACTTTAGATTTGTGCATGCATAATTCTTGATTTGTGCGTAACTTTGGATTTGTGCATGCGTAATTCTTGATTTGTAACTCATAAAATACATTTTGTGCATAAGTTCAAAAATTACAAAATATTAAAGAATACAAATTACAATTTACACATGCACAACTTCAAATTACGACAGCTTGAAACTAACTACACGCACAAATCTTAAAAAAATATGCACAAATCACTTGTTACGCACACACAAAACCACATTTAAACACGAATCTGATTTCAGACTCTTTTCACGTCTCCCAGATTCGTGCGTAAGTGATGCGTTTAAATGCTGCTGGAATGCTGGGTCATCAGAGTTTTCTGATCAGCCCCTCTGAACTTAGACGGTGAATAATATCTGGTGAAACTTGACATTTTCCAGCTTTCTAAAACCGATGTGCCGGCTAATTAATATAAAAAAGTCTGAATATGGGTTTTTATTACACTTGACCTTTAAAAATAAAAACATTTTCCAGAATTCAACGGTTCATCTCTGCAGCCCCGCCCCCGACAGCGCCTCAGACACGGGGCTCTCCCCCGAGCAGGTAACCCACAGAGCGGAGATGGTTGATCAGCCCACCGGCCCGTTCGATCTGCGACTTTATAATGGTCCAGCGGGCAGCGGCACCTGCTATCCCCGTGACTGGTGACCAGTGGTCGAGAGAGGGCTTCACACCCATAACTGTACAAAAACATAGAATATGTCATAAAATATAAACAGCTAATTCATTCATTCATTCATTTTCCAATCCGTTTTATCCCTTTCGGGGTCACGGGGTTGCCGGAGCCTAACCCGGCTACTCATGGGCGAAGGCAGGGTACACCCCTGGACTGGTCGCCAGTCTGTCGCAGGGGAAACAGCTAATTATAAATAGCTAATAAAATAAGTATAAATAGCTAATTGCTAAACTAAACTAGACAAACCATCCCTGCCCTTAGACCCTCTTTCTCTGTGAGGAAAACTCCTAAAAAAAAGCAGATTACTGGAAAAAAGAAGAAATCTCATGCCTGGTTCACACCGGATGCGGAAGTGCCGCGAAGCAGATGTTTCAGCATCTGGTCTATTTTTTGCACGAGCCGTGAGTGATCCAAGTCAATACTGGCAGGAAGTTACGCCAAGACACAGGATAAAAAAACTGTCAATTTTCAAAATACAACCAAATTTTCACAGTAAAACACAGCGATTGACAAATGCAATCATATTTTTAAATCTAAACAAACAGTAGAGTTGAAAATGAACACACAAACACAACACACACAAAACAAACAAACACTCACGCGCACACACACACACACACACACACACACACACACACACACACACACACACACACACACACACACACTGTTCAAAACACAAATAGACACGCACGCAAATACAGACACATTCACACACACAGATCGACGTAGTGGGCCGTCTACAGAGCGGGTGGTGTGGTTTGGGTTGTAAAAACACAATCAACGAGAGAGAGCCAGAGAGCCGTTGGTGACAAGTCAGGATGGACATGTCAAATTAATTGTAGAAGTGGAGAAGTACAGGGAGTTGAACGACCCCTAGCACATGTTCTGCAAGGTCTACAATGTTCTAAATAACCACAGCTGAGCAGAAGTGCTTGTTGACCGTCGCAGAAAGATACGCTTCTGGTGTGATTTGCAAGTGAAAGCGGAGACCGCACGCACCCTGTTCCGTGGCGATTGCAGTCTGAACCAGGCCTCAAGGATGTTTACATGAAGGAGGGATCCTCTCCCAGGACGGACAGGCAATTTGACTGTTGAAGAAGAATTAGTTCATTTAACTCTACATCTATGCGTTTGAATAGTGTAGCAGATGGGTTTCATCCTGTTGGAACTGGGGAACAGCTACACTATATTTGGGGTGGCAGTTGCTCAAGTGGTTGAGCAGGTTGGCCAATGATCAAAGGATCAGCGGCTCGTTCCACGCTCCCTCCAGCCAACCGCCGCTGTGTCCTTGGGCAAGGCACCCAACCCTCCTTGCCTCCAGGTCACCCTTGTAAAAGAGATCCTGATCTCAACAGGTTTCCACCTGGTTAAATAAATGTTATTTATCTTTATATTTACCAAGCTTTTTGACTGAAGTTGCAACTGTAACCCTCTCCTCTCAAGGTTATCCACCGTGGTGAGAGAGTATCTTCAGTCCAGGTTCGGTGAAGGCTTGGGTCAAATTTTACCTATCAGGCTTACACTGTCCACCCCAAAATTACACACATAACACATGTAGACAATGATAACAACTGTATTACATAATATCGAATTATAACAACAATGGCAAAAAATACAGACATAAAGATCTTTTTCTCACTTCAGAAACGGGAAACAAAAAAAATAACAAAACCAAAAAAACCACTGAGATCTCAGGGAAAATTCTAAATTGGAGCTCCAATAAAAATACACAACAAAAAACCTTCAAATAAGTCCGCGAACAGTCCTACCGCCCTCTAATGTCCAGAAATGCAGCTCACGAATTGGATTGGGGGTAAGGGAATGATGGGATGGGACGATCCGTCTTCACTCGAGGAGGGGAAAACCAAGATGGAGGCGCAGATGGATCGGGAGAGAGGATGGCAGACGACCGAAACTCCTCAGGATGAATCATGCAAAAAAAAAAAAACAGCCGGGATATTCGTTACATCGAGTGCAGGTTCAAAACAGCTTCAACAAGCACAGCTCCAACATCAATATAAGGTTCTCTATGGTTGCAACCAACTCCGATCTTAGTTCACTTTTTTCTGCTCCCGCACTCCGTCTCCCTCTCTGCAACTCTGCACATGTGGGAAAAAACGCCGTGGGAAAAAACGCAACCACACGAAGATCGCAGCAGGGTGAGATGATCACTCTGAGACAAAATCCATGCACGGAGGAAAAAAAAAGTCCAACAAAGATAGACGAAACCAAGATGACCACTCTTCAACAATACTAGTCAACTTCAATATAAGAATCTCATGGTGGGGTCACACTACCTGGGTTACACAACTTTTTCTCAAAGGGGGAGCTAGAGAGGCAATGAAAATCATGGACTGTTACATTTTACTAAAAGGAGACAGAAAATGTAAATAAAAACAAGAAGATTCCTTTTTACATAGATCAGCTGTTATGTGGTGCAACGTTCCACTTTCAGTCCATTTGTATTGTTTAATGACTGATCCAGTGTGTGCGTGCTCTTTTTGAATAAAATGTACTGAAAGCAGAGAGTAGGAACATCAAGAAATGTGGAGGTTTGCACTGGAAAGGAGAGGGATCAAGGTCAGCAGCAGCAGGACAAAGTTTTTGTGTGTAAATGAGAGGAACTGAAGTTGAACGGTGAGGTAGCAGAGGTGAAGGAGGTGGAGGACTTTAAGTACTTAGGGTCAACAGTCCAGAGTAATGGGGAGCGTGGAACAGAAGTGGAGTGTAAAAAAGAGTAGAGGAAAGTTTTAGATGTGATGTGTGACAAGAGTGTTATCAAGAATGAAAGATAAGGTGTAGAATACTGTGGTTAGTGCAGCTATGTTGTTGGTTTAGAGGCTCTGAGAAAGAGACAGGAGGCAGAGTGTAGGTAGTAAAGATTAAGATGTTGAGGTTGTCTTTGAGAGTGATGAGGATGGATAGGATCAAGAATTACGTATTATAGACAGGTCCGTTTTAGGAGCACTGGTGTCTCTTTTTTTAATTTCCATCTATCCATGCCTCAATCACTGCTGATTACCTAGAACAGCTGTGTTTAACAAACTAAAATATACAAGTGCAGAGGTTGTTGAAAAATAAGCATCAGTCCTACTCTTGAATCCAGACTGTGATAGTTTAGACAAGGGATTAGAACCAAATGTGTCTCTTTCATGCAACAAAGTCCAGTGCCTGTCCAGAGAGGAGGTACTAAAATGCTTTGCTGTATGTCAATATCATTGACTGTATATGAGAACTGGACTGAGTGACCCCTCATCCTTTGCATGCTAAACAAGTACCTGCTTGCTCCAAGAATCCAAAATCCATTGAGAAATAAACTGCAATTATTTTATTATTAATGTGATTTATTATGATATAATAATTTAATATATCATTCTCTCTGTCAAAATAAACAGTCTTGCTCTGATACCTTTTTTTTAACATGTTCATGTTAATTCTGACTATTTTTTTTTATACAAGTCAGAAACCGACCAATCAGATGCCTCAATGAAAGTATGTTGTGTAGGCTGGCCCCCACGTCCAGCGTTCAAAATATTTGATTAAATTATTTTGGACCAATCACCTACTGAGAATTTCTAGCTCCAACACGGCAGCCTCCATATCACTAAAAAATGGGGACTGACCTGACTTCATTTTGTAGGAGCCGGAAGCTGCTCAAGTTTTCATCTACATTCAAAGATCTGTATTCACCTTTCCTGTCTTGGAACAACCAGAGTGGCTTAAAAAGCTACATGTCATGGTAAACATGACGGTGCTCCTTGGCAAACTGAGCATAGCACTTTAGGGGAAAGGACCCACAGCCCTGCACATTCTGGAAGAAGTTTAGGCATCTAAGTAAGATATGCAGTAACTTGGAAGAGATTTATGGAAAGGTACACTGTCTCATTTCCTCAAATTAAGTGTTCAAACAAACACACAAGATGAAGTCTTGAAGTTTACATTCTACCTTCACTGCAAAGCAGACAGCATTTAAAAACTGATTTAAACCAGCCGCTGTTGTGCCATCTAATGTCTTCCTGGCAAATGGGGAAACCGGGCAGGTTAACAATGGGATAAGGGGACTAAAGTTAAAGACCCATTAGTCGTTACGTACCTATATATTTGCAGTTTCATCCCTCCCTCCCTCCATCCATCCCATACCATTTTGTTCCTTTTGGGGTCACGGGGCTGCCACTCATGGGCAAAGGCAGGGGACACCCCTGGACAGGTTGAAAGGTAGGAAATATTGAAGGTTTTCTACAAACACCTGTTTATTTTACTTATTGCTATTGATTTATAAAAGCCAATCAGATTAGTAAGTAATTACTAGCTATAACTTTTTACTTTTTAAAGTACTGCTCTTAACACTGTTTATGCGTTGAATAAAAGGCAAGATAGTTTTATCCTGATATTTTATTTTATATTTCCAAAAGGTTTTGTGGCTCTCTGTGTTTTTGTTTCTGAGAAAAATGGGTCCAAATGGCTCTGAGTATTTTAAGGTTGCTGAACCTTGGTTTAGACTCATTCAGAGGAGGAATAGTGATGGTATTGGTAAAAGGACGTTAAGATTTTATCTGCCAGGAAAGAGTCCTAGAGGAAAACCAATGAGGAGGCTCATGGCTGCAGTGAAGGAGGGCATAAGTGTGGTTCGTTTTATTGAGCGTAGAAGACAGGATTAGATGGAGGTGACGCCCCCTAAAGGCAGCAGCTCAAAGATGAGATGCATTCATTCAAAAAAGCTTCTTTATTAATATTGAAACTAGATTAGTGTAAGATGTCACCTCCTTTCAAGAATCTTTGATCAATCGCTTTTCTTTCTAGATTCAGGAATTCAAGATTCTAAATATTTTCTCGGCCTTCATGTTCCTTTTGTGCGCTCGAGGGTGCCACATCATGTTCTGTGACCATCCTCCAGGATCCATCCTCTCTGTCAGAGCAGCTTTATGATCCCTTTGATAGAAGAAAAAAACTCCCCCTGGATGAGCTAAACAGAAGAGAGCACATGAGAGAGGACGGTCTAGTATTTTCAAAATGGCCAAAGGACGCCATTTCCCATGGTGCTCCAAGTCCCCTGGCTCCACTGTGGCAATCTGTCCTTTGTGAGCCAAAGCACATGAGACACGTTGCGGTCACCATGGGCTGGAGGAGATATGACAAATACAAAAGACAGACCCGTTTGCTTCTCTTTAGTGAGAGACAAATGTGCATTTTTCTTGGTATGATCCTAATTTTAATATTTTTTAGCAATAAAAAAGCAAGTTCTACCTTTACAAAACAAGATTAATATTTGTAGCTTTAGAGATAAGTAGTCCTTAGATGAGCTACAAAACTAAACAATGTGATAAGGGATTAAAGTTAAAGTCCCACTGGTTGTTACACATTTACTCATCCCCTGGGGGAAACATAAATGATTTATTGCTGTAATGCGCCATATTGTTATTTTTTGCTATAATGTTTACACGAAAATGTCATATTTTAATAACTATAAACACTAAATCATCATTCAGTATTATTTGCTGTTAGTAAGCCTCATTTATTTAAGTAACTTCACAATGTTTTAACTAAAACTAAACTGCATGTTTAAGCACTTCGAACCCTAACCCTAACCGTTCAACCGGGTAATTCCATTGTATTCTGAAACTGAGAAAAGTAGCTCTGTACTCATATGCAACACTTTACAGTATTA
>BSAI01000030.1:9350981-9383927 GCA_036245035.1 Adrianichthys oophorus
AAGAAATTCTGGGATGGAGAAAAGCTGATATGCAACACTTTACAGTAGGAGAGTATTAATATAATTCCAACAGATTCTGACTCTGAGAAAAGTGGCTCTGCACTGAAATGCAACACTTAGCTAATGTAAATTGTTGCATATCAGCCCAGAGCTGCTTTTCTCCACATCAGAATCAGCTGATTTACATTGATTGCATAAACTGTCAAAAAGTTCCAGAGTTGTTTTCTCTTCTAATCGTAAATGACATTTTCCAGATTATTTTTACTTTAAGCTTATTATTTTTTAGCCATGCATAGTATTTATTACTAAAAATAATAAAGCTTTCTATTTTTCTTGACTGCAAGAACACACGAACTAAAAGAATCCTTTTTCATTTAAAGTTTAGATGTGAACCTAAAAGCAGCAACATGCCCCAGATCTTACTCCTGGTGTCTGCTTACATTTCTCAGTTTCTTTGTTTTCCTGTTTGTACTTCAGGCATTAAAAAGGCGCGAGTCTGACGTAATCCTGTTGACACAAAAAATACATAGAAAAGATAGATCTGTTTAATATTACATTCTGAATTCAATTCTTTTCATTTGAGCATCTGTTTTTTGCATTGTAGAGACAGCGCAAGTTTGATTTTTTTTGTTTTGTTTTATTCTTTGAAAAAACTGCACATTTGTTTTTAGCATGTCTTCAGATGCACTGCATTTAGATTATGAAAATACTTAAAGATGGAGGGGTTTGGATATTTCAGGAAGCTTCTCATTGTCACTTGGCAGTATACAGTAAATGTCTCTGCCTCAACCTCTCAATAGTGCAAACAGAGATTAATGTAATTTGTGCTGGCATGTGTGTTTAGCAAACTTAATTTGGCAGGAAAATATTTAAAAAGACCGCAGGGTTGAACTCAAATCGATAATGTCTTCTTTCTCTTGACTCGGGCTGCTATTAGGACTTGTGCCAAATTTATTTCTGTAGCAAGAGTTAGATTGGAAGTCAGCCTGATGTGAATATGCATGTTGATCTTTTCACAGGTGATGTTGGTAATTAGCCCTCTGATATAATTGAAATTTTAATTGTGTATTTTTGTAGTTTTAGTTTTTTCATTATTAGCACACATATCACTCCTTTATACAGTTTTTTATTTGTAGTTATGGCTTTTGGCTGAACAACTACATTCTAAGAAAGTTCCCTAAACTATTCTATGAATGATTAGTAAACAGCTGTGCTGCAGAAATGATTCAGCAAGGGACTGTGCAGGTCCTGTGCAGTATCTTAGCTGTTCCTAGCACTGTACTTTTCTGGACTGAGATGTCTGAGGTTTTTCTAGGGATCTGCTGTAGCCACTCCTCCAGTTTGGGGTTTACAGCCCCAAGTGCTCCAATTACCACGGGCACCACTGTCACCTTCACCTTCCAAGCTTTCTCCAGTTCCTCTCTGAGTCCCTGGTATTTCTCCAGTTTCTCATGTTCCTTCTTCTTGATGTTACCATCTCTTGGTACTGCCACATCCACCACAACAGCTTTCCTCTGTTCTTTATCCACCACTACAATGTCTGGTTGGTTCGCCATTACCATCAATCAGTATCTGGAAGTCCCACAGGATCTTTGCTCTCTCATTCGTTACCACTTTCTGAGGTGTTTTCCATTTTGACTTTGGGGTTTCCAGTCCATATACTGCACAGATGTTCCTGTATATTATGCCTCCCAGCCACTTGGTTGTGGTCTTCCATGTATGCTTTCCCGGCCAGCATCTTAGGCCCTGCAGTAATACGCTGGATTGTTTCAGGCGCCTCTTTGCACAGCCTACACCTTGTGTCTTGCCTAGATACACTTTTCATGTTTATCAATGGTAACAAGCTAAATGGAATTTAATATCCTAACTCAACAACAGGAAAATTTGTCTGTTTCAATCTGCAACTGTTGCAGCTCGCCTTTCATTTATGTGCAAATTCACCAAAAGCTTTGTTACTAGGTAACAAAACGCCTTCTTAATACTGCTGTTATTTCTGAGAACTACGTCAGTTATCACACCTCTATGAATAATTTCTCCTCTAACAAGCTGTCTTGTTGGAAAGATCTTCTAAGAAATGTGACCAAAGTAACATGTTCATAGTTTAACTTGTTTTGCTCTCAAACATCACGTTAATGTTTTACTTCCAATCTGTTTAATAAACACAGCAATGCAGATGTACACACACATATTTTAGTTTGTGAATTTAAAGTATGCTCCCTGTAAAACTGTGCAAATGCTGTGTTATTAGTACAGCATGACACAAACTACTCACACTAGTAGCAGGGCTGAAAATGTCATGTGTGACTTCAGGATTTCAGAAAGGTTGTAAACACATTCCAGAGTGTTTCAGGTCCACAGCCCAAAAGCTTTACAGCCTGCTTGAGTCCAAATAGAGTAATTGTCACAACAGGGGTCAAGTTGACACTGCAGAGAATCAACATGTCCCTCATTGCAGGTCATTAAACTTTCTTTTCTTTTCCCAACCTTTCTGTTTGTATTCCAGAAGACTGAAATGGAGAAAATTGCTGCCTTTTGCAGCACAATTTACCATCTCCAAGCACACCATGTTCCCTTGCACATACTGATGACAAAGTGGCAAGCTTCTTTCAAAGAATTTGTTTTCTGTAATTGGATGGAGGCAGCAGAAATTAATAAAAGAGCAATTTGGTACTGAAAGGCAAGGCAGAAGAGATTAAGTCTGTGTACACCTTTGCCCTTGAAGTCAAGCTCTTTTGCAAACCTGGTTCAGCTTTGATCATCAAATCTGAGCAGGAGGGGTGTATTAAAGGCACTGGGGTTGTAGACCCCTTTATAATGCTAATGTCCAGACTTCTCTTTTTGTGGTTGCAGATGAATATGCATTTCTAGTCAGAGTCAAGACTCATGTCTAATTGGGGGCTCGATGTGTGATTAGCAATGACGACAACACTTGTTTGAGAAAAAAAAAAAAGCATAAACATTTATTTTTTTTTATTTCAGTGCTATTCAGGCTATCTAAAATAATGTTGTGTGGATACATTGAAATTTAAAAAATCACAACAACTAAAAAATATAGTTCTATAAAACCAATGAGTGACACAGGACAATGCTCATATCATTGTTGTAGTAGCTTTTTTTCTTTCTTTTTTACTTCTGTTGTTCTGATACCTTGTAGTGCTGTGTTTTGCATCAGCTACATGCATTTAGGAATTGTATTGTTAACATTTAGATGCATGCACCCGTTACTCACGATTATTCCCAATATTTTACTTGGTTAAATTTATATGACGATATGCGGCTTTTGAACAAAAACTAGGCCAGAGAGAAGATTTTCCTTCGTTTTTATTGTCTGAAATGTTTTACTTGTAAAGTATTAACTCAGATATCCCAGAAATGTAATATGTGTGCATAAAACACATCAACAGTAAGATAAGCTGAACTCTAATGAACTGTAAAGACTTTTATGTCTGCAGTATTACTCCAAGAAAACAATGATGCTGATTTACAGCCCAAAGAAACAAACTTTGTGTTTCTGCACTTTAAGTGCTCCGGGTGAATACTCAAAAGTTCCCGTCACATAACCCAAATGTTCTATATCACTGCACAGGCTTCTTTAAAACAAACTTTTGGTTCATTTTCTGGACAAAAACAAGCGGTAAGAGATGAACTTTCTCTCTGAACTGTTGCTTTATTGAACCTATCGTGACGATCAGCATATATATCGCTTTCCTTTGCCGCTGCAGACGAGGTCTACCGGCTCAGTGACGCATTGTCATGTTAACTGTGACTTTGGGTCGCTTTACATATCAAATAGTCCACCTTTTGTGAAAAAGCGATCTAAACTCCAAAAATAACAAGAAAAAAGTACAAAAAAATCGATGAAATATTTATTTCTTTTGTAAGTGACCATGGTATAAGTGGGATAATACCCGACTAGGTGTACATTTTCAGAAATTAATGCATGCCATGGAAGCCTGAATGACCCAACAGTGGCCGCTTCGACGTGCAATTAATTAATAAAAATTAACTTGTACATTTTTTTTTAAAATTATCAATAATGTGTTAACGTTGACATCCCTACTTGATACTCGGTAATCAAATTGGGTGGTTTGTTTAATGTGTATAAAAAATGTATTGTGCTGGCATTGATTTACAAAAATCTACAGAGACTTGCAAAGAGTTATAAACATTACTCAGGATAGTTTTGCAGTTTTTATGCACAAAATAAAAATTTGATTTTAATTTTAATTTTAAATTAAAAAAAACTAAGTTCTCTTTTTTTGCTATGTTGTGTTCCAAATGCAGCAAATATTACACATTTTAACGTATTTTCAAATTATTGAAGCAGCAGGGACAGAAAAGAAAGGCTTATTTATGATCCTACAAATGGATTAAACTTCTGTTTTAGTAATACTCTCGCAAGAATTCTAGCAAAAGGTATTACCTTTATGCATCAGGCTCCTGTAACCATGGAGACCTCTCCCCCCCCACACACACATTTTAGTTTGAATGCCCTTTGCTGGCACATAAACATGAATACAGGTCATAGGATGCTCAGCAAAAAGCAGCCACACTTGTTCACACATGAACCTCTACACTCTGCTGTGATAAACCTGAGGAGGCTTGAATAACTGCGCTGTCATTTGTTTTGGAGTCATATATCGGTCACAAGCATCACAATGTTTCTCTGTTTTCCCTAAATAGCACACAAATAATCGCTTTCTCGATTGAAGTGGGTTCCAATCTGGTCTAACCCTCATCTCCACTGTCATTGTGATTTAACAACATCACTTCCCTACTTATACACACATATGTATAATGCTGAGACAGTGTGGGTTATCTCAGCGATTTTAGTCACTGTGTAACAGTCACGTTTGCTCTATTGACTTCAGTAGAGGATGAACAGTAGAATGAATAACTGAGAGCGAGATAAGACGCTGTCATCCTTGGTCAAATCGTATTCTGCCATCCAAATGCAAAGCTATTGTATCAATTCTGTTCTGGAAATGACCCAGGATTCCATATCAATGTTTACATCTGTGAACATGACACACATGATCCAGGCTAGTTTCCTGCAAGAGCAGAAAGTTTCACAAACTGTGCTGATAGGAAATGTATTTAAAACGAGAAGTTCTGCTTGTGTTTGTGTCACTTTCAGCATTTAACTGCATGAGATAAGTGATAATGGTCTAAATAAAAAACCCAATGAGGTTTTAATCATATCACAAATATATACCACTAGCATATATTTTGTAGGGCTGTAATGATTCATTTGAACAATGTATGATTATCTTATGTGTTGTGTGTCATAAAGTATTTGTAAGGGTAATTTAAGTTACTCTCCATTATGATGTAGGATGATGCTATTGTATGGCACTCTAGCGTCACACTCTAGTCATTATATATATTACTACTACATACTAGTAGAAAAAAACTGCATGAACATTTTCGCTGCAGGCTCACTGAGTTGTCTACGATCTTAAAATTTGAGTGAGCCACCTGCGTGCTCTGTACTGGTTTGCCCATTTTTCACCCACAGGCAGCCTGTATCCACCCATAAGAGCAGTTGGAACTAAGGTTTTAGTCTGTCTTCAACATCCCCTTAGAACTGGACTGTTACTGTTTAGAAGAACTGATGTAATTAAGAGAGGGATGTATGAACAATGTGAATTCTGACTGACGTTTGTTGAAAGACTTGTATAGTTAGGTTAAAGTTTAACTGTGTGCTTCAGTTTGTCTCCAGTCAGTATTTACAGCAAAGTGACGGTGCTGAAGAAAAAAGTCTTGGGTACAAAAGGAAGAGTGCCCGAGGGTGTCGACAAAAGGCAGCATGCAGTGTCTTCAGATCACACGTTTCAGACTTCTGTGTTCACAACAGTGGATCAGTCCCTCCCTGGATAAAGGTGCAGAACTGAACTGGATGCATAGAATATAAAATCTCACTTTATTTTGCTCAGACTTGGCCTAAAACTACTTTATAATATTTCAATAAAATAAAAACAAAATGATGCTTCTTTTTTCCTAGGTACACAAAATACAGTATAGGTTATGTTTTATATTGCCACAATCACTGTTTGCTATGGAACCGAACCCTAAACATTAGCAGATAACCTGTTTTAAAACATTACTTCCATCACTCATCACAGTATGAGTGGGATTGTATGTAATTATACCTAGCAACATACTGTACACTGGCAGTGAATTATGAGCTTAAAATATCTCCACAGTTTGACTTGTGCGAGCTGCTTTGGAGCAGATGGTAAGCCTGGTGGAGACTTGTGCACACAGATTTGCCTCATACAGAGGTAGGCACATTATTATCATGAAATATGCTGTACCTCAGAGTTATTCATTTCTATACCAGAAAGAGCCGGAACTTCCATCATTCCTTTGCTTGTAGATTGTGTAAAGAGGGGATGACTGGTGAGGTCACGTTTTTTATGATTTTTGCTGTATGCCCTAAGCAGGATTTGTTCATGTCTTACTGACTAGTTTACCTGGTGAACATGTTTCTGATCAGCTTAGTGCAAATAATCTCACAAATGAGAAGTCATATTAAAGAAAACACTTAAAGGATCTCAAGGTTATGTTTTAAAAAATAATAAATGGCACGTTAATATCAGCTCACTTTACTGATTCACTGAGACAGAACACTGGGGTGACCAAACCTTTTCCGTTGCCATCCCTCTGTGATAGAATATTACTTCCAGAGCTGTGCCTGATATCAGATCTAAACAGATCTGATTTAAGAAGACTTAACACTCAGTAGTTGGTGGCATCTTATTTTCTTATATTTGGCTCATTTGATTCTTATCTTTTTTAAGATAAAGGAAGACATGTATAAAGAAATTATACTTAGCATTGTATTTCTGAGTATTTCTTTATTCAAATTGTTACAAAATTGGGAGCAGATGAAGAAGTGCTGTTTGAAAAAGATTGTATTTGTGAAGTAGAAAATATATTGGGCGGGCCAAAAGCTCCCTGCTCTTCTCCCTTCAGATGTATCCACTTGTAGACAACTAAATCCATGCAAGTCTTTTTTTCCTCATCTAAACTGGAGTCTGACCCTAAACTATATGACTGGATTGCCCCAATATTTCTTGCCATGTTTTGCTGCAACGGTAATGTTAGGTTGGGGTTGTGAGTTGTAAGCTAGCGGTTGAGAATGTAAACAGATGGGTGACTGGAAGAGGAGGGGGGTGTTACTCTGCACCAATGGTTCCACCCACAACTCAAGAGGGGAATTTCTTATGAACTATTGCTTCTCTGCACAAACTATGTCCTTTAAAATGGCACTTTTTTTTTTTTTAACTAACAACGGCATAATCATAATTAAAGACCACTGGAAACATTTTTAGAATACCTCAAAAGATGATTAAAGAGGGATTTTAAAATCTGCACTTTTGCCAAAACTGCATCAAAACTTGCTGTACAATTATGGGCAAACATGATATATTCCTTAGTAGGAGGCATTTGACAATTAAGACATTCCAAGAAGACTGTTTTAGCCAATTATGCTATTTTGTTATTGATCCTTCAAAATGTTTAATTTTTTATTTTAAGAGTTCGGACTTTTGTGACACATAAAATACAGTTGTTCCTTGTGTATCGCAGGAGTTACGTTTTCAAAAATACCCACAATGTGGGAAATCCACAAAGTAGAATTACAGATGTTTTAAGGCTGTAAAACTCCTCACTACATAACTTAATCTACTTTTCTTAGACAGACATGACCTTTTTTCTTTATTATAGAATAAAAACACAGATCTGCTCACACTCAAATATGTCTGTAAATTGGGCAAACTGAACGCATTCTGTACAGGAGATGCAGCACGTAGGAGATTGATCAACAATGGTCGACAGACAATTAGGATGCAGAACACAATTCCCTTTAAACAAAAAGAAAAAGAATGCAAAAATTAGGCTAAAAACTCTGCAAAACAGCAAGACCGCTAAAGGGTGAACCGCAAAATAGCGAGGAACCACTGTTTTTTTTCCCACTTGAACACTTTTGCCAGTGGAAGAAGAAGAAGTGGGGCACCTACTCTTCCTGCATCCACACTACATTTATCCACCTAGTCTCCGCTGATGGATATGGGACCTGAATTTCTACCTCGTTTCTCATCAGAAACGAGGTACATTTTTTTGATTGGCAGGTTAACTCTTCAAGGTCAGCTTGCTCCACCGCTCAGCTTCTCATTGTACATTATAGTGGTAATATCTCTCCTGTCGAGTGTCTCCTTCCTCCCCCCTTGACTGGTTCTCAGTCTCCACTTCGATGTCCTTGCCTCTTCATCGGCTCACTGCATAAACTACTGTCTATGCTGTTGAGCAATGGAGATTGTACAACCTTTTACAGCTGATTTATCAATGGTCACATCTGCAGGGGTGAAATACGCATTTGAGTTCTTCATAGGGGGTGCACTATGGTTGGCCTTCTTCAGTGACCTGTGTTTCAGATAACCAATGCATCCTGAGTGGAATCTATCTGGGAGATCTTTCTGTAGATTAAATCTATAGTTCTCTGCAGACACCAGAATGAAAAATTCTGATGTGTCAGACTAAAACTACACAAAGAGATACGATATGTAGAGTAATACATGTTAGTATGAACCAGCATTTTCTGATTTAAAAAGTGGTAAAAGCTTGTGAACAGAAGGGTTGGAGGAGAAAATGTGAAAGCACAGGAGGAAACGAGCACTGTGTTATTTGAAGCTTCACAAAAGAACTTGTGCAGAAGGCTGCCAAGAGCCACAAAGGCAAAGACTCAGTTTCTTGCAGCTAATATCACGATGACTTGTTCATTGTGTTCCCATCATGCTATTTGCTGTTCATGCATATTTAGCGGGGCATTTCAAGTGGTGACGCGTCATTGATTTGTGCACGTTTGTAATGGGACTCGCTGTCACCACAGCCTGCGCAGTAAGTGATTAATATGTGAGAACAACTGAAAGTCAGGAGACATCCAACAAGCAACAAATACCTGCTGAAATTAGCATTTTGACTGTGTCAGACTCAAAAGTACATCAGTTTTAATGGTAAAATGAATAACAATTTACTGTTTGCACAGAATTATTACTTTGTTTATTGTCTATTGTGCCCAAGCAAATGTTACAATGATTTGTGTGGTGATGTATAAAATAAAACTGATACAGCCTTTCTCCTCTAACCATCACTATTTCAAAAAGGCCAGATATACGCACAGAGATGTAAGAATGTGGAAATTAAAGAAAATTCATACATATTTGAGTATATAATCGAAGGAAAAAAATTGAAAAATATGGAAACAATGTTGTAAAGGGAATATGTATCCAATATATATCTTAGTCACTGATTGATTTTTTTGTTTTTGTTTTGGTGCAGTTTTAATGTTTGTGGCACCAGTAATGTAAAGCTGGGGGACTGCGGGGCTGTAAGCTCACAAGAGTATAAACGAATAGTTTTCAGTTGTTGGTGATAGGGAGGGGTTGGTCCATGTCAGTGGTCTCGCCCACAACTTACAGGTACATTTTTAATGAACTTCTACCATTCTGCAGAAACTATGTCCTAGGAAATGACAGGTTTTTTAAATTTTGGCTAGAAACAGCATTATTACAATTAAAAGACCACTGGGAAACCTTTTAAATAACAGACTAAAAGGTGATTGAATCAGGACTTTGTTTAAATCATTGTTATTGAAAAGTATTGCAATTTTCATTGCAACTTTTTAAACTTTAGTCTTTTTGTGCTGCAACAACCACAAAAACTCTCTGCAAGATCCTCACTTATGAAAATGCGTTTCTTTTCTAAAAGGAACACTGTTAGTTGTGTTGAAAGACAAGGTTGTCTTTTTAGTCTGGAAAAATCACATCAGTTGTGCCTATTGTCCCTAAATGGTACAATTAGGTACAGCAGCACTTTTTACAAACCAGTTTACATGTATCTTTTAAACTTGATTCATGCTACATTTATTCCTTTTTATTTCCTCTCACTACTATTTAAATTTGTGGCTTTTAAGAGGTTTTCATAGATTAAATTATAATGATTTTATGTTTGCTCTTTCTTTAGGATGCAGTTTATATATTACATTTTATTACACAAACTTAATGAACCACAACACGTTTTATCTCCTGGGGTATATTATTGTTTTCCACTGAGCCTTTACCATGTTTGCTGTCAGCATCATTCCAGCACTGAACACAGCAGGATTAAAATGACAGCCTCATTGCTGCCTCAAATTAGTAAATGTAATTGCAAATATCTTTCAGATGACGGTCATGCTGATGTAAGATGATGTGCCACAAGCTTTTTTACACAATCCACTTAAATAACAAACTACATCCTCATGGGATGATGGGAATTATTCTGACTAAAGTCAGGTAAAACCTGTAAGACCTCAAAGAGCACACTGTAAACTCAAAACCTGGTTGAGACAAAAATGTTCAACACGTAGAAATGTTAATGAGTGAACCTGCTTTGACTTTTGAGCAGACGCTGCTGCCTGAAAAAGACTTTAATGCAAAATTTATTGGATCATAGAAAACCAGTCAGCTGTTTTTGGCAGTATGGATCATTATTGTATTCAAACAAATTATAAAAACCTTCTCATTGCTTATTGTCTAAGAAGATAAACCTAAATGTAAATTCACACTACTTCACAAACTTCATCATTTTAAGAAAAAAGAGGAAAAATCCTGAAATATCTGCAATACCAATGGAAGGACATTTTTAGGCTGCAATTTTACAATTTATGTCCCAAAAAATAGAAATATTCTCGATTGATCCATTGCCTGTTCGTCTCATTTATTTAAAAAAAAAAAGAGGGGAAAAATTATGTTTTTTCACATATATTTCACATAAGTTTAAGCTTAGCTAGTTTCATTATTTTTTATCCAGGCAGTATTTTAATAGTTTGGTGCTAAATATTATAACATGCTGAGCTATAAATGAAGGTCGCTATTTCAAGCTAAAGTGACCACTGCTCTAACGGGTAATTTTGGGTATCTGCAGGTGAAAAATCTGCAAACTTGTATGGTGAACTCATAAAATATCAAGGTCATAGACTGCTCGGTGAGCTTGTAGAATAAAATGTTCTTGATCGTGCACAGGTCGTAGTGAATACTTATTAACACGAAAGGGTAAATAAGGGTTAAGAAGGTTAGGCACAGGCATGTCATTCATATATTTACGTTTTTCAGTCCCTTCAAATCCTGTGCACTTTGCAAGATTGTAGCATAAGGGCATCATAAGACAGCATCACCCATATGTCATAAGTGTGTGCAACTTATATTAGTCATCTGAGTACTTCAAGATACACTTTCCACACACACAACAATGATATGTTCTATTTTCATGGGTGCATGTGACTAAGGCTTCATGCCTTTCTAAGGTGGACGCACGTGTACAAACATTAGAAGAAAACAGCTGAAAATGAAATAGCAAAATATAACAAAAACATTTAGATATACAGATTATGAACACCTTTGGGAATACTAAGTACTCATCTGCTGGTGTGAGAGGAGTCCAAAGCTTGAGTCACTTTAAGTTGTACACCTCTGATTCCTCAAGATATTGGTTATATATGTCATAAATTGATGTTGAAAGCCCTTTAGCTCCATCGTCAATGCAAAATATTCAAAAATATACTTTTTTTCGTAGATTAATAGTTTAGTCATACATCAGAGAATGACAAGACGACCTGAATTCAAATGCTGCTTTTGAAAATTATTGCTGTAAAGTATTAAATCTATCACTTCTCACTGTGGCTCCTCACATTTGAGTCACTGCAGTTATGGAATATGAATTTTAATGCAACCTGGTTGTTAAAAATGTATTTTATAGACAATTGAAACCAGTCTGCTGTCCAACTCCTTGCTTTTAGTCTGCAGCTCTGTGTTTAGATTTGTATTCAGCCACCAATTTTGGTGGCTGAATACAGGAAGGGTTCAGTGGCTTTTTACCAAAGCATTGTGAGTGATTCTGGCCTGTTAAATCCTATTTTGTTTTGAGAGTGCGGAACTCTGCCTCCTCTAGGCATGTGAATGTGGAGGATGACGCCGGCATGCAGACTGTGGACCCAAGAGCTTCCCAATTTTTCATCCTTATTGCGCATGACATATCCAAAGTGGCAGAGTGCCGTCCGCAGAGACACAGAGGAAGGAGGGAGAAAAAGTGAGGAGTGCTCAGCTCAGATGGACTCTGAGGACTGTAACTCCACTAGTCCAGAGCACGCCTTCAATTTTCTCTGCTAAAACAATGCAATTCACCAGTATCCTCTCTGGCTGATAAGGTTAGTCAGACTTCCTGTCTGTGGCTTCTCCACTGTGGGAGTGCATTACACTGGGCTTGAGTCCATTCATTTATCATATTTGTTGAAACCACCTGCCATTTTAATCACAAATGAATCAGTTGTGTGTACAGACTGCATGCAATGTGTAAAATGCATTATTCATTGGTCAGTTGAGATGCAAAATCTTGCTGATCACTTTTTTACTTTCCTCTACTTTTGTTTTTGCCATTTGTGGCAAGAATCTGTCAATGTGAGTCATGCAGGCTCTAAAGGGCATGGTCAAGGTTACGTCAGGGATAGAAAGTCCCTTCCCATATTTTTCTTCTTTCCTTTTCTTTTAATGAAGGTCTTATGTTGTAAATATTTTGTGAGACGGCCTAATTTGTCCAAGTTGATGGCATCCTACCCATCAGGTGCTGCAGAGGGTATCTGCCACCAGCTGTTCTTGTCCTTTACATCTTCCAATGGGCAGCAGTGGATGATGATGGCGATTATGTCACAAGTTTCTGCTAATCGCCCTGCTTTCTGGAGAGCTGCCAACTACTAGTATAGAAAAAAATGAAGTAGCAAAAGGGAAAAGAAGGACAAAGAAGAGCATAAATAAATAAAAAGAATTCCCAAGGGTGTCTGGGATTTTCAGTAGTTGTCATAAAATAGGGCCATCACTCATCGTTCGCAGTCCCAAGAAACATATGGCTGGCTGCCTCTCCTCCAAACACAGGTGTTTGACAGACAGTCAGTTCTGCTTAATGAGCAATTGTTATGCCATGTATTGCTGTATCTGCCGTGCACAGCAAAGCATGGATGTAACCAGATTGTTTTCAGCAGCATGCAGTTTATCCTAATCACTTTTGACAGTATAGGAGGTCTAAAAAAAAATACAACTTTTGGCCAAAATTAAATTTTGATTATGTAGGACAGATTACCAAGAATTTAGACCCCAGACTGTTGTTAGTATTAAACACAATGATCACCTGCCTAAGTTGTTAGGTGGAATGCACCGATTGAACTTGTCAACTGTTGGATGTATATTCCACAGATGGGTGATTGGATTGAGATCTGCTGTATTTTGAATACTAAGCCAACACCTTTTACCTTCTGTTTTCTTCTAACCAATTGGCTCCGATCAATTAATTGGATTTGTCATGTAATCCCAACATTAAAACATATTTTAATCTTCTCATCATAGGTGTTCCAATTAGCCACATGACTCCAAGAGGGTGTGCAGTTGGTTGAGAAAATGTGAATTTTTTTTTTGGTTTTGTTTTGCTGCCATCAGTTTCTCCAAAATGCACTTGTCAAAGTGGAACAGAACTGTTATAGATCCATAGCTAAACTCTCAGTATGTTTGGTAAGCTAAAGTTGATCAAAAGTGTGAAAACATAACTCCAACTGAACATAAATCCAAATTGTTGATGCATGTTACCAGGCAACCCATGGTGATGTCGGTGAAACAGAGGAATGTGTTCTGTGGTCCACTTGGTCTTTGTTATAACCCACGTAATTTTCATTTAGGAAAAAATGGGTCTGGATTCTTACGTATTAATTTGTGGTTTAGTTCTTATGGCCGCATGCCAGTTTCACACGTGTATCATCCAAAGCAAGAAGTCGTTTTAAACTAAGGTCACTTATCCCAAAATGCCACCGCATGGCAACCAAAAAGCGAGTTTTGCAGCAAACTCAGCAGGTGGCTGTTGAGTAGCATTTTTTAATCGAGAGGTGGCAGTTGCATTTTTACACACCGTGCGGCGGCCACAGAGGTTTCAAGAAAAGTTTTATTTTTAAATTTTATGGCAACTGGAGAACCACTTTGACATTGGTCAGTGGCCGCCCCGGCACATTTGGATGTCGCGGATGGCAGTCCAGATACAGGCAGGTGGCAGGAAGGTAGCAGCGTGATAATTGACTGATAGGAGAGTTTCCAAGGTCCCCAACACTGTCTCATGATCATCCGATTTCAGACTGCTATCCTCCAGCCACCCCTGCCCCATGCTCCCGTCCCACTGCCACCATCTGCTTGTGATGGCTGTTGACATAAACTGGGAGCCTGGGAATGACCAGATATCAATCTGGCGATCTCAGCCACCTTGGGTCCAAATGGGGTGATGGCATTTTTTCTGCCAAGAACTCATCATGCATAACCTCTAAGTGATTGTACGTCTTCTATATGATGAAGGCAACTTGTTTTACTGGAGGACTAAGCAGAAGCTTTTGTCTGATTCACTGAATTTGTTTTGTCATTTTGTTCTATTTGCTTTGCTGGCAGCGGTGGAGAATCATTATTTTGGTAGACTATCATCAGGTTTCCCATGGTGTTTTTTTTTTTGGTGAAAATAAAATGATATTTGGATAAGTCTCGAAGCTACCAATGGACAATTATTATAGTGTGCGTTTATCAGAATTTAAAAAGACAAATTTCATGTCCTTTGGGGAAGAGCCGGCTAATAATTTCACGTTGTCATTCTCTTGCTGTTCTGCCATTTCTGTGAAAGATTAGTGTTTGTGATTTCTCTGAGCCTGCAGGTGTGTTTTCATGCGGCTGAGCTTATGTTCCGATGTCACAGTGCTGCAACAGGAGTAGTGTAGATTTTGTGTGTGATCATGTCAGGGCAGCTAATGCATGATCGAAATACATAATCAAGGAGTTGTTTAGGACTGGGCTAATTCCGAGGTGTCAAACTCCAGGCCTCCAGGGCCAGTGCCCTAAATTTTTTTCCAACCAACCTGCCGTTGAAGCTCCTTACTGGCTAAACACACCTGATCCAGGTAATCAGCAGCAAATAAGACAGGATTTCTGGAAAACCAGCTGGAGGCTGGCCCTTGAGGACTTGAGTTTGACACCCCGTGCTAAATCCTAGTTTGAACACTTTGCCGTGCTTATACGTCATGTGAGCAGCAGAATGAATGCTGCTCAGCTGTGGATCGTGACTTTCATGGCTATGTGGGAGACGCCACTACTCCCACGCATCTCCCTCCCTCCCCTGTCACTCTTCCTTCAATCCAAATCCACGCTCTCTAACTTGCCCTCATTTCTTGCTTATCTGCTCACCTCTTCTCGTTCATGTGGCAACTTGGCATTTAGATCAACTTTGTTGCTTAAAATCTGAAATATATGGAAAAAATATGACAAATAAGATTATAAAAGCTACGTGGTTCAATTTGGATAATTCCACCTGGTGATCTGGAGTTCTGAGAAGGTATTTGATGTAATGTTTCATTGCACATTTTTCTATTTTGAGATCATGTTTGATGAGTGCAGTTGCTATGGGCAGGTGTGCTTTGTCTCCAATAACGTTTCACGTGGGTGTTATGAGTCAGACTACTATGAAAATCCATGTTTTACTTTGCCTCTCAGTGCTTTAGATGATCATGTTTACCGGTAATTAAAAGCTGCTCTTCCCTCAGATCCATGTGAAAGTTCCTTAGTGTTCATTCTAACAGTTTTGTAGTATTAGGCCTTCTGTGCATCACTCTAAGATTTTGGTTTTCACTTTGAAAGCTAGTTCACGCTGAACACAATTTGCATGTCAGTGTTGTCCAGTTTCAATGTTAAGTCAATGTACAGATGCGATCAAAGGTCCTGCAGTGCATTTTGAGCATCAAACGCAGCACTGTGGTTTGTCAGCAAGGCCAGATCGTGGGCGTCACGATCCATCCAGAGTGCAAATATCAGATTTTTGACGAAGAAAACTTGATGCATCAAACAATCAGGAACTCAGCTTTGGCTCGTGATGTGTTGATGATGTGATCAGCAGGTCGAGTCCAAAACCCACATTGAAGCGAGGCTGATCATTCTTCTCCTGAACTTTGATATTTTTCTTATTTGCATTGACTGTGTATCTCAAAGCAAAAAATACTAATAAGATGATCTTTTTTATCAATTTAACTGATTGCTTCCATGTTGCAAAGAGGCGAAAAATTTTTGACAGTAGCTTCTCCCACACACATCAGGAGCACCAAGTCTATGAACACATTTTTGGACAAGTGTCAAGCAGAGAATTTGACGCACAAATTGTGTTCAGTATGAACGCAACATAATTTGTTTTGTGACTTTCAGAGATACTTTTGTGTTTTTTCATGCCCAAAATGTTAAAATGAATCCTGTTTGGAATATGTCGCCTTATTTTTTTTCACAACACAACTTGTTTATGACTAGAAGCTGGCTCAAATGTGAAGTAATTCATGGGATAATGCAAATATAATCTTGCACTTACAAATATTCCATCCTGCTGACGTTGGAGCCTTTTTGTGAATGGACACTTATTTGGTTGCTAAGGTTATTTTATTACAAAACCCTCCATGGGCAAGGGTAATTACTGCTCTCCAAATCCCCCTTAATCCCCCTTCTGAGTCCCCCTTTCACAAAGTCGGCCTGGGGCAGACGAATGGGCAGAGCTGACTCCTCAGTTCTGTCTCAGACAGGACGCCTCCAAAAAGTGTGGCTTTTGTGTGTCTGTTTCCCTGCTTTACGTGTCGTCAGTTCCGGTACATTCACCGCACGTTTCTCCCTCTTGCTTGTGTGTGAGTTTATGGAAGTCTGGGGTTAAAAGGGCTTCTCGTCGCTCCATAAGACTCTGGTAATTAACGGTGTTGGCATGAATTGAAAATGGCCTGTGTTGCAGCAGCGACTGGAGTTGGGAGACATCAAATTAATTCTGCGGAGCATGTTGCTCGCAGATGCTTTCAGGAACATCTCCGGTTATCCTTGTTTAAAAAAAAAACAGCTATAGCTCATTTAATACAAAACTGTCTACTTTTAAAACAAAAAAAATGTTTTACTCAGCTTAAAGTAGCTGCTGATTCAATCAAATTGAAGCTTAAATCAGCTGTTTCTTTTTGTCCACTTAATTTTTTTTGCAGTTTACTAATCAAATACATTTTGAAGCAATCACTACTTGGTTGCAGCTTAAAGATTGAACTTTCGTTCAGCCTAATACATCATTTCCCTAAAACCTTTGCACATTTCCACCAGCACTGACAGTAGAAATCCTATGAGATGAAGGGACTTCCATCCTGATGTTGATCTGTGGGAGCTGGGTGTTAAGACAGGTTTGACTGATATGAACAGGGATATGCTGCAGTTGTTAAACCTGAACCTGAAGAGCAGCAACTGTGTAACCAGCAACGCTACTTGGAGTTTTCATACTCGTATCTAACACCTTACTTAACTACTCCTGACACTAGCATACCACTCTATTTTAGCATCACATGGCCTGTGTTTTGAATCTGAAGTTGACTACTTTAGACTGAATGTGATAGAATGTTCCTCATGAACATTTCGTTGAAGACTACAATTCTAATTATTATACAGTGTTTGTAAAAACAGGACAATTTAATAAAATAAACAATTTTTATTCAGACTTAAAACACTGTTGTTTTTCTAAGTTTTGGCTGGAATTGTTTTGATTGGTTTACCAAAGTGTTTTGGACGTCTCCTCTCAAGACTTTCAGTTAGAATTTTAGCTAAAAATGTCAAACAGAACCACTTTAGTTGTTTCTAATGTTCTGGGTCTTCTTGCTTCCACATCTATCTAATTGGGGCTGCCCAAATAAATACAAAGTTTCTTAAGCTTTGCTGTTAACCCTTTATCCCCAGGGATGTCGCCAGTGACACCTAATTAACGCATGTTATTTCACTGACAGTAACTCTTTGACCATTTACATGATCAATGTGAATGCTTTGCGCCATCATGCAAAACATCACTGACACGAAGTGTTGTTTAACGGTGCAAAATCGCTTTTCTCCACAACAAAATCATCTGATTTACTGTAATTGTGTAAACGGGAAAAGAGTTCCAATAGTTAAAATAATGTTAAAGGTTAATTACAACTTTGGTCTTATGTTTTTAATGCATTTTGTCAAACTGCCACAAATGTTTTATGCTACATCCCTTAAAATATTGCATCCCAATGTCATGTTTATTTTGAACATTCTAAATGGATGCATGTTAAGTGACTGAAGAAGTGTAAAAAAAAGCCAAAAAGCAGTTCTTGTCTTTTGTAAAACTGCTGTTAAAGTAATATTAGACATTCAAATATTATTCAGCCTATTTGATCATTATCCTTTGTCTTGTCTGTAAAAATTCTCATTCGTCAGAGTGTCAGTTCTTAGGAGCAACCGGACTTTAAAGACGGCACATACATATTCTGAACTTCCCCAGAAGCTTCTTCAGTTCGATCTGAAGAAGCTGCTCAGATGATCCTAAACGGAGAACAGAAATCCTCTCTCATTTATCATTCAGTATTTAAATCTTTCTCTGATTTCATTTATATTAAACTCGCTTTTTTTATACTTCTGCCTTGTTGAAGGCCCACTTAATGAAAATGGTGTTTTTAAAACTTGCGACATTTTTCTGATGATGGAGGACATATAAAAATAAAATTAAGATTAAATTGCATTTCTGAGTATTTTTTAATTCAAATTGTAGTGAAACAGGAGCAGACAAGAAATACAGTTAAAAAAAAACCAAAAAAAACAAAAAACTTACTTGTTATGTAGAAAATACGCTGGGCAAGTTATAAGCAACGTGATCCGCTCTCCAATGGCAAGGGGAAGGGGGCAGAGTTGCTTCATGCTAATGGTCCCGCCCACAATTTAGAAGCTAATTTCTGAAAAATTACTGCTGCTCTGCAGAAACGAGGTCTCCGAAAACTGCTTTTTTTGGTTTAAATTTAGGCCTAAAGCTGCATTATCATAATTAAAGGCTACAGGGAACGCTTTAATCAAAAGACGATAGGAGTGGGTCTTTAAGTGTTCTGGATAAACAAATGAAATTCCCAATGTGAGAAGGTTATATGGGTCTTTGTTAATTGAAAGAATTAAACTTACTTTTTTTTCCCCTTTGAATCTAGCTTTTTTTAAGTTTTGAGTTTACTGTAACGTCGTCCTCTTTGTGAGAGGGAACACGAGAGAGGTCAAATGAGCACCACAGAACCCTTTTTTTAATTATGGAAACTAAATGAAAAATGTTAAAACCAAAAATACTTTTCCTTGGGCTGTTTTATAGTAAAAGTTAATGGCAGCCTCTAACATTTTAATTAAAAAATGTTACTTAAGGAAAATAAGCTTCTTTTTTGTCTCCATCCTCTTGAAACCTTGGACGCCGGCCTCACAGTCTGTGTAACGTCAAGGACTGTAGTGAGTGTTGCTGACCCGAGCAGGTGCTGCGCATGCAGCTTCACGCCATTGATGTGTGTGTGGATGTGCGGGGAGTTTATATTGAGGATCTGCCACGTGCCTGTGAGTGAAAGAAGCTGGCTGGTGGTGAAAAGGAGCACCTGCTTGCATTGTGAGGAGTTCTCTGAATAGCTCCATATTTAAACAGCCACTTATCTGCCGATAAAGCTGTGAGTGATTGGTGGCAGCTTCCTGCCTGCAGCGCAGAGCCAGAGAATCACAGAAAGATGTAAAAAAAAAAAAGAAAGAGAGAGTAAATGATAGCATGGGCTGTAATTAGAGCTTGTTGCCTCCGTTTTGGAGCGCGTCCCTCCTTCTCTGTGAGAAACTTTGCGCAGGAAACTCTAGACTGGTCAAAGCAATAGAATACAACTAAAATTACAAAAGGAAAAAGTTTAAATAATTGAATTATTGCGAATTGTATTTAATAATCCGTTAATACGAGTTTAATTTCTAAATAAATTATTTAAATTCCTTATAAAGGTGTTTGCATAGTTTTACTCAGAAAAAGGTTTTGAATAGTTAGTAGGCAGTTTTGAATAGTTGAATAGTAGTTTTTTAGAATCAATAATTCTTCCGAGTCTTCATTGTTTGGAAAAAAATAAGTGGTAAGAGATTAACTTTCCATCTAAAATTATGCTTTGTACTAATTGGCATGTCTGTTAGCCAATATATACCACTTTCTTCCGCTGGTTAGTTTTTACAACAAGCATGTCCTCAACTGGCCCACAGGACCATGTAATAACATCAAAAATATGCCGCCCCAGCACTTGCTAAAAACTACGAGTTCTTGATTGTGACTGGCTAAATAATGTTATAATACTTGACCTTCATAACTTTAAGGGCCAAACAATAAGAACAGATCTATTTGTTGCTGTGATCAAAACCACAGTGATTTGTACTTGTACTTTGTGTGTGACTTTTTTTTTCATGTGATTTACATTCAGAAGTTTACAGAGGGCATTTAATTGTGAATAATATGTCACATTTAATCTGAACTTAGATTTGATGTTGATTAAGTTTTTCTTTTTCAACAGACAGACTTTTTATTTGATAGATTTGTTTCTGGCTGTCTAAAATAAAATTCACAGTAATTTTGGTAAAAATTTATTTAGATATATTTTTGTTCTATGTGAAAAATGAGAAATACCATTTTACCATTGGAATACATTTTTATGTTATAGTTTGCTTTTTTTGTGGTTTTAGTTCAAAGAATGGCACCAATTCTGGCCCTCCTTGCAAAAAGAGACACCCCTGCATTACACCAACTAGGGCACAGGTTACCATGACAACGTGTCACACCCCTATTAGATTGTCTGCTTCTTGTGGAAAAACGATTTTAAGTGAGTTAAAAACTACAAGATTAAAGTACTAAGAATGTTTTTTGTTTTTTTAGTAGAAAGGTTCACACATCTGCATCAACCATTAATTTCTGATAATGGACATCTCGACGGGCATTTTAAATCAGTTTTTTATAAAGGTGTTAACTGCTTATGTCATTAAATCTTTGTCTTTTAGGAGGGTGAGGATAATTGTTTTTCTGACTTCACTGTGTCTCTTTTCTTGCCAGATTGGTAAGTTGATAAAAGTGAAAAGCGTAAAAACAAACATTCTTTTGCCAAGGTCCTTAAGATGCTTGTTGTTTTCCATTTTTAAACATTTCACAGCAAATACCTTCTGAACAAAACACAGATACTCTGATTAGGAACAGGTTTGTTAGATGAGATCATGAAGAAATAGTCCAGATAAAATCCAGTTTTCCTTCTTTTTAAGTATTGTATTTTCTCCATTAAGTTGCTTACATGGTAAATGCACTATATTAACTAATTAAAAAAAAAGTTGTTTTCAGTGCTTAGGCAAGGTTTGCTGCAAACAACCTTAAGGGTTTTAGTTAATTATTTTGAAATTTTACCATGTGCAATGTTTCTGTTTAGGCCTCACACGTAATGCTCTAAAGTTTCCTCCCTAAGAGAAAGCATTTAAAAAAAAAAAAAAGACAATGTTTCACATTATCTTTATTGCCCACAGATCTTTTGTTCTTTTCTGTCTTTTAACTGTAACTTTTCTTTTGTTTGTTTCCAATTGTTGTCTCTTCCTGGTGAAACAAAGACGTAAGGCACTGGAAGCTTGAGAACTGGTTTTATTTTGCAATTAAGAGACAATGTTATGTTTATTTAATAGTCCTTAAATGAATGAATGAAGGCTTCACTGAATCTTTTTTAATAAAAAAAAAAAAAGTTTTTCTCTTTGCAACATCTTTTAAGCTTTAGTTTCTTTCTTCGTGTTCTTTCAAGTGTCTTTCCACAATATTTCCAAAGATCTGATTTGTCAGTTAGGCGTCTAAAACTGAGTCCGAAAGTTAATTACTACTGTCACTTTATTCTGTGAGGATAAAAATAGCCATTTGGAGGCTGGCAGCTGCTAACAAGAGCAAAACAAATCCTAATTGAATCCAAAACAAGAATAATTACTACTTAAAGCTCTGTTTTTACACCATAGTTTCATCGTTATGGACTGACATTCTGAAAACTAAAATACTGTGGAAGGAAGAGGTCGCAGATTGATGCCAAGTCTAAATTTTTCAGAAACACTTTTTGAAAATGCTAAGTTTAACTGTAATTAGTATTATTTTCCATCAGCAGTGTGCAATTATCTCTGAAGACAATGTGTGGCAGGCTCAGTACTGAGCATTTTACCAAAGATTTAAAATGTCATTTAAAAATGACATTAAATTGAATTTGTTTTCATTTATGCTTTTGGTTGTGATTCTTCTGCATTTTCACTTTTTCTGCACCAGTCCTATTTTAACGTTCTGACGTTTTGTTTTTTTCCTTTCTTGTGTGAACCAAATCCGAATGTCAACTAAACATTTTTTTTAGATGAATGACAAGTAAAGGGATGTCAATCCACCCTGAAACCTCATTACACCTCTTTTTTTATAATTTAAAAGAAATATTGATCTTTTCCAGTAGAAACACTGATCTACAAATGGAACCAATCGTCTTCTTCATTTTCCCAATGTTTTGCTGGTAGTTCAAATATGTTTTCGTTGCAGCTTTTTGTTTTTTACATCATCCTGTGCAACAGCTGAGCAACGAGAAGCTGAGAGCCTCGTTTGTTGGGTGGATGTGGCTGTACAACAGGTATTATGCAATCTACTCCATGAACAAAAGAGATGATTAATTATATAAGCTACATTTGTGTTAAAGCAAAAACATTATTCAACATATTTTTCCAGAAATAACAGAACAGAGAGAAGATAGATTAAGTATATTTGATAACAACAGAAGAATCCAGAAGTTGGCCTAACTGTAACTAAATGTAGTGCATAAATAACAGAATAACAGAAACTATGGTCTAACGTGAACATCTGCTTGCAAATCATTGTCTGTAAATAAGAACTTGACTGAGTGAGAATGATGTCACCCGCAGAAAATGCTTTTCTTCTAGCTCCAACCAAATAAAGTTAATTCAGTCGCCTTTTTTCTTTTTTTTTTCTTTTTTTTTTATAAGGATGCCACCATGTTGGATGCAGGAATTGTCAGTCAGCAGTGATTGGTCTGACTCATTTCTGGCAACCACGCTCACCAATGAGGAGTGAGCATCCCTACTACTTGAAAGCGGGCTACACAAACGATTCGAAAATTGGGGGGGCTAGCAGGCACCACGTACTTTTATTGAGACATCGAATTGATCAATTTAAAACTTGAACTACAGAAAAAAAAGATGAACAAGAACATGATTTTAAAAAAACATCAGAACAGGAATATTTGTTCTGTCAAATAGAATGACTATTAGCAGTTTTTTTTCTCTATGGAAGTCTATGAAATTTTGGCTCATTGGAGCGAGCGGGTACTTCCTTTTTGGAACGCCAGGGAGGAGGGGTCACCTAATCCACTTCTCAATTATTTCAAGATACAGATATTTACCACACAACAATTATATTCAAGCACATAAACATTCATTTGTCAAATGTGCAAATATACTACTGCTGTCAATCAATTAAAAAATTAATCAGATTAATCCCACTTTTGGATTGTGATTAATCACAATTAATCACAATGTTTATTAGATACATTTTACACTACAATATACGGCTTTTGAACAAAAAAAGGCCAGAGAGAACAGTTTTCCTTAATTTTTATTCTCTGTAATGTTTTAATTTGTAAAGTGTTGACTCATATATCCCAGATATGTAATTTGTGTACACAAAACACATCAACAGTAAGATAAGCAGAACACCAAGGAACTGAAAAGAATTTTATGTCTGCAGTATTACTTGAAGAAAACAAAGAAGCTATAAGAAACAAACATTGTGTTTCTGCACTTTAAATGGTCCGGGTGAGTACTTTATGCTGATTGGCTGCTGGGTGTTCATGCGTATCTAAAAAAAAATCTAGTCACAGCCCAAGTTCCATGTCACTGTGCAAGCTTCTTTAAAACAAATTTTTTCCTTCATCTTCTGGACAAAAACAAGTGGTTAGAGGTGAACTTTCTCTATGAACTAAAGCTTTATTGAACCTATCGTGACAATCAACATGTATATCGATTTATTTTGCCACTGCAGTCGAGGTCAGCGACGCTCCATCGTGTCAATGGGCCACATCACCAATCAAATATTCTGCTTTTTGTGAGAAAGTCATCTAAAGTATTCTTAAATATTAACACTTTTTTTTATTAATTGCGTGCATTAACGCACTAACGTTGACAGCCCTAATATATACATACCTTTCAGCTCATTTTTGACAGCAGTTTGTTCCATTTTATACTATTCAAGTTGATTCTTCAATAATTAAATTACATTTATTCAGTCAAAGAATTATTTTCTTCATTTATCTTTGCCCGAAAGAGGGGTAATTACATTACTTAAGCTTCTGGCTATGATAGTAACTGGCCTTTAAAGTGCTGCCATTTGTGTTTAGGCTCCTTGTTTGTGGACAACAGAAATGCATTTAAGAGGGGGGCTTGCACTCTGCATGGATGCTCATTAGTGTGCAGCTATAGAACTGTTGAGCTGCAAGTCTGCAGTTGCCACCATCAGTTTACCAAGAAATCAAACAACCGGTCAACCAGAGTTTATACACAGTGGATCAAGCTGTGCAGTCAGACCAGATGTTAGCTGGTAATCATTACCACGGCCTCCCTGTTTGCTTTGCTCCTGTCCCAGCTATGTCTTTTATTTTTTTGTGTTTATGTGTGACATCACAGTGTCCTATTGTAATGAAACAACCTGTGCATTTTATTTACACTCTGGTTCAGTATGATTCACACAAATTCTCAGCATCTGCTCCTGTAGGCTTTTCACTGTTCCATGGATGTGCTGTGGAACAGTAATAAGGTATAGATTTTTCAATATACCAGTAGTTATTATTATTACAATTACAATTATTTTGAAGTGTATTTTTTCAGATTTTGAAATCTTGTTCTTGTTTTTGATAGGACTTAACAAGCAGCTCAGCTGCTCCTGTATGTATATGTTTATCATGCAAATGTACATATAGAAAAATCTGCAATGTAAATTCAAACTTATCTATATTCTATTCAGTCATTCATGAGCTCTGATCTGAATTGTTTAAAGCACATACCACCCAGAAAAGACCAGAAATGTATTTTTTTATGTTTGTATTTTTTATGGAAAAGAGAATATGTGGAAGCTTTTTTCCATGGTTTCTATGATTTTTCAAAGGGTACTTTTGAACTTTTTTGTCCAGAAAAGTGTTCTTCTGTTTGCCAAGAAACCTTTTCTAGTTTTTAATGATCCACTCCAATTAAAATAGTGTTTTTAACAAGTTGTTGTGGCATTTTTCTGATGCTGAAGGACATGCATAAAGGAAATTAAGCTTAAAATTGCATTTCTAAGTATTTCTTTATTCAAATTGTTGTGAATTAGGAGTAGATGAAAAAAATGCAGTTTATAAAAGATCATATTTCTGATGTAGAAAATACATACATACACACCTACCCACAAGCTCCCTGCTCCGCTTCAGTCTGATGCATCCACCTACAGACAAATGGATCCATGTACGTCTTAATTTTTCTCATCCGAGCTGGCATCTGACTCAAAACTGCTCAGATGGATAGGAACAATATTGATCTCCATTTTTGTTGCACCGGTATTGTTAGGTGGTGGTTGTGAGAGGCTGTATGCTAGAATAAGGAGTGGCTCTTTTGGCAGTACATTTTATTTTTAGCTTTTTGCATATATCCTACTTTATTTTTTGGAAGCATTAGACACAGCTGGAACTGTCTTTATAGGCATCTACGCCCAATTATAATTAGGTCTAAAATCTCTACACTCTGAAACAAACACACAGGATTTTATTTCTTTAAAAATGGGATATTTTTTGCAGGTTGAAGGACTCTTCTGGCGGTCCAACTTGAAGCCAAGTTCACACTGCACTCTGCTACGTGCATTCATACGTCTACTTTTAATAATTAATCATTGTGATAGTCAATGGACAATGTGCATGTAAATGCACATTTTTCGGCTTCCACATTCAAAATTCTTGCTTTCTCACATAGCTACTCGTTTCTATGACTTTTTCCAGGCTCTACATACATAACGCATGACCATTAAATGTGTGTTGCAAGTTTAACCAGGTCAAACTTTGATCTATCAGGGACTCTGATTTAGTGATGACGTACAAATGGCACCCCTTTTCATTAATGGAATTGCCAACTGTTTGAAAATTGATCATAGATTAGAAATTAATAATTGCGGTTTGTGCCCAGCTGGAATCTTATGACACCAAGTTTTTTTATGTATTGGAGAAGCTGTGAAATAAATGCAAGATTTTTGCACTGCTTCAACATTTGTGCAGAACCTCTTTCAACTGTAGGTGATGGACATGCGCTATTAAACAGTAAAAAATAGGAAAAGAATGAGAAGAAGCCCCTCCCTGCTAGACTAGTGAACATGGTGGTCTAAAAATGCATTCAGGAACCCATGTTCAGGACATATCTTTAATACGCGTCACATGCCCGTTATGTCCGTATCTCTAGAAGAAGCTTCCATGTGGTCTGAAAGCTCATATTTTTCAATAATAAGAGGTTTCATGAGGTTTGTTGTTTGAACATTAAGGGAATGTAGGAGCTCTTTACATTCTGTTGTGAACACTTTTTGCTTTAGTGCTGTAGACGCCACCTCATAGCTAAAATCTCATTGGTCACCTTCACTCTGTGTTGTTGACTTGACTCTCAGCTGGAGTGGAGGAAACAGCATGGAAGATTTTTGCCTTTGGCCCCCCTTTGTCTCCGCATGGGCTGCCCCCTCCCTGAGAGAAGTAGTGCCACATCTGGTCTGGCTTAGTGTCTAGGAGTGTCACTCCTCAAGACAGAGCATTAGCATACGCTTACTCTGGGAATGCCCTTGACCTGTCTCCAGAACGGGACGTGAGTAGCAATGGGTAAAATTCAGCAAGTGGAAAATCAGGAGTGCGGCTGGGGGGGGTGGCGACTGCTTTTTGAATGCTAATTATATACAGTAGGAATGTCTCATTAGCATTATTAGGTAATCACAGTATTCTGATGCTATCAGACTTTCATGAGGGACCTCATCTTCTTCCATGTGATATGAAAGAAAAAAACAGTTCCAGATGTGTGGAAATCTAAAAATAAACTGGCGTTTCTGTTGGAGGATCTGTGAGCAGGTGGCAAAAATGTCAGTTAACGGGAAGCTGAGAGATGGAGAGGATGTGTGCATTTCATCTGACAGAAGAGGAGCAAGTGAGGAAGGGATGGAGAGAAAGGAGCAGGGGGAGGAGGCTGGAGTGGGTGGGCGGGAAAAGAGGAGGCGAGTGTCATGGAGAGAGAAGGAACAGCGAGCTGCTCGCTTGCTCGAGCTGACTGGGTGTTCTAGTGTGTGATCGTGAGTGCTTCTTGAGTTGAATAAAAGGGGACATTGCTGTTTTGTTTTTTTCCCTTTCAGCCACTGATTTGTTTTTGCTTTTTTTTTCTTCTTCTTCTTTCCTCAAAGTGCCACATCAAGCCATCTCAGCGAAGGAAGAACTTGTCTAAACCTCTTCCTGGGATTGGGAAAAGGATCTGGGAAAGACAACGTGCTGCCAGGTAAGAGATTAGGACACATTTCACTGTGGAGTTGCCGATGCTGTGCTGTCTAAGAGCTTTTGATTGTGCTGCCACTCTGAGAGCAATGGTTGATCTGCCCGTTTGAAATGGATATTTTTTTTGAGCGCGAGCATGTCAGCAAACATGGCTTGCGGGACACTACTGTAACAGTCTCAGGAGGAGTTACGTATTGTACGGGAAGGAGGAGGAGGTGCAGTTTTCTCTTTCACAGGAGCTCATCTAGGCTGACAGATGTCAAAGGATGTTTGTGCTTTGACAGATGACTAAATTTTGCATTTTGGAAAAAACACCAGGATAATTTTAAATAAAAAAACATTGCCTTCTTGGTTTTTTCTCATCTTATTTCTATATTCGCAATGTTTTTACTGTAGCGTTTACTTTTATGGTTTCACGTTTCTGTAGTGTGCCTTTTTTTTTTGGTTTTCCTGCACTCAAATTGGCACGATCTCTTATTTTAAGCAGAATCTGGCAAAATATGTGGCTCCGGAACTGATCTGTGGTATTAGTGGCAGGCAGGGATGAGAAAAGTCCCACTGCGGGTTGGGCCGAGCTCCAGATCAACGGCTACTCCTCAGGATCAGGGTGGCAGCAGAATAGTCAGAGGAGACAGTAATTGCCCTCCAGAAAAGAGAACAGACGTGCAGTCTTTAGAGTTGTATCATCGAGTGTTGCTGTTTCCAATGCCATGGTCTGCTTTCTCTGTCATTTAATCACAAAGAAAGCAGAGAACTTACAATAATTGAATCACTGAGCTGTCTTCTCTGCTGTTCGTCATTTCCCCCTTGTCATTTCTTATCTCTTCCCGCCTCTCTTTGGCATCGTTATCCCAGATTCAGCTGAAATGAACTAGTTGATCTCTCTTCCACCCCATCAGGGGTGTTGGGGAAAAGAAATCAATACAAATGAGAACTGAGATTCTTGTTTTCCAGAATTTAAAAATCATTCCAGATTCACAGAAGAAAAACGTCACTTCCATTTGTCAAAGTTACCTTTAGGAAGCATTGTCAGACAAGGAACCCTTCTTTTAGACACATTTCTACTTTTTTGCACAAGAAATTTTTGTGCAGAGACCATTGTTTTTTCTGCTGCTTAAAGTTTCAGATCTTTTTCCTACCATTTCCCTCTCTACCTGAACGCACTGAACAAAGACTAGTCTTTTACAATTTTTCAATCCTCTTAGGGTTAGGAAAGTGAAAAAGCTTTCTGTTGGCGTTCTGCAACAAAACAGCAACAGCTCTGGTTTTATCATACACAAAACACCTTCAGTCAGATTTCAACTTTATTTTGATCCCATTTTCAGAGCGTAATTTTCTTTTTTAAGGTTCACATCACTTTTGTTTATTCGCAGCTTCTTAGTGACTAATTTAAAAACAGACTTGAGTCCAGCTGAGTTGCAAAAAAAATCCCTTAAAGTACCACTTTGATCATCTTTTTATCTATTGTAAAAGTGTTCCCAGTGCTCTTTTAATTATGATTATGCTGTTTTTAATCAAAGCCAAAAAACGGTGTCATTTTCTGGGACATAGTTTCTGCAGAGCTGCACTAGTTCATTCTAAATTCACCTTTGAGTTGTGGGTGTGTCCATTGGCATAAAGAAACCCCACCTCATCATTTCAGAGAGCTCTCTGTTTACACACTGTCCCGCTAGCTTACAGTCACTCAAACACCCCCAAACTGAGGATACGTGCACACTAGGTATTTGCTCATTGTGTTTACACTGGCCAAGCAAGGAGGGGCTTCTTGTTCTTTTTCTTCTGTTCACCAGTGCATGTCCCAAGTGGTGCAAAAATTGCGATTTGAGCTTGAAACAGAAACAATTTGATTCATTGCAAGCGTCCTTGCAATGGTGGAAATGGGTTATAATCATGTCAGGGATTGGCCTTGGTTTATCTTTATTTGAAAAACAAACGCAGACATTATCAGGTTAGCTATGCTCTGAGATTGGTAAGTTTCACCACGCCACTACCAAGTCTGTGTCCCTGATTTTTCAAAGTTCAACCTGGTTTGGATAGCAGCATATATTCAGTGGCCACGTTTTGTACGTAAAGCCTGAAAATGCAAGTAAACCTGAGAGTTTTGAATGCGGAAGCCTGAATTGTGCATTTACATGTAATTACAAAGAATTTTCATTGAAATTGAGGGTGATGTGAATGTAGCTTAACATTATCAGTGCCAAAAAAAGTGGCAAGGAATATTGAAGCTATCCAGCCATACAGTTTTGAGTCAGGTGCCAGCTCAGACGAGGAAAACCCAGACGTAAATGGATCTAGTCGTCTACAAGTGGATTAGAGCTCAGGGAATTTTCTACGTCACAAATAAGCTCTTTTTCAAACTGCATTTTTTTTTGTCTGCTTCTGATTCACAATTTGAACAAAAATTCTCAAAAATACACTTTTGACATTAATTTTCTTAAAATATGCCCTCCATTATCAGAAAAATATCACAAAAAAACACCCAAAACCCAATTTTTGTCAGAATGGGTCTTTTTCTGCTTCCAACATGAGATGTGGAACATTCCTAGACTTCCCTTTTTTTATATTTTTCAGAAACATGCCAAGTTTAATGTTTGGAGTTTTCTTCTAACATTACTGATTAATAAATATTTCAGGTTCTTGTTCAGCCTTCTCATCCCATCTTCTTCCTCTTTCTCTTTATTACAGAACGTTTAAACTCCAGTGTGAGACTTGAGCAAAAACAAAAAAAATTCTCTGTGTTGTGTGTAGACAGTATTCTGACCTTCATACAACCTTGCACTATTATAGTGGTTGCTTGGTGAATTATTACAGGGCGCCAACACTGAAGAGTAATGACAGGTCTCATAAATCTCAAATGGGGAGGAAATGCTGCAAAAGTAGGTCTATGCAAAAGAAGGATGTTCTTTTTTTTGGCTAAATCACGGATGATTGGTGGAAAATATGAGTGGATGCACATGTCTTATGTGTTGATGCTTAAAGGTGATCATTCCATTCTGGATGTTAGCTCTCCTGCCTAGAGCGGCAGACGATTCCTCTCGGTCCACTGAGTACAGTCTGCTCTCTTTGAGTCATTTCTTCGTCCACTCTGATTGGATGTCTTTTCAACCCCAGGGAAGGTGGGACTATTGTAGGGTCTGCCCCCCTGATGAGCAGGGATCAGCCATTCCTTTCACACAACATCCCACCGGATACACATTTACAATGTGTCACTCAGTGATGAAAGACCGCAACGAAACAGGAAGTACAAAGAGGACAAGTGTGTTCCCTTTTTTAAAATAACAATACAGATTCAAGTGGGGGTCTAATATTTTTGACAAACGCTTTTTAGTACCTTCCCCAATAATAATCACATTTTGAACCCGTCTGTGGAATGTACTCAGCCTCCCAACCCCCCATCCTGTTGAGGATGAGAGCGCGACACATGTGACAGCTCAGAAGCAAGCAGGGCGTAGAGCTTCCCACCCGCTGAGACCCTGGCTTGTTTGCCACTTTCAGACAGTCCTGACTAAGATGAGGTTTGCTCCACCCAGCCCACCAACTGGCTGAATTTCTTTTATTTCATCTCAGTGGAAAGAGCCTTGTGCGATCCGGCTGTGCAGCACATATTCAGAACCACGGACAGATCCTTAGGAGAGCTGCCGTCAAGGAGGAGGAGATTTCAGCACCACCCTCTGTAGATAGCCCCACTTGCTTCATACAGTAGTTGCCGTAGAAACTAAGCAACAATAATGAAATAAGCTAATTATGCAAACTACTATCTTGTTTTTAAGAGTATTCATGTGGTGATTAGATGATATACTGAAGGGGATGACAAATTTAATAATTTGGCTGCTGAAGAAACAATCTGCAAGGAAGAGACGCTGCACTGGCGGAAGCATTGTGTTAATGAACCGGCACTGATTATCACCTGAGCCCATGAAAAATGGTGTTCAGTGCCTAACGAGGTGATTTGAATAAGTAATTACACAACTTCTATCAAGTTATTTCTTTTTTCTTATTCATATACATCTTATACATCTAATTTATCAGATAATTTAATATAGAATCGTGTAAGGACGTTTTTTGACACTTTGCATTTTTAATTTTCTTAAATAGTTTGAATGACTTTAAACAGGTAAAGTTAATGTGTTGTGACTGGTTTTCATATTTAAGATGAAAATCTCAGCTGTCATTGGCCTTATATGAGAACTGGACTGAGTGAGTGTGACTTCCCCAATAGAAAATGTTGAACTTCCAGCTCCAACCAAAAATAAAAATAAATTCTGTCGCCATTTTTTTTTTTGCAATGCCATCATGTTGGAGCCAGACGTCGTTAATAAGAAGTGATTGGTCCAAATTGGTCTAAAATTCTATGACAACCATTGACACTAATCAGTAGTAAGCTTGTTGGAAGTCCACACCCCTAACACTTGAAGCAGACTGCACAAAATCTAAAATTAAATGTTTTAAACCTTGGACATGAGATCACATACTTTTGTTGAGTAATATGATTGGCCAGTTTTCCGTAACTTGCACTTCTGTCGAAGATATTAATAACAGCTGTCTTCTTGACAATATAATAGCTCCTAATCATAAACACATAGCACATTGATACCATTCAATATAGCGATTGTCAAATAGAGTTTGAATATTTGCTTGAAAGTGAATGGGAAGAGGCAAACATGTTTATTTCCACCCCTATTATGGTTTTTTAAAATGTATTTATAAAACTTTGAAATAGGACTTTTTTTAAAATACAGAACCATAACCTACATTTGACACCACTATGGAATTATCCTCACCAGTTTCCATAAAAATCCGCCAAATAAATAATTTTCTTTTTTATTTCACTCCCATATTTCGGTGTGTTTCTAAAAATTTTGTCATTTGCAAACATGTTTCAAAGAAGTGAATAAGCTGCTCTTATATGAGCAGCGTTGCTGATTTTATCCGCATCTTTATTCTGTTGCAATTTTGACAAATTACTCTTCTCGGCCCGCGCTCCCCTTAGCTGAGGATTACAACATCCCTCTGGCAGTAGTGGTGTTTTGCAACACAAACTTGAATGTAAAAAGTGAAAAGTGCAAGGTCATTAAAGAGCAGTTTCTTGAATGCCAGTTTTTTTTCATGCAGAAGCTTTTGAACTGCAGCAGAACAAAAACAGAAAGCCAGAAAATAGTACTGATGGAAATTTGACATTTAAGTTTCACTTGTTTGTGCAAAGCTGATTAGGCACTGTGACAAAAGATGATGAGGGATTGCTTGGTTATAAAAATCCTGTCAAATAATTTAATGTACTGGACTCAAAGGTCAGACTGTATTTTGAAATTAGTGTTTTTGATGCTTAATAGATAAATATTCATGGAAAACAGCATTCTAATCAACGTGCACTCCTCTTTTGCGGCTCCACCTTTGTTTTTTAACTGTTTTTGTTTTTTTTCTGTCATGAATAGACTTTTTATGAAATGTATGCAAATGCT
>BSAI01000030.1:9384027-9517973 GCA_036245035.1 Adrianichthys oophorus
CAAAAAAAAAGGGAAGCTTAACTATCCAGCTGCAAAAAACTAAAGAAATGTTTTAAACATTATTTATTTTTTGCATCAATTTTTTGACACAATCTACTTTAAATCATTTTACTTTTATTACTCATTTTAGATAACTCAGATTTAGTTGATAGGCAACGGTCTTAGTTGGATTTCACATCAGTGTGACGACAGAGTCCTAAAGAAAGTGGTGAGAACATTTAAAATGGTTATTTTAGAAATTGGTGAAGCAATGTTTTTATCTTCTAATAATAGTCATGTCACTATATCTGTCAGCAAATTTGGCTAAAAAGCCTTTGTCACATACACCCGTATGGTAATTGACCCCTTTGGGTGCTGCAGGTTTTTGTGTTGGCCAGGCAATGGAGGGTTGTAGAGAGGAGTGGCTGAATCTTACGCAATCGTTACAATACATCTGCCACCGCGTTATGGGAAGGCATTGGCCGAATCATCAAGATTTCATGCTGTGCGCAGTCATGAATGTAGACGGCAGCAGTCAGGCAGGCCTAAGCAGTCAGGCAGGCAGGTGGCACTTGATATGGACGGCCACCATCCAGAGACATTTACACATCATCCAGTCAGAGCTGTTGCCGGCCGGCGATCCGCCCTGCGTCCGCCAAGTTGTTGCCTAATCCCCACCTGTCACTGGACTGCCACTATGGGACCTGGGTGTCCACTAACCGATATCAACAGAGAAAAATCGTCAAGTCGCCATTCATTTTTTAAGTTTTTCTTAAAACCTCCATGGCCACTACGCAGTGTGTAAAAATGCTGCTGCCCGGCCACCTCCCTCTTGGATTTAGGTCTCTGCATGGGGGGATTTTGGTATATGTTCCCGCAGTCTAAAGGGAAGTACAGGTGTGTCTTGCAGTCCCCTTGAGGCTAGTATGGGCATTTTAAGGGGTGTCATGAAAATGGTTGTGTGTGTGTGGTAAGTGTTTTGTTAAGTATCCATAAGGATCATGTAAGCTTTATGCACTTATGACGTAGGGGTGATGCTGTCGTACGGTGTCCCTACACCACACTCTAGTCGGTAGTAAGGTGTGAGAACTGGCCCCTTAATATCTGCTTGCGAATACCTCAGCACTTGGCATCCATATCACATCATGATATTTAATGATATGTTTGCAACACAAACTATGTTGCATGCAAGGAGCATGCACTTATGATGAATTTTTAAACGGTTGACACTTCCTCAAACTAAATAGGCTGCTATCCATTCATCATTACTAAATCCGAGTCCCTGATTGGTCAAAGTTCAATCTTGCGTTTTGTACATAGAACCTGAAAAAGGTTGTAAAAACTTGTGTTGCGTCACATGAATGCGAGAGTTTTGAACGTGGAAGCCTGAAACTGAACTGGACATTTACAAGCGTTTACACAGACTTTTTTTTATTAAAAGTTGTTGCTTGAATGCTGAGGGCAGTGTTAATGTAGCATCAAGGCTTAAGGTCTAAACCTTGTCATGAACTTAACAGAAACCTTTATCACAGCTGCAGTGCTAATCTTAAACTGCATCTAGAGTGACATTTGTTCATAGTTGTATACATTCATCATTCTATGCACTGCTTCATGTTCTCTGGAACCAGAGGGTATCAGCAGCACCCTTTACCCCCTGAAGCAACAACAAAAAGCAGCATGAATCTTTCTCTTTGGTGTATTTTATCACCAATGGACAGCAACCCCCACATCTTCTTTCATTTCCTCTGCTCTCCTCTCATACACTTCTCCTAATTGAGAGAGCTAATAACTAGTCAGGGTCATTTGTATATGTATTCATTAGCATAATTGAATAGGCACAAGTTAAGTGTTACTACTGGTGAGTTAATAACACCATTTGGTCACGTGGACAGCTCAACACCATCATCAACTCTTTGTGAAGCCACCTCTATTTTTTTTTTTCTTCAGTTTGGACTCAGCATGGTGATGTCCACATGTTTGGCATGTTAGACGACACTCGCGCTAAAGCTGCCAGAAAATGACAAAAGCAGGAGGATGGAGAGTTGGCTCTCCTGTTGTCCTTCTCCTCTTCTGTCCACATGTCTTTTCTTCTTGCAGTGAGATTGTCGTTTTGGGAAAAGCTGATAACAAGAGTCTTGGATCTGAAGATGCTCCACATTCGTGAGCTTTGAGGGAAATGACTGGGCTGCTCACTGCTGCTTTTGTCATCACAGCACTGTGAAAACTAGCATTTCATGTTTCACATTTGATGTTGGAAGAAAACAGGAACTTTCTAAAAAATCTGCCTAAAATGAGCCCATTGGGGAGAGGAGAGGGCTAACAGCTACAAGAAAAGGCCATTTCTGCTACACTCAGTTCACAGGTTACTGAAAGGTACAAAAAAACTCAAGAGCAGCACACCTGAACTGTATTTACTTGTTGCATGGCAACAGGTTATTGCATTTTTAGTCTAACACCAAGAGAAGGTTTGCCTTGTTTTTAACAGAATGTAAAATAAGGCTCATGTATGTGTGAAAATGAAGAAAAGAGAAAGCCTTTTAACCTTTGTTTTAAAAATTAAAGACATAAATTCAGAACGCATGCAGCATGGGTTCGCTGTTTGATCTTTAGGTAGCAAATTGCCAGACTTACTTTCCATCTTAACTGGTAAAATTTGGCACATTTTGGTTGATTTTTAGTGTAAAAATAGAGAAATATGAGCTCATATCTTAATTTTGTGCTTCAATATTTTCTGGATGAAGCTCCTGCAAATTGGCCAGCTTTCTAGTTTACCTGGAGAAGAAGTAAAAAATTATGATAATGATACATAGTAACACAATGGAGCTGTACAGATGACAAAAATACTTAAACAGTATAGGTTAGTAAAAGGGAAGAAAAATAAACAGTTACAGGTTGGCCAATTTAAACAGATGTGTTTTGATAGTCAACAATTCTTGTATCTGAGAGGAGTGTTTTAAAGTTTGGTTGTTGAAGGCTCTGCCCTACCATGGTGCTGAGGTGGGTAAAAGGAAAAGTTTGATGAAAGGAGGATGAGGGTCTGAGTAAATGTGAGGGAACAGCAAATATGAAGGAGACTGGACAGGAGTGAGTGAGCAAAGCTTACCTTGAAAGTGAACAGCAGGAGTTTGTGGTGAATTCATAATTTGTTGCTGACAGTAGAGCCTCCGTACAAAAAAGTTTGATCCAGTGAAAAGGATTTTATGGTCATTATCCAAGCGACTGAGTTCTGGACCGGTTGGAGCTTATCGAGGGATTTGTAGGAAAGGCAGAAAAAGAGAGAATTGCAATAGTAAATGACGAGGCTGCAGACCAGGTAAGAGGCGACAAAGGGGGTGAACACAGAAATATGCAGATCAGATGATGATGATGTTAATGTCATTACCAAGTGATGGTGCAACGTCCAAAATGGCACCCAGACTTTTACATTGAACTCTGGGGTAAACATAGTTATTAACACAAAAAGAAATCTTGACTTTATGCCAACAAGTCGTTCTGTTTTCTCACTGTTGAGTTGCAAAACATTGGAGAACCAGAATCAAACTTCTGAGAGACAGCTGATAAGGGAGAAAGTTAGAAGTCAAGAGTTGGGTTTGATTGATAGAGCTTGGTCTCGATGGCATAGCAGTGGAAGTGGTTGTTAAATTAATGGAAGACATAACCAATGGGACCTAATGCTACATTCACATGTTGCACGTTCAAGAACACACTGAAAACTTTTTTTTTTTAATGAGCTTTTAGCAAATGGTGTTCACAGTGGACTGCTGCTACTCGATAGCTGCGCTTATACCTACAGTTTGAAGAGGCTTGGAGTTAAATGTCAAAAACGTACAAATGTCCGTATTCTTGCTCCAGGTTTTATCTTTCACAGCTCGATTCCAACATATGAAAGACTTGGTGCCATACAACTCTGGCCGGCACAAACTGCAAATATTAATTTCTTCTTCCTGATAAATGTTCAAACGTTTGGCACTTCTGTGAGTTAAAAAAGTCAGTACCCTTAAGTTACGACCAAATCCAAGGCCCTGATTGGTCAATATTCAACTGGTTTAACTTCCAACGCTTGTTCAATGTCCGCATGTTCTTATGTAGAGCCCTAAAAAACGATTTGAAAACGTGTAGCTACGCGTGAATGCTTTTTGAAAGCAGAAGCCCAAAACTGCACACAAACGCATGTTTACATCAGCTAATTAGCTTTATTGGAAGTGGTCACTTGAACATGCATTGCCAAGGCCGGTGTGAACTTAGCATAAGAGTTAAACCAGTCGAAGGGTATTTGGGCGATGCTGATGGTGATCTGTGTAGGACTGGATGGGAATGGTATAAAAGGCTGCACCCAAATCAAAAAGATGAGGGTGGAGAGGCACCCAAAATTTTCAGCCATAAGAAAATCCTTTGTGGTTTTACTAAGAGGGATTTTGAGACTGAGATTGGTATGGAATCCCAACGAGAAGGATTCGGAAAGAAAATTCTCTTTAACAGTAGTGAAGTTAGATGGAGGCTTTTTCTTTTTCTCCAGGATTTTTTGTCAGACTTTAGATGTGGCAGATGTTTCTGAAGATATTTGGATCAGATTTAGTCTTACCTAATACAGGGGTGACAGCTGCTGTTAAAAAACAAAACATGATGGAGCAATTCCAATGGTAAAAGATGAGTGAATGATGGCACAAACAAGGGCCAGCAGAGAAGAATGGCACAATTTATCAAAAGCTGAGAGGAGGTGATCAAGCTGACATATGGGGGGGCTTGGATTTATGGAGGATGTCTGAGATTGCAGGAAAAGAAAAAACTTTTTTTCTTAATGTAAAAATCATAAAATTAAACCATAAGGTTTTAGATTTTGAAATGTTTTTTCCCTGGATTTTATTGATTGAAATATTTTAGTTATTATGTACTCATAAAAAACAATATTATAGCTTTAGTAAACCATCCCAATCGAAGATGACTAGATTCATATCAATGTGTTTGTGACAACAGAAATTATTTGCGTTAAACACTATTACAAAGTCTAAATATTAAAATGTTTGTTGTTGTGTACAAAATGACCTTTTTTACAAGCACACATAGTTGTTGAAGTTTAAACTGTTTGCTTGGAGATTTTCATCTTGTTTGAGAATGTTGCTAAGACATTGAAAGAAGTTGTTTTCTATTATGTGAATGTGTACAAACCGCCTCACATGCGTTGTTAGGAGTCTGTGGGGTGAGAAGATCTGACAGAATCAGTGCTCTCCTCACCCCCTTGTCAGATCTTCCTCCGGTCTTCTGAAGGGGCTGCTCCGGGCGAGAACCAGGCGTCACAGATTCAGGAAACTTCTTTTCAGTGGGCTGTCTGGTGACCTCTCTTATACTTTCACCCTGTGACTGCAGCAGCTCAGAGGAGTCAAACCAATTACTGGCTGCAGAGTGGAGCTTGGTGATTTTGCAGAATAGGTGGGTGGTGTTCTGTTGGTATCCATGTTTATCATGCCTCGTTTTGCCTTTAAAATAGAAACTTCAGCTCACTAAAGAAAGGCTGGCCAGGATGTAGAAGTGAAACAGTAAATTTGAAATTAAGTAATTAAAGAATCATGTCAATTAATTTCTGAGAGAATGTAGCCTCTATTTATAATCTGGATAAAAAAGACTTTTGGTAGGAAAAGGCAGTTGTTTGATTCACACACATTTATGGTGGTAAAAATGTTTAAAGTTCCGACCTTTCAAAACGTGTTGTTCCTCTTTTTGATGGAGAAAACCAGATGAGGAGAAGCAAACCTGAAACAGAAGTCTATCAAAGGACGGCTGGGTTGAGCCTGCACCGTGACGAACAAAGGATCCTAAAAAGAAGTCTTTGTTGTTCTTATCTGAGCTGGAACGCATAAAGCCTTAGTCAGAATTGCCCTTACGGATGCCTGGCCTTATGGGCCCTTGCAGACTGTGTGTGGAGGAAAAAATGGTCAAACTTGTACAGGGCATGTAGGTGACCTGCGTGAAATATCAAGGCCACGCGGTGAACCCACAGAGCAAAAATGTTCATGCACTTTCTTTTATATGTGACACAACATAGCGAACACTAAAAACAATACACAAAGTTAGGGGTGAAGTAGGTGAGATGTAGGCGTGTCATACACATTTTTCATTCCTTCAACCCCCAAAATCCTGTTGAAGTCCGATAATGCTGCTCACATGACAATCAGAGCCTTGTTTGTGTGGACATCCTACAAGCATCCTACAGGTACGTATCACGTGGGTGCACCATTTACTCGAGGTCAGTAAAAGGTCAGTACTTGCACCTTACTAACAACTTGAGTGTGGCATAAGGGCATCATACAAAAGCATCACCTGAATGTCAGTGTGTACAACTTACATTAGCCTTACAAATACTTCATGAAACACAATCCTCAGGGGGACTGCAAGATACACCTGCACACCCTTTACCATGTGGCCGCTCCTCTGTAGTCCCTCCACGGGCGCGGATGACCCAAAAATCTGCAGTACCGCACAGGTACATGTGACTAAGGCTTAAAGTGTCTGGTTTAATGGATCTGCAGTGTGAACTTTTAACCAAAATAACCAAATTGTTTATGTTTTATAAAATGGTAAATTTTGAAAGATTACCATAAAACAAATTTCCAATGTTTAAAAAAATTAAAACAGCAGTGACATTTAAGGGCAGTTTCAGCATTTACACTATGACCAGCAACCAGCCTTTAGCTTCCATGACTTGTGTTGCCTTGATTTCTTCAGATGTACAGTTTCCAGGCTGCAGCTCACCACAGTCCTTTTCTTTATGTTTATAATGATAGTGTTTTGCTCTGCAGCTTTCTATATAATGGGTTCAATGACCTCTGTCACTGCTTCCAGTCAGTCCCACTTTCCTGCAATTAAAGAACAATTTATCATGTTAAGTCTGTTCTTCTAGAAAGGGACCGGTCGGGAGGTTATCAACAGATCAGGCTCTTTTATTACCTCTGTCCTGTTTTAATGTATCAGAATACTCTGAGGCAGAGCTGGAAAAATACGAGTTATCGCAGATCTCCGATGTCCACTTTGGACTTCAAGTAGAGTTGCTGTAGGAGAAACAAATTGATAGAATCCATGCTGTGTCATGCAGAGTTAGATAGAAGAATAAACTTAGCAAACTTTCCTTGCCTTGCAAACAGAACAAAGAGGCTGTAGGATTCTAAAATGTTTGTGCACAAATAGACATTTTGTTGTTTGGTTAGGATCTGCAAATCAAATGCAGTTGGTGCCTTCACATTCCCTTTCAAATTACCTAAGAATACAAACACACTTTTTTTTTCTTGAAGCTGAGTGGAAAATTATATCTGAAATGTTTAGCAGCTACACAAATACATTTTCTTCACATGGCATTACCTGCTCTCAGAAACAGCTACGCTCCAGACCAGTGTCATTAACCGCAGCACACTGAGCTCATGTTTTATTCATTCATCATCGCCTTCAACTGCTGCCAAAAGTCGTGATTGAATTTCAGGGACAAATGCGGTGCTCCAGAAAATCTGAAGCCAAATGAACAAAATCTGTACTTCTGCATTTTGAGTCAATTACCTGAGAACACCTGTGTGTGAAGATTGGTAACATTCACTGCATTCAGTAGTAACTAGTGTTCAGTCTGGTTTTTATGGTGCAATAAAAAAAACATTGTAAAAAGTTTTGGAAGACTGCTTCAGTACAAAAGAAGCAGCGAGCATTGAATCCTCATCGCCCTATCAGAGCCACAAATGTGGGTACAAATACCATCTCTGTGCCCTGATATGATAAACACGCCGGAGAAAAAAAATGACCATAATGCACTAGAATTACAATTCAAAGAAAGGTCTCATCCACAGTACTAAAGCCTTTCTGTCAAATGCACTGAGCTTAATCCAGTGTGGGTCCTCAGACAAACAATTTTTTAGCTAAGAAGCCACAAGGGGGCCCAACTCTGGATCTCCCTGTGCCGGTCCCCAGCCCGGATAAATACAGGGTTGTGTCAGGAAGGTCATCCGGTGTAAAACTCTCTGCCAAACCACCTGTGCGACACAGTAAAAGCCGCTTTGCTGTGGCGACCCCTGATGGGATGATCCTAAAAGGTGAACAAACATATGAATCTATTTGTCTGCAACTGGATGCATCAGAATGGAACACAGCAGGGAATCCAGGTAATCAGTCATGAGTAGGGCTTGGATATCTGGAAATCATGCAGACACTGCGGCCCTCGAGGCCTGGAGTTGCCCATCCCTGCTCTAGGTGTTGGTACTAAGGTGCAAGTACTGACTCCTTGCTGACTGTGCAAATGCTGTGGTCACAGGTAAGTAAGTACATAAGTGCATGAAGGACGCCTGTAGGATGCCCACACTAACAAAATTCTGAATGTGTCTAATTTCCTAAATTCTATAAGTCAGGTTGCACTAACAGCATGTTGCTGGTGTGTATGGTTTGTGGGGGGGGGGTTGTAAAAACCAAAAATCTGTACAACACGCCTGTGTCTCATGTACTTCACCCTTACTTGCATGTTGTGTGTTTGCTATGACCCGTTTCCTGCAGCATGCCCGTAGAAAAAATGTTTGAACATTTTTGCTCTACAGGCTCAACGAGTGATCTACAACATTGATATTTTGTGCAGGCCAGCTGCACGCAGGTTTTCCAATTTTTTGCACGCAAACATCCTACCTCCACCCATGAGAGCAACTCTGACTAAAGCTTAAAGTGTCTCTGGAGAGGGGCAACATTTACCGGTTTTACTGCATTAGGAGCCACACAGGTTTATTGCATTCTGCAGCTACAGTCTGCTCTTTCACGTTTTGAGATATTTTACAAACTGTTGCATCATCTAACTGCAAGCCAACTAAAACTTGGACTGAATGTCTTGATCATTTGCACTGCTGCTTTGTTTTAGTTTGACATTGCTCAGGCTTTCACTTTAAAATATAGCAAAATATATCTCCAACGTACCTAAGAACCCACAGCTCCTAATATTTGACAGGATTTTGTCACCAGTGTGAAAAAAGGTCCAGCAGATAAATAATTGCCATAAGGTTCCACAGATAGATAACATAGAATTCTTCAAACATGTTTTACAATCAATCAGTAAAAACTCAGAGGGCAACATACGCACTAATGAGGAATAAAATGGAGATCAGTGTTTACTACCTGTGTAATTAGAAGCAAAATGTAATGCCAGTCACATTTTTGCTCCATGTTTTCCCTCACTGGACAGGACTGGAACTGAAGTTTTAAGAGCTTTTAGTGAACTGAATTACACCCTGCAGGCTCTTCTTGTTTGTCAGATCTGTGATGGCGTCTAACCTCGGGCTCACTCCTCTTTCCAGCCCGTCCATATTCTTCCTCTTCCATCTATCAATCACTCTGGCCCAGTCTCGCTCCAGTAACCTTGATTGACACTTGCTGTACAGTGGTGTGTGCTGATGGTCACATGAATATGAAGGCTCATGTTTTCTTTATTTCATTTCTACTGGAAATTCGAACGAAATCAAACGGATGAAAGCATTAGATCCGTGTAGTTCTGTGGGATTCAGAGATGCACCCTTTCTTTTTCACATGTTCTAAAGCTGCACTTCAGGGACTGTTTCCTATTTATTCAGACTTTTGTCCTGCTTCTATTGTCCATTTAGACCACTAAGCATTTGTTAGTTTCTAAAATTTTGACAAAATTTAGAAATAAAAAAAAATATTAGAGGATTTATTGAAATAATATATTTAGAAAATAAAACACTACCTGTTTTCATAATAGCTGCTATTGTAAGAAAAAAGCTATTATTTAAAAAATGAAATTCTTCTATTTTTTTTTTTACCTAACAAGAAAAAAATTGTTTAAAATCGCAAAACATCAGCTCTCCATTTTGATTTAGAAAAATACAAATATGGCAATTCTTAAGGTACTTACGCTTTTTTTTCAACTTTTGTTCAACGTCTAACTTCCATTCCAATATGAGTCCAACTTCTTTCATTGAGACACTAATTGGTCAGTTTATAACTTGAAAAACTTAAAATAAAAAAAAAATATGAAAAAAGAGAATTAGGGAGAACATGTTGAAAAAGGCAACAGAGCAAGAATGGTTATTCTGACAAACAGAACAACAGAGTAATAGCTATTTATTTCCCAATAGGAAATAGGATTTTGGCTTTTTGGAACCAGGGGAGACTTGAAACCACTTTGGAATCCCAGGGAGGAGGGGTCACTCAGTCCAGTTCTCATTCACAGTAAATGGCCTTCCCTCATGTCACTGCAGAGGCCTTTTAGGAAATTGAAACTGTTACTCTTATGTAAACTACAACTTACTTCAAGTTCTTGTTCTTTTTACTCTTGGACTAACACATAAAAACACAGGAAATGTTATTTGTTTGCCCCTAAAAAACCCAATAGAAACCATTCCTAATCCTGTTATCCTGCACTGTTACTGGTTTTGGACTGATCCCAGCATATATGTCATTTCTTAGCTGATTATTACACTGCCGACTCAGGAAAAGGAGGAACATCCTCTTCTGTGTCAGCCTGATACATGGTGACTGCACTCTGCCTGCTTACTGGCATGTTGAGTTTTTTGGACTTCTTTGAGGCCCAGAGGCAGCTCCATAATTGCCGGTAGGGTTCAGGCCTCGGGTTCGATCCTGGACTTTCCCCACCTCTTGTCTGCTCCGAGTCAATGATCCAGACAATCACAGTCCCTCTAATCATTAAACGCATCATGTTGAGTTTTCTGTCTCTGCGCTGCTCTGATTGATAACAAGACATCAATATATGGCTGTCTGCATAATTGATCATTTCAATTAAAATCGTAATTAAAATGTTGTGAAAATCCAAACTAGATCATTTTCATACATCATCTGTTAATTTTAATGTATTAGCCAGGAATGTTTTGAGATGCTAATGAACACAGTGGCCATGAGCATTAATCAACTAGTGTGAAATGGACCTGTGACAAGCTTTAATTAAGTCTTGAACAGCAGCAGATTATTATTACACTTTTTTGTCATGGAAATGCAGAAGGGAAGGACAGAAATGATTGAAAGTCACATGACTGAAAAAAGGGATGACTGTAGACAGGTGTGAACATGGATGGATGCTAAAACTGCTGCTGAACTGTAAGAACTTTAACACTCCACATCTGAGCTAGATATGTCGTTAAGTAACTTACACATTTTGCTATAAAACACATTTTCTAACAGTCTCCTGCAGAAATGCAAGGTGTTTTTATTTACACATTTCAAAATTACTAAAAAATTATTTGCATTTATATTGTTTGCATTGAGTTTATGTGTCTAAAATCTTGAATCAAAAAGTTGCTGTCAGTTGGTCACTTGTTTTACAGGTTATTGATAAGGCTGTCATAAATTCAGAATTGTTCCTAGTTATTTTGAGAGTCTTCACCATAGACAACGACAGCTGCCGAGGCCAGCTCTAGGATGACATCATGAAATGGGCGGCACCCACAAGGAGCCAAAGGCTGTGCCTCAGAGACTGAGGTGTCTTATTCCTGGTTAGGAAAAGAGCTCACGAAAATGACTCATTTCAGTAAAAAAAACGTATTTAATATATATTCCATATATAATCATATATACGGACATAGTTTACACTGAAAGGCTTAAGAAAAGCACGATAAAGGCCCTTCAAAGTTAATGTTTGGAAGAATTTCGGCTTTTTCAATTTTAATGACGCTCGAAAGGTTTTGGACCAAAAGCTTTGCCATGCGTAAGTAGTTGTACCAATTTTTTTTTAGGAAACACAACAATCGTGTAAAATCACACACTTCCACATTATATAAAAATATTTTGTTCAGTTGCTAGCTTGTTTGACTAGAACCAAGGAGCCTGCTGTTAAAGCAAATTTATTGATATTTGTAACATTATTATGTTATTAATGATTCTTGAGTTCAGGAGTCTTTTTTAAACCAAAGATAGGAATGTTATTCAAAGGAATGTGTGTGATCTTAGCCGTTCTGTTGATACAGCTGTCTGTTTTCGCTAATTTGATCGAAATCTGCTTAGTTGGAAGCAGTATTTTACTCCAGCTTTCTCTGTTTGTTTGTTTTTTTAACAAACGAACAAAAAAGTGCCATGTTTTTTAATTTTTTATGATACTCCAACAGGACTCTGCTTGAAAAGCTGTCCCGCAGTATATTAATGCTGAAGCAGCTGTTACAGCGCATCACCTCCAATATGAAATTAGCCGACATGAGAAGATGGAGCACGACACAAAGAAATCATTGGAAAACATCGGGCTAGCTCCGACAACATGTTCTCGCAATGTAAATAAATGTCATTAAATTACAAGTGGAGGTGTTCAAATGTTGTTTTTCCCACCTTGGGAGGAGTTCTATTGATGGAGAAATGTTATAGCAGCGCATGACAAATCAATGTCTCTGAAGAGCAGAGGTTGTCCTCCTGCTACACATGCAGTCTATAAAAACAGAACATGGATAGCTGCCTCATAAATGTGCTCAATAAAAAAGATGTCGCATCTTTATTTTAAGGGAGCTGAAATTTTTCTCACTAATTCCCAGTGTTGTAGGATGTGTAAGAAACGGCTTAACACCATGCCCCATCCTTGGTTTCCATGACGACGGTGATCCCTGTATGATAATCGGATTCCATCCATAGCTGTGAAAACACTAATTCCCGCCTGATCCAAGAACATTATGACACGAAATCCACAGCCAGCGTTCCAACTCTGTGACGGTAAACGTCTTTGTGTGGAGAAATGCTCGATACCTGAACCGGCCGGCAGGGTCACACCTCGCTGCATCTGTTCACAGCCGTGGCAGCAAGGTAGACCACAAAAAAGGGGGTTAAGCCATTTCTCAATAGCAATGATGGAGAGGGTATTATCAGCAGAGGCTGAAAAAAAGCCAGTGCACTTTGATACCCTTGGAAGAAGAGCGTTAAGTGTAAAAAAAAATAAGCATTTTTGGATCATCTTCCTTTTCTTGTGTAGGGTGAAGGATTTAGAGGTAGATCAAACACATTAGTTGAGTCTAGACTACATGTGCGTTTATAAATCATTCATTTATTGTCTTTTTTTATCGTCAACTGTGGAATAATACATTAAGAAGATGAGAGTTTCTGCATCTGTGGAGATTTTAAATATTAATTAAAGAGGGATCTTTTTAACAAAACATTTGCATAATTCATTTAATTAACTTATTTATTTATTTGGCTTTTAAGTTTCTTTTGGCTTTCCTTGTTTGTACATTTAGTGCTTTCTCAAACTATTAGCCACATCGTTTCCTACCATCTTATGCCTTAGTCACAGCTGCGCTTACGGGTGGATACAGGCTGTCTGTGGGTGAAAAACGGACAGACCTGTACTGGGCACGCAGGTAGTCTGCACAACATATCAAAGTTGTAGACCGCTCAGTGAACCCATTCCCAATATACATAACCCAGTATTCATGTACATTTTTCTACGGGCATGCTTAGGTCAACATGTCCACCCCACCCCCCACAAAAAATCCTGCGTATTCCCCTTTAAACCTGCTAGTGTGCTCTCCTTGCGTGCAACCTGGCTGTTAGAAATTAGGAAATTAGAAATCAGAGTGTAGTTTCTGTGAACAACCTATGGCCGTCCTACAGGCACTTCTGTGCTTGCGTCACTGCTCGCAGTCAGTAAGGCGCCAATAAGCGCACCTTGCTAACGACTAGAGTGTGGCGTAAGGGCACCTGATGACATCATCACTTGTACATTATAAATGTGTGCAACTTGCATTATCTTTAAAAATACTTCACGATACAGTCATTTCGTACAATTGTATGTCAGAATCATATGCAAGCACTCATGTGCTCCCCTTAAGATGTGGCCACTCCTCTCTAAGACCCTCCACAGGCCCAGACAACCCAAAATCCTTTTGCACTCGTATGGGTGCTGTCTAAAGCCTTATGTTTGTCCTGTCATTGCTGCTGTCTCCTTATGAGTTATGTTGCAATATAATTTAAGTTATCTTGACTTTTGTGTAAATAAAACTGTGGCAGTGAAATGGAAATGATGTATTAGTTGTTTTTTATTTTGCTATTTGTTCATGTATCGCAAATGATATCACCATTGTAATATTTATCACTAATATTGCACGTCTTCCTCATTGTACAGCCCTATCAAGCACCTTGTGTTGTATGCATTTGAAGAAAGTTCCTCCACAAATAAAACTATTAATTGACTTTGAGGCTGCTTACATTCCCTAGTGTTATTTTAGGTCAACTTTGAGGTTTTTGTTGTTCTGAGGCTCATTTTAGGGTCTATTCAGACTTGACACATTTGATTTGCATAAAGTAAACCAGAGTTCGTTTCCCCCCAATGATCTGGAACAAATTTTCAATCTTACACTAACACTTAAGTGTACACATTTGGACCCATCTTTAAATGTGATTTTGGTTAGTTACCAATCAGACTGATCTCTGGTTCACTCTGAGTTTCAGACTAAGGAAACTCAGGGCCAAAACGGTGACTGTAGCTGGTCATTACGGGATATAAACAGAGTAGGAAGGAAGCTGCGGACAAACGCAAAGCAATGATGAGACGCACCATTCATTGAAATTTGGTCGGATGAAGGCAGGATCATTAAAACATTTTTTAACATGTTCCACGTTGCACCTCACACCGTTTTCCTGACAATCTGTGTGTCATAAACATTTTTCAGCGTACCTTCTTTGTTGACGTCTCCTCGGTGAGTGCCTTGCAGGATTCCTCTGCCGCATCAAAGTACCAAGTAATTTTGTGTTGTACCTGACGTTGATACAGACGTTCAAAAGTGGTCAGCAAAATATGAAGTTTGAATGAGTGAATTATCAAGTCAAGGATCGCAAAGCTTAGGACTTCCTTAATTCTTTCTCTCATTGTTTTGCTCCGCCCTCGTAATTCCTGGCCAATGACTGAAGAGATCTTTAGTCATGTGGTTTTGTTAAAAAGCTTTAGTTTGAAATAAAAATGTCTGGTTGATGGTTCAGGACTCGATCTGGACAAAATTAAGTGGACGTAGTCCAGACCAACAAACTTTTCCAGTCTAAACACACCCCTAGTTAGACATGCCAGTGACACCTTTCATGCTGTTTTTTGCAATGAACAACTAACTTTTTTGTTGATTAATGAATTTTAACACAAAGTAAATGTGAAAAGTATTCAGGTTCTATCTTTAAAAAAGCACTTGTGCTTTAAAACATACATTCAAGGTTAATTTGCCTTCTGAAGTGGGAAGTGGCCGCAAAAGGAGTGTTATAAAAAAAAAAAGGATAAAAATGTAAATACAAAATAGGTTTTGCGCCTGTATGAATAAAAGGGATAAATAAGACGGCGGGAGACATCCACTGCAGTTTAATTGTGTCCTTTATTTCCAGTCAGTGAGTTTTGCTTTGACAGTTTTTGGGGTTTTCATCATGAAAAAGGGAGCAATGGGCTGACTGCATTAATGCTTTCCACTGGCGCAGTCTTACCCTTTCACATTTATCTCCAGCTCAGCGTATTACAACTATAGATTCTCTCTCCTTTGCACAAGACAAATGACCTTATTACCACAGAGGGCCATTCTAAATAGGATCATGTCAGGCATGTCAAAATGCTTTTGAGAAAATACAGACCTGCTCTGTGAGCCGTGCACTGTTTTTCTGGCAAACCATCAAAAGCACATTTTACCCACCAAACGAGTTTTAGAGCTTGTTTGGGCTTTCAACTCGCATCAACAGGATCATCCAGAACCACTGGCCGTCTCACCGCCGGCCCGCTTCTTCATAATTGAATAGTTTTATGACGTTTGTGGAAAAGCACCTTCTCCTTTTGTTACTGAGGACACATTTATTTTAACATATTGAAGTTTTTTCCTGTGCACTGACAGACGTACTCCTGAAAGGGCGCTCTCCTGCCCAGGTTTACCGACTGTGTGGGTGTATGTGTGTACACTGAGTGTGTTTGTCAGGGCTTTTATTCCCCCGGGTTGTCATAGCACTGGGAGGGGGGGCAGGAAACATAGGCCAGGCACGCAGTGTTCTCCCTTCTGGGAAATTAGCGTCCGCAAGCATAATTACAGGATAAGATGGGAAGGCCTGGATTCATTTTCCTTAGTTGTTTACATTCTAACCTTTTACATTATCTACAGATCACTGTGTGAAACTTTAATTAATGCAGCTCTTTGTGAAGCTGTCTGAGGAAACAAACGCCAACATGGCAACAATTTACATGGTTCAAAACACCTGAACTAAAACTCTATATATACATATATATATATATATATATATATATATATACACAACAGAACTGATGGAGGGGTTGGTGACTTATCACAGACCTTCAAGATTATTCCAAAAGCATTACAACATAATGAGTTCTATTTCATTGAATAATCATCTTTTAAGGCTTTTTTCTAAACGATACCTAGTTTAAAGAAGTTTTCATGGTTAACTGTCATTTTTTTTAACTTGTCATTTGTGTACCTCTTTGGTTTAAAGTGAAGCTACAGAACACTTTAAGGCTTCAGAAAGCGTACAAAAACCGAAAAAACAAGTGCAGGAGAAACATCAGGAAAATGCACTAAATAGTGGAAAAATGACACCCACACTGTAAAAAAACATGGTGTCAGATTGATTTCTATGGTAATACTCAGATCTATTTTATGTGTTTAATTCTAATTACAACTAAGAACAATGTTAAAAAACACATTCTGGGTCCTATCGGTTTATAGTGTTTTATGACAAAGCAAACTTTAAAAGCAGTCAAAAAGACAGACTCAATAGTTAGTGTTAGAGAAACATTCAAGGATCCCAGCAAAACTTTCAGGAGTGTAAATGCAGAAATTATGGAAGAAAAATGCTTTTTTACAGTTTAATAGTCTGTTTTCTCATGAAAATATATATACATATTCATTCTAATTTTTAAATCACTGTTGCTTATTTTTCAAAAGTTTCTTATTTATGGAAAACTTGCCCAGGATTACTGAAGTCCTCATTAGTTGGAGAAAAGTTTCTGCATTACAGTTTTTTTTCAGTCAAGCCTTGCATTTTGTCGTAAACATTTCAATATTCCCACTTTAAAACTGTCACACTATTAATAATAAAAAAAGGATTTAGTCAAAAGCGGCACTAAAAATAAGCCAACATTTCATGCCAAGAAAGGAAAAGCTAAAACTTCAAAGCATGGAGAAGTTGGCAAGTTCTTCTGATGATGAGGGCTTTAAGCACCCTTTCCAGCGCTGTTTCTAGCTAACAATTGAGAAATCTTGTGGCACTAGAAAGATTTTAAGAAAAAGAGAGACCTTCCTGATGTGAATGTCCTCGGCAGCTCCTTTCATACCACAGGTTTAGCCTAACTCGCCTTGCTACTGTCTGAGTGACTCTTCGGATCATTCATCCTGGCTTTAGCCCCTCAGGTGAGCTGTGGTCTTCACTCGATGTTTATGCAGCTTGTCAACATCTGACAGCGGACAAAATAGGGCTGGCAGCTGGCTTGCCTTTGCCTGATCAGTGTGGACTGTTGGCCCACAGCTGAAGGTCAGAAAAGGCCACGCACACACACAAAATCAGCATGTTTGTGAGGTGATTTATAGAGGAACAGGGAGACATCTGGAGGACACTAAGGATGCTGAAAGATGTCCAAGTAGATTATGGAAATTACAATCTGCACAAAACTTAATGTCTGATGATGGAACTGTTTGCTTTTTTTTCTTACTTCTGTGTGAAACACGTTCAAAAGATGCTGTTTGTATGCACCAACCTGCTTTTCTCCAAGAAGACTGACCCAAAAATAAAGTTATTTGGCATGGACATGAGTTGCTGAGTCTCTTTTCCACACTCCAATGCAGTTGATCACATTTAAAGTATGTCTTAGGTGATGACAACATTTTCACAGAACAAGTGCTGCTTTAAAACTCCCAAAAAAGCACTTTTTTTTCTCTTCTCACAGTACATTTAAAAGCCCCACAAAATTGTTCTGTGTCTTGGCTAAGCTCTTTAACGGAGACAAAACAGTTGTCATTTTCCTAACACCACCTAATTCCCTAAAATGTCACTCTGATTTGTTCAGCTTGTGCTGAACGGAGAGAAACACACGTCAAAGTGGGTGATGCTGCTTCCCTCTCGGCTGTTTGCCTTTGAAGATCGATGCTTCTGGAGATTTTCTCCACCAGATAAAATCAGAAAGGTCAGATCCGGCTCCACAAGGTCACGAGTGCACCCCTGCCCTTTGTGACTGTGGTTTTCTGGCTTTCAGAAAAAATGATCTGCAGCTTCAAGCCACTTCTTTAAAGAGTGAAGTTTCTTTAGAATCTTCTTTTTAAACATCTTTCCATTCTTGTCTTTCTTTGTTTAACAGTGTGTTCAGTTGAGGGTTAGTGGTTGCAGATGGTTGAAGAAAATTATCACAATGAGACCATAACTGTCAGTTGATTAAAATGTTCAGTTGATTACATTTTCATCAGTAGTTAACTCACGATTACCATGTTTTTTTTGTAGCACAGTTCAGAAATCTGAGACAAAAAGGGCCAAAATTAATTGAATGCATTGAATAGCGAAAGTAATTCAATGTAGTTTCAAACTGAAAGATAAAATTACCTAAACCAACAAACTTTGAGCATTTAATTTCCATTTTTTCCCTAAGCCTATAATATTTCAGGATTCAAACTCACAATAGAGGAATTACATTTGTTACAATGTACAAATTTAAAGTGGAATCTTGACAATAAAATGTTTGCTGTGCAAACGAAACGTTTCGGTGTCTGGTCTCAAGTGATCCATGTCAATACTAGCAAGAAGTTACGCCAAGTCACACAAGAAAATCCGGTCAATTTTCAAAATATAACCAAACTTTCACAATAAAACGCAGCGATTGACAAATGTGATCATATTTTTGTATCTAAACAGACTGTACAGATGAAAATAAACACAAAAAACAAACACACAGGTCTACATGGTGGGAGTGCGGAGCTGGGGGGTGGGGGGTGGGGGGTGGCAACAAGTCAAGATGGACGACTTAAAACGAATTGCAGAAGTGAAGAACTTCACCATGATGGCAAAAAAAAGCTCTAGCAGAAGCTTCTGTTGACCATCGTGGAAAAATACGCATCTGGTGTGATAGCGGATACCTGCCCGCACTCCGTTCAGCGTTCAGTGTGGCCCTTGGCGTAACACTTGAGCTGTTGCTGGCGAACAGCAATTAACAAACGATCTTTGAACTGTCATAGCTCTTCAATTATTTACACTATTAGCGTAACTCCCATAGATGCTGAAGTGGAGAAAGGAACATTTTTGCTGATATGCAACACTTTGCAGTAGTAAATTATTGCTACTGTAAAGTGTATGCAACCTTTATGGTAGTAAAGTGTAACATGCAATTTTCAAATGTAATATGTTGTATGCATTTACAGTAGTAACGTGTAGGCCACCTTGATCCAATCAGTGTCTGACCAGAGCTCACGCAGGGGCGGCGCTTGAGGGCGAAGGCCTGCGCTATCCTCTGGGACGAGCTCTTTCTTGACTCCTCTCTCTTTGTGTGAGGTGGGGAGACAGGCCCGAGAAGTCTCAGTTGGGCCAAACTGTCGTTTTCCCAATTGGGGGTCAGTTAGGCAGCTGTCCCGAGCTACCCTTCTTCCTCCTATGACCACATATTAGGCTGATTGGAGGTGGGAGGGGTCAGCTTGCAATGCACCTCGAGGGTGAAGCTACTTGGCAGTGGTCCCCCTCCCTTGGTTGCCGCATTTACGCTGTGACAATATACACTCCAATACACACTCACTTTACACCAGGAAGGTGGGACCTCTGATTTTCTGTCCCCTGCCCCATCCCTGGTGGGGGAGAACCAGGCCCTCGGTAACATCGGTCATGTCCCTTGAGTGCTGGCGTCCTGAGCCCTCTTTTCATGCAAGGAGAGGCAAGTTCTCTGGCAAGACCATGAACTGAGGATCAGATCACATCTGAACCTGGGGGGTCTGTTTCCCCGTGGTGCTGATTCTCTTTTACCTTCACTGTTTTCATTGGAGTGACTCTTTAAGGTAGTAAAGTGTATGCATCAATTTAAAGTAGTAAAAGTGCACTTTACTACTACTTTAATTTAAACCAGGTCAAACTTTGACCAATCTGGGCCTTGGATTTGGTAGTAATGTATGGATGGCCCTTTTAATTCACGGAAGTACTAACCGTTTGAAAATTGATCATGAAGGAGAAATTGATATTTGTAGTTTGTGCCCAGCTGGAATTTTATGATACAAAGTCTTTCATAAATCAGAATAGAGCTGTGAAAGAAAAGCCTGGTCAAGATTCACAAGATTTCTACTGTTTCTATATTTTTCACCAAGCCTTTTCTAACTGTAGGTGACAGACATGCGCTAGTAAACAGCAGAAAGAAGAAGCTCCTCTCTGCTTGTTCAGTGTAAGCAACATAAGCTTAAACCACTTTCTTGAATCCGCCTCAAATGCCTGGTTAGCCTGGTATCATTAGCCTTGTGGTTAAATAGTCAAACAAACATCTTTGCAAACTAAAAACAATCTAGACTTGTGTAATGGTGTGTCCGTCTGCTCCTTATTATTTATTGCTTCAATAAACCCCTATTTTTCTGAGCTGCTCCCACATTTACGGCTGAGTCTGTCTTCAGCCACCTTCTAGCCATCCTGTCCTATCATCTTGATTAATTCTGTTTACCTCGGAGCAATCATTGTAGTGAATGGCTTCTGTAATTTCAGCAGACTGTTTTTGAAAGTTTGCAGGCTGACCTCAATTCTCCTGTTCTCTCTTTTTCCTCAAGGTTGAAGACATTTAGTTATTAGGAATTTAAAAAGTAGCAATAAGATTTCCCTAATCTCCGACAGCTTCTATCATTTGGTTCCCCGCAGCACAAACAGCCCTCATTTGTATACAGGTAGATTAGAATTGCACTCTGCAGTTGTTATTCACGGAAGCATACTGCTTTTAGCATTTTGATTACTCTGCAGCAAGGATGATATTTCATTCCACTTTTTTCTCAATCTGTGGAATGAAGAGAAATCATAGTAAATGGCTCTGCTTGCTCTCCCTCTTTGCCTAATGATCATGAAGGAGAGAGCCCCACTCCAGCCACAATGCCTCCTGATTGCACGGTCCTCAGAATCACCACAGATGCCATGTGCTGAGACTCACTTTGTCGTCACCCGTTACTCATATAAATCCCCAAAGTCTGCATTCATTCTACTTCAACAGCTTCCTGTCAGGGGTCAAAGAAAATGTGCTTATATCCGTCCTGATTTCAGAATATTTGGAGCTGAAGCAGGTTTTTTTCCCCTTGTGATTGCAAAAAAGAAAAAATAAAATTATGGATAAATGGGGCTTTTGCACGGCAGCAGCAAAGGTTATTATAGTGTTGTAATGGAGCTTAATATAGGAGGTGATCCATCTCTATATGTGGGTAGTCAGAGCAGAATGTAACATCAGTACCAACTCCATAGACTCAATTTAAGCTAATAACATTCTTTCAGCTCAGATTTCCTAAGTGTTTGCTCTATTACACTGTACAGTATTTTTAAAGTTTGCTTTTACAGAGCTCTGATTCTTCTTCCTTTAAAGTTTGTTCTGCACTTTCACTTTGTTCCAGGAGATTACTGTTTTTCATGTAGCTTGAACCAAAGCTCGCAAAGGGCAGAGACACAAAAGCATAAAAAAACCCTTCAGTGCCTGGCCCTGCCACTCCCTCCCACACTGATCTCAAATGGAGCTGCGTAATAGACCAATTTCAGCTCCGCCTGAAGCAAACCAGTCCTTTTATTCATGCACTCGGGTCTCTTCCCTTTTTTGGCCAGATTGCCCAGGCACGAGGAGAGATTTACCCTCCCTGGGAAGATGAAATGAAAGAAGATGGTGGAGCTGTAAAGTGTCTGGAAAGGTGGTACAGGGGGAGAACATTATGCATGGTAATGAAATGTTTGGACGGCTGGCTCCCTTTGAGCCTCCTATTGTTCATTCCGCAGGCTTCCAGGGCGCTGCACCTTCAACTCCAAGGTCACGGCAGCTTAGCAGAAGAGGCCAGGCCCTCACTTACAGTATTTGGGTCCCCCTGGTGGAGTGCAGCAGGTCCAATCACACCATGATCTGAGATAACAGGGAGTCTTACCTTGCTGCAGACAGAGCAAGGAAAAGGATCAAAATGGTATGCTGAGATTTATCTCTGCATAGGAAATAAAGCAGCTTTTTCAAGACCAACTCTGATGAAAATTGGTTTTATATAGTAAAATGCCAGATGGATGAAATATATGAGGAAAATTAAGCTTAAAATTGCTTTTCCGATTATCTCTTTATTCAAATCATTGTGAATCAGGAGGAGATGAAAAATGTAGTTTAAAAAAGACCTTATTTATGATGTCGAAAATATGCTGCTTGCTTGACAATACTCTGGACATGCCTTAGTTTTCCTTCTAACCCCTTAAAAAAATGAATGCTAAAAACGGCATCATCATCATAAAAAAAGGCCACTGGGAGCAATTTTACAATAGATCAAAAGATGATCATATTTAGTCTTTCATATTCTATATATTTTGACTGCTTTAAAAGCTACTTAAATGTTTTACTGAATTTCTCTGACTCTTTGTTTCTGTAATTGCTGGTATTCATCAAGCTACAATCATTCTAGCTTAAGTTTTTGCTGCTTTTGCTATGCTTCTTGCAAGCAACCAGTCACAGTTTACCTTCGAACTGCCAGGTTTCCTCTTCTGTTTGTCCAAAAAGGCTATTTCACAAACTGATATGCAATAACGAATATGCTTTACCTCCAGTGGAGTCTGCATAAAGCAACGTAAAGCCCAAAGGGCCACAGATAGCATAGGCCTGTGGAGGCATCTCTGCTGTGTGAGCTGCGGCATACTGAACGTTCACAGGCCGAGACACGCCGTCGACAAGTGTGACAATGAAACCGAATCACAGGGAGGCTTTGTCGCAGAAATCAATTTTCACAGAAAGTGAAGCTGCACACTACAGCTTTACGCTGAATTACAGCAAAACAAAGAGGCATTACCATTTTAAATTGTTTTATTTAACCTTTGTGCAACCCAAAAGTCAAACAAGATTCAAATTAGAGCCCTCATGTGTTTTACAAAGTGATGGAGCGTCATCAAAGAAAGCCTTCTGGGTTCTTTTCAAAGGGGAAATTTAAAGTCCTGCTCTGATTATCTTTTGATCTAAATCCAAGTGTTCAAAGTGGTCTTCAGGCAGGGGTGTTGGAAAAAGTTGATTCAGCGATATATCTCGATATGTTGTTTGGCAATACTTGTATCGATTGAAAATGCTGACAAGGCAGTATTTAATTAATTCTTTCTGAACGTCCTTCAGCGTCTTACTTTTGTTTTCCACCTAAACCCCTGACTGCTAGGTGGCAACACTGCACACTGAGCTTATTCGAGCAGCTCTAGAAAAATTGCAGCTTGTGGTCAATGTCAGCCTCGCAGTTTTTGTTGTTATGAGACATGTACTTCTTAGTGTTTACTTGGGATGAGTACCCCACCGAAACTTTGTGCCGTGTTGCTGCCAGTATTGTATAAAAACTCAGCTTTTGGTGCTTTGTAGCGCCTCAGAGAAGAATGAGTGAAGTGGTGCAGCTGTGGTCATGCATGGAGCTTCAGTCAAAATGCTGTCGGCCGAGCGGGCCAAAGTTCTGCTAAACTTCACAGCAATAGATTCTAGATCAGCAACATAATCAGAGAGATGTGTATAACTTTTGGGTCTTCCGATTTACACGAAACTTCACAAACATGTCGCCAGCCACAGAAGTTTCATTGATCTTTGACCTTGGGAAGAGGCCCCCCATCTTGAATTTAAAAAAAACAAAAAACAAAACGACACCTTCAGTACCAGCTACAAACGAAAACTTGTCCTAGGGATTTTCCTCGATCGTTTCTCTTCTAGAGCATCATTGGGAAGGCATTGTTACGTCAGCCTTTGACCTTGAGAAGAGGGCGCAATCTTATTTTCACAGAAAACACTTTTACTACCAGCTACAGTCAAAATTTAGCCCTAGGGTTTTTTTTCCAGATCACTTTTACCAAATCACAATTACTCTTTGTTGCTAAGGAAATTCAAAAGTTTACTTTTGCCGATTCTTCTGAAACTTACGTCAATCTTTTCTGTATCACCAGGTGACCAAAACATAAAATGGTATCTGTACCAACAGAAAAGCCGCCATTTTAAAAAATGTGCTTTTAACATTCTTTGTCACATACAGCTCAGTTGTGGCTGCTTCACAAGTTAGGTTGGGTCAAAGTGGGCATCGATGGCGGCAGTGGCGTGTGGCAGCAGGCGCAAAGTGCCTGCGGGCCATCCAACGCCGCTCATGGCTTTAATTTATGATTGTCACTTTCAGCTAAATTTTTTTAAAATTGTGTCATTAGAAATTGGCCTCTGAGGTAAAGACAGGACCACTGGGGCAAAGCACCCCCCTTCCTTCAAACAAATTTTTTTTTGTATGCTCCTGATTTACAAAAATATGAATAAAGAAATACTCAGAAAAAACAATTTTACTCTTAATTTTTCTAAATATGTCCTCGATCATTAGAAAAATGCCACAAGATCCTGTTTAAAACACCCAAAGCACTATTTTCTTTAGAGTAGGTTTTTAAGAGTCAGCTGCATTGCTGTTAGGGATATACCATGAGCTGTGAAATGAGCATTTTTGCATTCCTTGTTCACCAAATGTTCCTGAAAAGCTGGCTTCCTTCAGATTCTTGGTGCCCCGCATGAGCACGTCAGATGGAGAACAGCAGTGAGGATTTGGACAGCACGCTTTTGTGTGCTTTGACCTCAGCTGTCCTCTTCTCCGTCTGATCGGATTGGGATGCAGTTGAATGACACGACTGTTTGCCCATGCCCAGCAGAGGCCGGCTGGCATTCAGCTCCTGCCAAACCGGCCCTCTGCTGAGACGTCTCACCGGGAACACATCCCTCCAATCCATCTCCCAAATCTCATGCTGCTCACCCAAAAAGAAGAGGGACTACAGTAGCCCATTTTCCACGGACTGACACCTCTAGTTATCAATATTCCAGATGGTACCCATGCACACTCAGTTAAAAGGTAAATTATTTTTTTTAGTAAATCTTAATCAGCAAACAGGTTGGTTTTAGCTAAACTCAGTTAATGGGTTTAGTTTTCATTTTCTCTGATGTGTCTTATCTGCAGAATGTAGCTGCATCCTTTTCTAGACTTCCTTTTGGTGGTGCTTGCTCCATGTAACACAACAGACATAACATTATAAAAGTACAGAGGGGTAAAGTTGTGTCAAGTAATTCCAGTCTGAAGCCCAGAGGTCTTGGCATGCCCTGGCCTGTAAGAAAAAGTAATTGGTCTCCCAGTTGTTTTTTAGTTGGAGGTTTGACTGCTTCAGTCTCATGCAAGTCTGAGTCTTTTGTACTTTAGCTCAACCATGAAACTAACGAGACATAAAGCCAGCATTTCAACAGGACACCTTCTCCCCCAGTGTTTCAATTGGAAGATTGCCCTTGCAGCTACATTTATTTCCTCATGGGGGCACTGTCTTCTCCACGCATCAATTTAAGTGAATTGATCATGAAATTCACAACAGTTGCATGTGTAGAGCCATTTTAAGCATGTTCACTATTCTTTTATCTCTTCTACCATTTTCAATGAGTTTTATTTTTTTGGAAAAAAAAAATCATTTCAGCGACAAAGTTCTCCACTCTAAATATCATATAACATAACATCTGACACTTCAAGTTTTTGGAATGTTCATACTGTGTCTCACTCAGACACTCTTAACTTATCTAAACATTAACATTAATATTTAAAATATTGGACTCGCAACACTGCAAGCAGATGGGCTTTTCAAAATAATTATTTCTCAAGAATTATATTTACTAATCTTTTAAACCAATCTAAGCAATAAATATCTGTATTTCATAAGCAATGTGTTGATTTCTGAAATGGGGCTGTCAAATCTGTTAAAGGAAGGCAGACAAAAGTGTTTTGCAGCATCTGTCATTTCACTGCTTTGGTCAGTCATCTGCAAAGATTTTGCTTTATCTGAATGAGCAAACATCACGCTTGAATCCACATGGAATATGTAGAACGCATTTTCTGCAAAAAAAATTAAACAGATAAACAGAAGGGTTGGTGCATGCCTGTAAATGAAGAATCTGAAGTTATATTTAAAAAAATGAAGCGTATACATGAGGGAACATTGGCTGCCCAAGTGAAATGAAGATCCAATGTGAAATTGTATTCCGTGGGTGAAACTACATTCCCTTTGATAGTGGATAGAGATGCTGACCTCTGTTAGGCACCAATTGGAACTGATTTACCAAACGTATAAGGAGGCGGAAACAAACTCAAATGTCATAAAACAGAAATCTTTTTAGTTTTGCAGTTTTGAGGCAAAAGTACATTTGGAATCGAAATGTGCAACTTTTAATAGGGCTGAATGGCTCAGATGACTGAACTGATAAACCAACAAACTGAAAATGAAACTTTGTTTTAGTCTGCCAATTTATTTGTGCTTTTCAAACATTTTTTGCCAGGAGAGTTGAAATGTTTTACTTTAGGACTCCTGCCATTGACAGACTAAGAGAGTTTTAATAAATGATAAATGGCCATCATTTTCAGACCCTGTTTTTGGTTTGGTTTCAAAATCTTGCTAGAAAGAAAAAAAAATGGAAGTAGAGGATTGATTCCTCCTCCACTTTACCTTCTCAGTATAGCATGCACAACTGGAGATCCATCAAGTTGTATTATTTATTGATCATTTTCAAACATGAGTTTTATTCTTTTTTCCAGCAGTTTAAACATTTTTTTCTTGGGTATAAAAATGAAAATCTTTTTCTTGTTTCTTTTCTGCCCCATGGATAGCTCACAGTACAGAAAAAACCCTCACTGAGTTATATTGAATCAATGTGAATTACAGCTAAAAAAAAAAAAAACACTTGTTTTCAAATGGCACCCCCCCATAGACCTCATTTATTTTAATCACAGGACCATGCACTACCCAAAATCCACTGACGCGTTGCTTGGACGTGGCAGCTGTTGTCTCGGCCACAGCCAGCAGTAATAATTATCATGTGAGCTGTGGGAGGCGGCGGTGGAGGGGAGGTGGTGGTGGGGGGTGTTCTGTTGATGCCTGGAGGTGCTATTACATGGGGTGCTTTAGTTCAGATCCCCTAAAGTATACCCTGGACTCATCATGATTATGATTGGGTTTCCCAAGTGGACGTTGAGCTTAAAGCAGTTAGAGGTTAGTAACTGGCTGTTGAATGAAGCTCTCCAGAGTTATAAGATTATTAACCTTTTATAGATTTACACTGGAAAGGAAGTCATTTCTAAAAAATTCCAGTGGCAACTCAGTGGATTTCTTTACATAGTTATTTTGTGATATTTATGTTGGTTATTAGTATTGTACCAATAAAATTTATTTGGGCCCAATTCCGAGTCATTTGATTTTATTTTCCTATACTCAGTACTGATTAGATATATATTTAAAAATTTAACACAAATCCAAGTTGTCCTATTCTTTTGTTTTATTACCATCTTTTGCCATTTAAACAGAGAACTTCTCTGAATCAGCTTGAATAATCAAGTAAAAATAGTGCAACTATCAACTAGAAAATATTGTTAACTTTTAACTAGGAAAAATAGGTGATAATATGTCATGTGAAAAAGTTTGGTGACTGTAGCTTTTGTATTTTCAGAACCGTTGAACATTTTTTATCATAAGTCATTCTTATCTCCATTAAAAATACAAAAAATTAAAAATGTCTTTCTTTAAAAATTGTTGTTGCATGAATAAAATGAGTAGTAGTATATGAGTATTCATGACTAGTTCATATCAATGCAGCCATTAATAAGTTTCTGTTGTTACATAAGATTATGGATTTTCTTTTCTTTTTTGATCACCTTTTCCTAAAAACTTGTACTTTATAAATAGTCCCTCGGCAGTCATCTCTCTGTTTAATTCTAATCATGGAGAATACAAAAAAAAAATGTTTTAATGCCTTTGTAGGCCTTTTGGCGTTAAGACAAACCAATAAAGACAATTGTTATCGGTTCCAAACTTCTATTTAAAGAGTTATGACCCTAGAAGTCTGAATCTGTGAATATTTCGCTAACTTTATTGGACTGTTTGTGCCCTTGCTGCTCACATTAGTCCTGTATTCTGCTGCATTTTATGACGGTAAAATGCTTTCATCCGTTCATGATATGCAGACTTCTACTAAGACATTTATTTTAAAAAATAAGCTTGAAATATTTAGCACAGATCAACATCTGTTGCTGACTGAGTCTGAAATTACATGATCAGGCCTGACTTCCCATCATGTGATCAGATTAGGGCATCCCTTTTAAGTTTACTCAAAAGTTTCAGAAGTCTTTGCAACCTTTCCATGTTGAGGCATGATTTTCTTGAGTCTATCCATCCATCCATCCATCCAAAAATTTATTTCACATGCTAGGAAGAACTCGTACAAGAACCTACTTTGTTTTTAGATCTTGCAACAAAAAAATTTCAAATTTCAATTAGCAATTCTATATTTATTTTATAAAACTGTTTGAAAAATAGACAGAAAGAGGCATGTTCAGAGCCCACTCATTCCCTTTTGAAGTATCAAGCTTGCTGGAGCCTTGGGCGAAGGTGGGGTTCACACTCAACAGATCGTCAATTGTTGTAGGAACAAATTATTAACATTCATTCCGAGGGACAATTTGGAATCATTAACCTACAAGTACGTTTTTAGCAAGAGTGCTATGAGGCAAAAGTGCTAACCACTATCCCACCATAATGTCTTCTTATTGAGACAGTAATATAAAATGAAAGATCATATTGCAAAGGGAAATGTGCTGTTTTTCTTGTTCGAAGACCAAAATACAAATAAAGGTCCTTGTAAAGATTCCTTGAAAGAATGTCAAATCGATATTCCATTGTTTATAGCAGGAGCCAATTACAAGCCACATTTCCATTTTTATGTACTGTCAAACATCCATTTTAGAATTTCATCTTGGTTTTATCCACCTGTACGTTTTATTTTAGAGCGGCTTTGTTCTCAGCTTTGCTTGATATGTCATCCTGATCTGCAGATTTTATTCTTATATTTAAACAAATCTTTAATGGATTCTGTTTTGTCAAATGTTATACAAAAGAAGCTTTTGCTCAAATCTGACACATTTTGATTAAACTACATTCAAGCTTCTAGATGTGGTAGAGCGATGGTAAGTGTTCCACCGATGTTTCTCCTTGTTTTTTTCCAGAGCTGTTTCTTCATTACTGCTGCAGCTCCTCACAATCTGGCGTCACGGTGATAACGGCAGGTATGCAAATGAGAGTGCCAGTCCCAAACAGGAATATCAAAAGTCACGTCAATGCAGTGTCAGAGATGCCTGATAGCAAATAAACTTTTAAAGTGTTGCCCACACTGCCCATTCATGTCAAAATCTTGCTCACAATGATATCTGTCAAAACTGCCACTACTGTCAATACGTTAAATTTGAGTCTGATCCAGCACTGTTGGAGTATGATTGTGTTTAATGACACCGCTAGAAAAATCCAGCCTGACAACCTTCATTTAGTACAATGAATCAACAGCAGATATCATTTTTGTTCCTCGTCTAATATTTCACATTTGTTCCCTTTTTCAGTGCACTTATCTTTTCTTTTGGTGCAATCTTTACTTGTGCAGTGCTGAAATTATAATTTTTGACAATTGAGCTGGTTGGACATTTTCAGGCCTACTGTTCTCTAACAAAGACTGTGGGTGGAAATTTAGTCAGAGGCTGTGGGCTTATGAAACGGTAGTCAGTCGGGAGGAACGTCTTTCTGATGGTCAGAAAATGAAAACGCAAAAGCATGACGGTGTGCTGGGAAAGAGACGCAATGGGGATTAGAAGTTTATACTCGCAAGAAAGTTAGTCCAATCAACATGAATGTAATTTTCCTCCGGTGTTCTGCCAATACTGGTTCACATCTGTTTAAACTGACAGATCAATGACACTTGGACTGTTACTGCTGTTGAAGTATTTGTCACCTCAGATCACACTTTCACATCTTTCACTGACACTTTTAGCAGATTAGAAACCTGTCAGTCTTGTGTGTGTGTGTGCATTTGTTCAGTTGTGTGTTTATTAAGGGAAATCCGACCACCAGTTTTTCCAATGTGCCAATTACATTCAAAACGTGGGTGCATGTGATAATGTCCTGGATGAGCTGATTTATTCATATCTCAAAAAACGCAGATGTTTGGTGACCTAGAATTCAACCCACCAACAAGGCAAAACAGATTTTTATCCTGTAATTTAGTTGGAAGTCACTTAAATTTTGATGAGCAGCAATTCAAATGTGAAGGAGCTGTTATTTGTATCTAAATGCTAGCACGGGTTTTTCTTTGCTATGGCTTGTCCCCCCAAAGTCCCTTAAATACAGAAATTACTACACAGGTTGGAATAACTTTGATTTCATGTTTTTGAAGTGACAGCTCAGATGGACGAGGGCTGCTCATTCTTTAGTCTAAGAGCTTACACATTTCTTTTTAGAGCTAATCCACAGCAGCATCTTCAAGTGCGCACATCCCACACTCAGAATTAAATAGAATTAAAAAGGTCAGCTGCTAAGAGGCTGGAAAGAGCACATCGTCTGCTTGAAGGAAATGCTAACTGCTCTGTGTACATTTGTTGTTCTTAGTAAAGCAAACGACCAAATGCAGCAACGACAAATGAGGAAACACAGCAACATCTGGCATCACATAAAAACAAGTCACTTCTTACACAAGTCCATTTGCATCTCCAGATGAATGTTTAGGAATATGTAAATACCAACAAGCTTTGAAAAATGTCCCAAAATGTCCCATTTCACTCGCTCCCAAAAGATTTCATTCCTTGATAATCTGTGTCAGTTGTGATATCTGTGGCGAAGCCCTGCGGACAGCAGGGTGGAACAGTGGGAAGTGTGAAAGGGTGGGCAGGAGGAAGAAATGAAGCTGGAGGGCAGAAGCTAAATAAAGTCAAAGCTGAAGGCCATTTGTTATAGGTTGTTCTTCCCCTGAGCTCAACCACTTCAGTTGGAATTTTCCAGTGCAGTTCAAAGAATAGAATGCAGCAAAATTATTTAAGGTCATAACACAGTCTTCAAGTTTCCCAAGATGGGTGTTTGTTTTCTGTCCATTTATATTCTATTCGGATAGTTTGACCATTGAGACCATTGACAACTGGATCCAGTGAGTGCGATTTCATCCATAGAAAACTGCTTTAATATGGCTTCATAGACATGTAGTCTATTCAGTCGTCATTTTTTTTGTAATATGGACGTCGCCATGTTGCAGCCAGACAACACTCGAGTTTGAGGAATCTTTCAAATAAGGTGTTTTTAACCTAATTGGACATGGCGGCCAGCAGGCACCACCTACTTTAAACTGAGGCATTTGATTGGCCAGTTTGTGTCAGCGATAATTCCCAACAAGGTATATGATAAATCATTGGATGATGGGAAGCACTTCGCAGTAGAAATATGCTTTCAAATTATCGTCACTTCGAAGGCCATTATTCCGCTTATACCATGGTCAATTATGGAAGAAATAATAAATCAATTCTTATCAGCATAATCTAGTGGTTTTTGACTTTCAATTTGGTTTTTTCCACAATAAGTGGACTTTTTGATTTGCGGTGCGACTCTTCATGGTCAAGGCTACTGAGCCTACACTGACCTCGCTCTGCCTCAGTGGAAGAAAGTAGTATATAAGCTAAACATCATGTTAAGTCATACAAATCATCAATTCAAAGGGAAAGTTCCCATCTTACTGCTTGTTTTGTCCAGATGATGAAGCAAAAGTTGGTTTGAAAAAAAAAAGATTACTAGATTACTATGCTTGCAAGAAATATCCACCAATATCTCTGATCATTAAACGTTTATTAACCAGCTAACAATTTATTTTACTTTTAAATGGTTTTACTCTTTTTCAAGCAATATGGTCAGCAAAACAGAAAGACGGGTGACAAATATTTAAAATAAAGGAATTATAGCCATTTATGGTAAAATGTGATAGTGATCCTGACATGTCCATCATAGAACCATTCGAAGAATAAATATATTTTCCACTGTTTTATGTATGTCCATCTGTGTTGGAAAGAAAATGTATGTCCACCAATGTTCTCAGTTTTTGTTATTCCGGTTACCGACAAGTGTTTAGACCAGCGCAATAATGGAACATTCTGGCTATTCGACCAGAACTTCTTTTTTAGGTGTCCATTGTCACTTTTTTAATAGACAACCTGCAGACTGTCAGAATTGTTTTCATCTGACCCATGGACCATTTTTTTAACTATCAGTGCAAAAATTGTTATTTTGACAAATAGAATGATGAGGAGGGAGGGGTTGCTCAGGCCAGTTTTTACCCTCTTACCCAACACAGTAAAGTTACGTTGTAAAGATATTATGTCCATATCGTCATCAACGTCAGGTGTCGGTCCGCTGAGGGTGCAGTATGTTTCTCCAGGCGATGTGCTTTTTGCAACGTCGAGATTTTATGTCCACAGAACGTCTTTATGAAAGTTAATTGTAGTTTACATGCCGTTGTTATAGACATCCGTCTTCAACGTTGGGAGTATGTTCCCTTGAGGGTGCAGATTGTTACTCCAGGTGACTTGTTTTTTACGACATCGACTAACATTGAGATTTATTATCCACAGGACGTCTTTAAGAGGGTTAATTGCAGTTCAGATGTTGTTGTAGACGTTATATTCTACATGCGTTTTCAATGTTGGGTCTGTCCCCTGAGGTTATAGAACGTGACGCCGGGCGATGTTTTTTTTTTTTTTTTTTTTATGTTTCACTAACCTCCAGCATGGACGTACGCAGGATGTTTTTATAAGGGGTTATTGTAGTCCAAATGTGGTTGATGAAGACGTTTTTCATTTCAGATGCTGCCAATGTTCAAGTTATTGTCCACATTGTCTCATTTGTAGTGGTTATATTAAATTAAATAACAATGCATTCTAATTTTCAGTAATTTAATGTAAAAAATACACAACAAGAATTAAAGCAGTGAAAAAACAAACAAAACATCAGGGAAATACTACACTGTTTGGGGTTTCTTCACATTAAATTCAGAGCAGCTCCTTGCAGTTCCGATTTTCTCCACCCTTTCTTTTCTGCTTGTGATTCAGATGATTAGATGTTCTGCAGCATAAATTCTTACAAAGTCCTCTGTTGTTATCTTAACCAGCACCATAACTCTTTCTGCAAGAGTATTAAAAAACAAGTTGCTAGAAATATGTCAACATAGTTTTCAGTCACACACCAAGTCCCCGTATTTCTAAGTAAAAATATGTTGCTTTTGCAGCCGCTTGTGAATCTGTAAAACTTATATAGCTTTACCTCTGTCCCCTTCAAATTGGAGACCTCTGTGTTGGGGGCTTTAGTTATAAAGTTAGTTGCTTGTTGTTTTTGCTAACTTTTTTGACTGGCGTTTTCTGTTTGGGTTCAGACGTGCTGTCTTAGTGAGAGTGGAGCTGACTGATTAGCGAAACTTAAATGACAAAGACGCATAACTTGTTTGAAGTGAAAATTGAAATAATTTTCTGGGCCTAAATTAATAAGTAAATTTCTGAGCCCTTCCCACAAAGGAAATTTTCACATAAATTAATATGTACGTTGTAAGAAGAAGACAAAAATTGTACACAAAAGTGTAAAAAAACACCAAAAATTCAAATCCTGCACAGGTTCTCAATGTTACCATAATGACATATTAAAATGTATATCTGATGTTCAAATGTAGAACTAAATTTTAAGTTGAAGTGAGGTTATTATATAACGTTCAATAGTGGACAAAATATGCATGTTGTATAGACATCCAAATCTGGTCTTTGTTGGACAGACCCAAGAGAGACTGAATCTGTACATCCATATGATTTCTAATGAAAACATCAATCTGAGGTTCAAAAATTGAAATGAAATTGATGTTGAAGTGAGGTTATTATTAGACGTCAAATAGTGGGAAAACATTGACGTTGTATAGACATTCAGAACTGACGTTTGACGGACTGAATCTGCACGTCGATATGATGTCTTAATATATAGCAATTTTGAATCAAAATTGACGTTTAAGTGAGGTAATTTTTAGACGTCAAAATAGTGGGCAGAGCGTATAGGTTCTATAGACATCCAGAACTGGTTTTCTACTGACCGGCGCAATTTATATTGAATCTGCACGTCCATGTGACATCTCATGTTTAGTGAGTATATACAGTCAATGGGTTTATCAGAAAGGAAAGGCTTGACTTTGACCAGCAATTGACTGCTGGCTCAATGAACGACAAGGTTTTCTTTGCTAACCATTCTAACTAATTCTAACTAATGGGCAAAGTTGGTTCAAATATATACGTGACGTTCACTAACAAGGGCTGCGAGTTCAGGTAAATGTCATTCACCATTAATAAAATAATAAACAGTGTGTGCAGAGGGGAGATGTGGATTTGAAAATAGAATGTTTGTTTCAGCATTTTAAATTTAGACCATTTTTGCTATCATAAAAGGCTTACTTGCCTCCAATATTTAATGCTAAACATTTTTTTTGCAAAGCTAAAGTTATCCTAAAGAAAAATGAGTCATAAATGGTGACTGGAGAACATCATTTTAGAAGTAGAGTGGAGTAAAAGATGTAACAAACGCGGTCCTTCCCTCCTAGTTATAAAATACCAACACCCTTCAGAGTTCATATTTTGAGGTTTTTCTTCCTGGTTTGAGCCCCTCCTCCATCCTGTCACGAAACCAGTGGTTGCCAGGCAGATTTCCTCCTCAGGGTGACCCTGGTTGTAGTGCAGTAACTGTACGAAAAGCCTCTCCTCATCTGTGTGACTCACCTACCAGTATTTGCACCAGGGCCTCTGGCCTCTTCCACTACATCATAGTGATTCCAACAGACATGACTCCCCAGGCGCTGCTGTATTAGCCCTGACCCTCAAGTGGCATACAACCCTCCCAACCCATCCCTACAGCCAGAAAAACATGCAGCTTTGTGTTAGTCACTGGATCTTGTATCCCTGTCTGTCAGGGTGATGGAAAGAAAAAGTTGGTTCTCAGTTATGAAAGGCTAAGACACAGTAGACCAATCAACGAGTTCATGTTACTATTGAAGTTGGAAAAACAAACATAAAATGTACACGTGCAGGTGTTTAATTTTAACCCTTTAATACCAAAAATGTCGACAGAAGCATGAAATAAAACACGCTCTTTGGACTACCATAACTCCTCAACTCTTTATGTAACTTCAACAGATTTTGACATAGAAAAAAGCAGCTTTTTGAAAATTTGCAGCACTTAACAAAAACTGCAACATTAACAAGAAAGTTTTGCATTATGATGCAAATTGGTTGGTCTACGTTGCGTAAACACTTCACTGAAAATTGCCTCATATCCGTGCAAGACTGCTTTGTCAGCTTAAGAATTTGTTTAAGGGGTATTCAGACTGCAAATGTCCTATGATCCTGACAGAATCTGCTTAATTTGGACCGGATCGAGTCCTGATCCTTGCATTTGGTCTGCATTCGGACGACTTTCAAGCGGACATTTCGGTTTTGAACTAAAACTGTAAACAAAGCAACGTGATCAAAAATCTCTTCAGTCATGTGTCAGGAATTACGAGGGTGGGGCGAAGCAACGAGAGAAGGAATAATGGAAGTTGTGCTTTGCAATCCTTGTTGGGATAGTTCACTTATTGAAACTTTTTATTTTACTGATCAATTTTTAATGTCTGTATCAACGTCAGATACAACACTTTGCTACGCTACTTTGGTACAGGGGAGGCATACTGCAAGATGGTTTCTGAGGAGAGGACATATTGATTGCTGGGAAAAGACATTCCGTTGTGTTTGTATTGTGTTTGCTTCTTACATTTCATTTTGAGAAGCAATGTGTATCACATCAGAAATGGTTTCAATGAGCCTGCATTCATGTGACATTTTAATGAGTTGCTGTGTCTCATCATTGCTTAGGTTTGTCCACACCTCATTGGTTGCTTCCTTCTTACTCTGTTTACATCATGTAATGCCCGGCTACAGTGGCCATTGTGGTCCAGTTGTTCCGCTCCGAGCATGGAGCCTATTCAGACTGAGGAAACTCAGAGTGAACCGGAGCTCAGTTCGTTTGGAAACAAACAAGAACACCTTGAAAGATTGGTCCAAGAGCGGTTCCTGGTCCCAGACCAGGGTCTGCTTGGGTGTATTCAGACTGAAAATGTGTTTCGTGTTATTGGGGGAAACGAACTGTGGTTCACTTTCAGCGAATCAAATGTGTCAAGTCTGAATATACCCTAAATTACATTATTCCCTGGTTTATTGCGGCAATTTTGTTCTAAAAACAACCCACGATAGGTGAAATCCATGAAGTACGATTATAGATGTTTTTTGGCTTTATACACTTTTCTTAGACACGCACTTCTTACACTTTTTGCTCTTGTTTAAACTTTCAAAGTTCAAACCTTCATAGAAAATGAAGTCCAGTATTATAGAATAGAAACAAAGATCTGATAGCTATTGAAGATTTATGTAAATTTGGCAAACTGAATGCATTCTCTACAGGAGGCTCTGCAGGGAGAAGATTGATCAACGACAGTCTACAGCCAATCAGGATGCAAATCACAGCGCACTGTAAAAAAAACCCAAATTTTACTGAACAAAGCTGCAAAACATTAAGACTTCAAAAAATTAACTGTGATATAGGTGAGGGAACACTGGAATAAAGGCATTGTTAAGTTAGAGTAATCTAAAGAACATCAACACTGGAGCTAAACTCTAGTATTAAAGGATTAAAGTTTGACATCTCCATCTGCTGATCTTTAACCCCCTGCCCTTGTTTCCTATTTAGTCCCTGACTGACTGGGGCATGTTATAGAGTGTGTGGCTCTTTGCTTTGTTTGTCATAAACTGACTGAACATATCCTGCAACAACTCAAGGAGTGCCACATCTTTGCCGTGCTTGGAACGAACAGGTAGTACAAGCTCTCTGGATTTTCAAGCCTTGAGTCCTTTTTGACAGACAACAAGGCAGATTTTCCAACTTTTCTCTGTTCTACGGAGGCAGTAATTGAAAATGGAGGAATCTTTGTGAGATGACTTAATAGAGATGTCCTAGTCTTCCTGCAAAGCGAGGTTAATAGCATTTTCCAGTTCCATTACCCCCTGAGATTGGCTTCAGGTGAGTAAAGAGGCTTCACTGGACAAGGAGAAGTGGTCACAGGCCTTCTCAAACTCCTCTTATCTCTACTCGCTGAAGGCAGCTCACCTGACAATCATTCATGTCTCCTACTATCTACAGAAAGACTCCCCTCCCATGTGCATGCCTATGTGGCTGCACTGTCTCAAGGAACTGGTTCTTAACAAATTGGTGCTTTAAAGATGGTGGGGGGCTGTAATTAATGTGTCGGCTCACTTGTATCTGCTTTTCTGAAAGTTGGGGAGAAATACTTTACTGCAGCATATCCAGTTTTGCCTTCAAGGACCATGGTTGCTTGTGTAAAAAAAATTCTTGATACGTTGCAGAATGAAGATTGATTTTGTTCTTGTGAAGTATGAGAGACACCTGAAGGAGTTTTGATAAGTTAACCACAAGGGATTTTTTAATTTAAACTTTTTTAGGCACCAAAGTGAACAGAAAATGAAAATTCTTCTCTGGCTGGCTGGATAATTTCATTTATACCTACGCAGAAAACCGTCTTAAACGTTTCTGTTTTTGTGGTGAAAACTTCTAGACAATGCATATCAGCCTGACTGTCATGACTCAGACTTGGGCAAGGAATTTTATACAGAGGGAGCAATTTAATTCCTTCATAGTTTTGCTTTTTTAAATGAAAAATATTTCAAAAAGTACTTCTCTGATCAAATCACTACCATTTGTCTTCATAATTTTAAAAAGATTTTAAAACATTGTTTATGCACCATTTTTTTGTGTTTTAGCGTAATGCTAGCTGCATTTCAATTAAGTTTTACTTTTCCAATTCTCTTTAATGTAATCATAAGGATAATAAATAAAATCTAAACCAGAGATTTTTTTTTACACATCATCTTAGCTGATGTGGGTGACAGAGAGTGTTGGAGGTAACAGATTTCAAAGTAACACATTTTTGCAATTTAATTATTTTTGTCACTACCGGAGTAACGTTTCAAATTAAAGTCCAATTGATTACAATTACTGAACTATAGAAACCCTTGTTATTTCGTTACTTAGGTTTTGTAGGCTCTGACGTTTCTTTGAGTTAGATGAAATGAAATGGAGATTAATACAAAAAATTTAGCAAATGGCACATCTACGAGAATGCATGTGCATGCGGAGTTGGTTATCAGTCAAAATACAGACATGGCCTCATTGCTACAGTCATAGTGCTTTCCAAACTCGCTCAAAGATGAGACGAAAAGAGGTGCTGCAAGGAGTCCTGTCATCCCCACAGCAGCAGGTGAGCAGCAGAGCAGAGACCCGCCCTGTGTACTGATGTGTCGGTTACGAATGAAATGACTCTAAAGCTGCTCTTTGGTGTGGAAAAAAAAGCCTCCTTCCTGAGAGCCGTTTTTTTATATTAATTCACCTTTTTTTACTTTATTTTTCTCTCTAAGCTCCACGCGACTAGTGATCAATATGAGTTTGGTTATTGCTTTAAAAGTATAGTTATTTTATTAATGTATTTTTACCTTTAACCACATAAGTCCTATTGAGGATTTTAACTGTTAAATGAAAGACAAGAGGACCTTATTCGTGTGATTCTGTCATTCCCTTGAAAATGTGTATTTGAGTGAAAAAATGGGTAATGAGTAAAATAATTTAATTACAATTTAGATCCAGTAACTAAGTAAAGTAATCAATTACTTTTTAGAAGTTAATTCTGGTTACAGAATTATACAAATACTTTTAAAATAGTTATGATTAGTGAAAATAAATTGGAACACTTAGTTGACAACCGGTTATTGTTTGATGCAGCTCCAACTCTGTTGGTAAAATCCAGCAGTGAGTGGAAAAAAAGTTGAAAAATACTTCTATTCAGTAAAAAAAAAAGTAACATAGTAACTTTCTTTAAAAGACATTTTGTTATGATGACCTTCTGGATAAAGATCTTGTATTTCTTTGTATTATCCTTTGTGACAGACCTCGGTAATTTAATAATGACTCATATCTGAGTAATAAAAGAGAGCAATAAAGTTTGAATTCTGAATCTGAGATATATCTGCAGATGATCTCGCTGGTTTATTGCAGCTCTTTATTATGCATGCAAAGTCCTTGGATTGATTCCTAGTTAATTCAAATCTGCAAATCAGTTATCAAGTGTCTTTCAATTCATTACTATTAACAATAGCAAATCCCGCACCTTAATTGAGACTGATTTAAAACCTCTGAGCAACTGTTAACTGGGAAATAATCAAGATTGTTGCAATTAGGTGAGGAATGCACGTTATGACTTCATTACAGCTCAGTTGTTGAGGAAATGTTCAGCTAATGGTTCTGTTTTCACATTAGGTTAATTCATTGTTTGTGGATTCTGTTTTTGAGATTTCAGTGATCCGTACTGTTGATTATTCTTCTGTGAGTGTTTTTGAATTGTGAATTAACTTTGAATACGATTTTGTTGTGTTTTTTAATTTTCTTCCCATTAAAACATTAAAACACAAGTTAATTTATTTTACAATTTCAATTCCACGTGTTTAACCGGCAGTTCACTCGTTTGGCAAAGTCACATTAATTAATAGAATGGAGATCAGAACTTGGCTGAAAAAGAAAGAACATGGAGTGCACATGCAATCACAAAATTACTTCAGCATCAGCGAGGCATATGTAGCCAAGCACTTCAGAGCATTTCCACTGTTGTTCAGGTGTGTCCACCTCTGCATAGCAGCAGCAGCACTCTGATTCACTTTTTAGGTCCAGATGACCTTGATAAACCCAAGCCAATGTGCTTCGAAAATATAGTTCATAGTACCAAAGCAGACTTAGTTAGAATGTCCATTAAAATGTGATGCTGGAAACAGTTCATCACAGTTTGATTTGATTTCAGTGATGTTTTGTGAATTCTCCTTTTTGGTGTTTTGAATTTATTTTTGAGGTTTGAGCAAGGTTTGAATTTCTGCTGTGAGAAGTTAAATGAAAAATAATATGTCAAAATATCAATAGTAAACTAGTTATTTTAGTGCCCCCCCTCAGAAAGAATTGGAAAAAAAACAAGCAACGGTCCCCCCATCTAAACCCCTCTGGAGCCAGATCTGATGTGATCTGTTTAACCTGTAGAATTTGAAGGAAAACTGGACTCCATCAAACCCACACTTCACTGTATTGGCAGCTTTCACGTTCTAAGATGGCAAAATATTGAAACCTGAAGAAAACTGTCAAGCTGCCGTCACTGTGAGGAAGACCTAAGAAATGGGCCACAAAGATGTGTTTGACCACGTTTTAAAGACTTTTTAGTAGCTAAACATTTTAATAGTTGGGTTAATATCCAGGTTAGGGGGGCAACAATATTGTTTTGATTAGATTTTTTGGGGGGGGGGTCATGAAAGGATTTGATGGAGGTGATAGAGGGATGGACTGATGGAGTGAGATGGAAAACAACCGTGTTGACCTAGTTAAAGAAGGAGAGAGAGAGGTGATAGTGGAGAGCTGTGCTGCTGCTGCTGCATGGTGACTGTGGTGGTGGTGGTGGTGGGGGGGGTGGGGGGGGGGGGCATGCTGGGCCATCTGGCGGCCCTGTAATTGGGTTGGGGTTTTACACCTGAGCGACATGCCTCTAAATAGACGGCTGGAGCGGAAAACAGCGGCGTTATGTGGCCCGCTGTGCGGTGGTTTGGATTGACAGAAATATCAACTTCAATCAGATTTTAATGCAACTCTGAGACTTAAAAAAGAAAATAGTGGCATTCGGTGGGATATATTCAAGGCTGGCTTTAGGTAGAATGTAATGATGGCAGGATAGATATTAAGTGCACCTTGCAGTGGGTATACAGTATGATTACCCTGTCATGACAGCTCTTTGAGAAAGAAAAAGGTCAACACTCTTTGGTGTTCTGTTGAGATTAGTTAGCCCCAATCAACTCCAGCAGTAAATGAGACCAGCTTTCAAGTGGACCGCCTGCTGCCACTGCAGAAAATTAAGATATTGCAGAACTTGTCATCTTATGCTTGACTGGGATAGCAAGCATATGGGTTGAATGAATGTTTCAATTGTACTTTTCTAGAGTTGTCCTTCTCGCTCTTGGTTTTCCATTTTTAGATTTGATTATTTCAATCAATCAAAACAAACCACAAAAAAAACTACAGATGACAAACAAAGTAAGTGTATACAGTATATATACGCAAATATCAAACTTAGAATAACAAGTCATGAATTAATTTGTAAATAAAATAATAAGTGGGAACAGATAAAGAAATATGGACATAAATAAACATATGTTGCATTACCTGCAATAGCCTTTGACCGAGGTTTAATCTGTGTTACATTTACCACATTATTCATCTTGGAGTATTGGTCTAAATCATCCTCTTTTTTTCTTGAGTATATCAATCTTGTTGTCTCAATATTCATTCTGGGCTCATAGTCTCTTTATTTCTTCAATTTACTTCGAAACTTGTTAGTCATTTGACATTTTGATGATTTAATCCATTGAGTGTATATGAGAACTGGACCGAGTGAGTCTGACGTCACCCATAGAAAAGGGCTTAATTCTGGCTCCAAACAAATGAAGTCAATTCAGTTGCAATTTTTTTGCAATATGGACGCCTCTATGTTGGAACCAGATGACATCAGTAAGCAGTGATTTGTTCGCTCCGAGTCATTGGTGGTTAGTTGCCATAGAAACAATCAGGAAGAGTGAGCTTGTTGGATGTCCAGACCCCTACCACTTAAAAGCAGGCTATACTTAATTTGTCAAATGTTTTGAAGGTTAGATGTGAGGGCAAGTTGTCGCCTACATTTTTGAGGCATCTGGTTGGTCAGTTTATAACTTGCAACTAACAACTTGCAGTACTGAAAAACTTTATTTAAAAAAAAAGTTAAGATTATCAAGAACATGTTTAAAAAAGATAGCAGAGCGAGAATGGTTATTCTGGCAAACTGAGTAATAGCTGTTTATTAAGTTTATGGGATTTTGGCTTCTTCACTTCTTGTTTGGAACGCCAGGGGAAGGGGCCACTGAGTCCAGTCCTCATTTACAGTCAATTACTTAAACAAAAACTATAAGGCATATAAGCATATAAGGAATTTGACTGCAGAAAACCTATGCTCTAATGTACAAAGAAAGAACAAAGCTTAAATAAATGTAAAAAAAAAAGATGTATAAAAAATGTAAACAGATAAATGCAGGATCCCAGGAATTTGTATTTACAAATATAAAGTAAAATGCAAGTTTATTTTTCTACTAATGATTCCATAGCTCAAATCATGTTTTTTTTTTAAAGAAGCACATAGTTTTCTCCATATATTGAAAGTTACTTTTATTTAGAAACGTATTCATTCATTCATTTTCCAATCCGCTTTATCCCTTTCGGGGTCGCGGGGCTGCCGGAGCCTAACCCGGCTACTCATGGGCGAAGGCAGGGGACACCCCTGGACTGGCCGCCAGTCTGTCGCAGGGGCCACAATCACACACCCATGCACACTCACATTCACACCTACGGACAATTTAGAGTGACCAATTAACCTCTGAAGCATGTTTTTGGACAGTGGGACAGTGTCTGAAGTTTTATTTTCCACAAACTTACAAACCCATGCTGGAAGAAAAGTACAGACTTGTCCATGTTTTACATCAGCTTGAGTTTCCAAACTGACCAGCTCTTTATCTTCTACTGACACACACACCCAAAGCATGATCAATTCTTTTTCCTCCCACATGTACTCTGTAGAGCATCACCGCGCTTTATTAAAGACCTCGCTCGTGTTGAAGTATCTCTGTCACTGCCAAGCGGGCTTTCAATGAATCAGCCTCCACACTAACCTTGCAACATTTCAAAGAGACCGAAGGGAGGCTGAGCTAACATCGACATGCGTAGGCGTTCATACAACTGTGAGGCAGCTTGAGAGGCTCAAGGTAACCAGTGGTTGCTCAAAGCGCACAGCCATTCTTCTCCTTAAATAAAATTTTCCTTGATGAATCATTTGTCTTTCATTACATTCTGTGCTTTACTTGGCACTGTGTTTTTTCAGATCTTCAGCAGAGGTGAGGAACATGTTGATGGTGGAAAAAGATGCTGTTGAAAATGTGTTAGCCAAGTGTTAGTCACAGCTGGAAGGTGCAGAAATAGCACAGAGTTTTCACAGAGAAGCAGCAGTTGATGTGGAAACCAGCTGATGGGTGTTAATGTATATTATTGTCTCAAATGATTTGAAGATGAATTTCCATTAAGTTTATTGCCATCTTGATTAGGATCTAAAACAACTCGAAAAGGATCTTTTTCTAGGAGAAAAAAAAGGGGACAAATTTTGACTCTGTGGGTTATCCAGGGTTAAAAGCCATCATTAATACATGACTAAAATAATCCTTATTTCTACCTTTAATTCCACTTTAAAAGTCTGATCCTCCAAATACCTGGAACCTTTTTGAAATCAGCCATGGAGCCAATGTATGTTTTTAATAACATAAAAGAACAAAAACAAATCAGATAAATAAGTATAAATGCAAGAAGAAATTAGACAACTGTCATAATCAGATTATGATGTTAACACAATTACTTAAGCAATGTGATAACTCAATAAATTAGATATCAGTTACAGCTTCAGGTTTGATCATTTTATCAGGTTTTAACCCCCCCCCCCCTTCTCACAGTGAAATTACGAAAGCTTTTTTTTTTTTTTTTTTGCGCTCAACACTTGGTCACCTGGACTTTAAAACAATTGCAACTCCTCCAAAGTGTCTCGGTTGCCATGGATACATTACATGAATCATTTTATAAAACTGCAGATACTATCTGAATACATCTCATTATTGATATTTATACAAACATTCCTATCTGCGTTGTTGTACTTGCATTTTTCTCAATTTGCCATTCACTTTTGTTAAATTTAAAAAGTAAATAACAAACCCCCTACTCAAGTACGAACAATTTACAAATAAGTCTGATCTACTGTCTAGAATTCATAAAATTAGACCAAAAAAAAAAAATGTTGTTGCAAAGCTTAAGCTTGCCAGTTTGTGTAAAACAAAGGTTGCATTTCTTCTTTCAGTTACAAGATTCCCCAGATTCTCTTGAGCCTTTGAAGCTACACTGATCACATAGGCCTGCAGCCCAGACTTAATGGTCACAAGCATCATAAAGTAGGTTTTGATCTCAGCCTTCTCCAAACACTCGGACATCATTTTCAGAACTACAACGTTGTATTTAATATGTAGAATTACTTCCTTGGTATAGCACAGTCAATTTCTCCTAAAGAAAAACAAAAGATTTTTGGTGGATGTTCTTCTAACAACTTTTCTAGACTCTTACACCAGCTCTTCTTGATTGTAGGATATTTTATAACATTTATTCTATGACACTGAGAGCACCCCTGCCCCTTTAGTATTTTGTTATTTTTTTTATAATTAGGGGAGTAACGATTAATCGATTATTTGTTAAGTTGTGATATGAATTGAATCGCTGTTGAAATGAGGCAGGTGTGGCAATGTTAATTATTTACAAATACAGTTTCTTTTTGAAATGTCAATGAAGCCATTTTCATAGTTTCTTAAATCTTCAACATTTGAAATAATAATTGATGGCACAGAAACCTTTCTGCAGTAGCCTACTGTCAGTCAATTTAATGTAAAAATATGGTCAAGTGTTAAGTGAAAACTGTTGTACGTAAAGAATATTAAGCCATTAAGCTGAGTTATAGTTTTTATTTTTCTTTATACTCTTGAATCTTCATGGTGACAGACAAATTATACCCTGCACAACAAGAATATACAATATTTCCTGTACATTGAAATTGTTATGGTGTTATCATCATAATATTCCCCACAGTGCTTAGATGCAATGAAATATCTAAAACTGCGTCACTTCAAATGTTTTCTTTGGTTAAAAATAAAGACGGCGCTTCAAATGAAAAAACAAGAAGTTCCTTCTTTGTGCACACATATATTGAGGTTTTAACAAGATTCGTGTAGTTCTTGAGGGAAAAACTACTGTAAGTATCCTGTGCTGTTTATCTGAGATGATGTGGACATTTTATGTGGAACTGGCCTCTAATGTTAAGTATGGCGAACAATTCAAAGGATGAGGCTTCTGTGGTGCAGAGCAGAAATGAAGAAATGCATAAGCACTCACACTATAACAGCAGCAGTTAACATGAGAAAAGTGTGGTCTCCTTTGTGCCGTCACAAAAGAGCTGCACACTAGGCAAACACACCTGCTGTGTACAAAGAGCTCTGTGGTGCACTTCCTCCCTCGCCCCTGCCACACAATTTTTATCCCATGAAAGTACACACTGTCAACCGGGAGCCGAATAAAGATTGAAGCCTTGTCCTCTATGAGAGGAATAAACAATGATTTTATTACTGTCCAGTGATGGTAATCCGGAGTTTGAGCAATGAGCAACTTGCTTCGTTCTGAATTCTGAGTGCTGGCCAATTCATCCTGGACCCCAGCTGATGTTTACTCAGGCTGAGCCTGCAGCTGCTCACGCGGTCTGCGTCAACTCTGTCATCTGACGAGGCGAGCAGACTGCCTCTGACATGCATCTGTCACAGCAACCCCCCTCGCTCTGAAAAAAATATGAAGAAAAGAATATCTTCCTCTGACTGCTCCCTCCGTCTTTTTCTCTTCCTGACCAGCATCCGCCTGGCTGCCCAGCAACGCCACAATGAATGAAAGTCGAAGGGAGGCACTGGCAGCGGCGGCCCCGGCGCCCACCACAGCATCCTCCTCTATGGCGGGCACCAACACCACCAACATGGCCAGCCCAGGCACGGGCGAGAAGGACGAAGCCTTTTCCAAGGTGAAGAACAAGTTCATGAATGAACTCAACAAAATTCCACGTGAGTATGTCTGTAGCCATGTCTTCTAGAGTGTCAATCTAAGGCCCAAACTCAAAGTGCTACATTGTGTACTTTATACCAATTTCAAAGAGATGTTGGTGTTTTTCCTTTAAAGTAAGTTGTTGCTTTAAAGCAAACAAAAAACATCATTATTTTTAGACTCATCTAACAGAAATGCTTTATCTTTTCTTTGCCACAAAGTACAAGGTGTCTGTTTAAACTGATTTTTAGCTTCATAACTTCTAACTTTATTTACGCCTTTCAGTGTTTACAAGAGCATATGTAAAACAATCAGGTTAACCGTCTTTGATTAAAGAGTTGAATAATTTGTATATGTAACAAGGGCAATTGGTGGGGGGTTTGGGGTCATGGTGATTTTGGACTTTTAACTAAAATGAAACATTGTTGGATCATGACAAAAAAGTGCCAATGTTAGCATGTAATTGCATACAAATAATTGGCGATTGTGGATATAAAAAATTATCCCTAATATAGGGTTGTGTCAGGAAAAGGGGTCCGGCATAAAAACTCTGTCAAACCAAATCTGCGGATTGGTTATGGCAACCCCTGACAAAATGTGCTGAGAGGAGAACAAAAAAACATCTTAATAAAGTCTGCATACCGTCTAAAGTCCACATACGGTCTAATGTCTGTGTGCGGTCTCATGTCTGCATAAAGTCTAAATCCCGAGTGCAGACTAAAGTCTGCATGCTTCCTAAAGTTCAAATAGAAATAAACTGTGTAATTGACCCTTAAAAACTTTGCGCATTATTTTCTAAATACGTGCAGCCAGTGCTGAGTTTTATTATTGGCCTCACTGACCTGGAGGAGGGGTTAGGGTTAGGTTAATGCGTACCAGCAACATTTAACCGTGGCCGTACGTAAATACATGTAGGCAATGCAGATATGTGCATCTTGGCCACACTTAAATACGTGCAAATAAGACCAGCCTCTTTTGAGGGACACAATTTGTAACACAAATTCTCAGAATTGTTTATGGCTACGGAGCGGCATTTCCACATTCAAAAGCCGCCTACAGAACTCATACACCGTCTTAAATACACTGCTCCTTTGCTCTGTGACATGGTTCTCCTGAGTCCGGCAGCTCGCCGGACTGTGCTCCATAGTCTCCTCAGGAGTGCACACCATAACAAAGCACACTCTAAGCTGCAGAGTCTAGCTAGTCTTACGGTTCTCTCACGTAGAGCAGTCAGCCGATCCTGTTCAAGTTCCGAATTGTCCTCCGGAGCGCCATCCACACATAACGTAAAAACCAATGCAGTACTGGCCAAGAATCAGAATAAATTGTTTACATGCATCACTCACGGATCAACAATCTGCGTAACCCACCCATCTCAATCGGAATTTTTTTTTTTTATCTGAATGAGTCTGATCGGGTCAGAGGATTCCGAATGGCATGTTTACATGACGCCTTCTTATTCTGATCAGGCTTTCATTCCGATTACTTGTGTCAAAGTAAACGCAGCTAAAAACCATGAATGCAACAGCACACTTTGTTGGAGTAAGCATGAACTTGGCAAAAACATTTCAAGCTTTTTAATAATTAGATTTATTTTCATGAAACCTGTTTTAAATGGGTGGATGTTTTTTTTTTTTTTACCCTAGACAATATACATTTTGTTAAAAAAAAAAAACTTGATCCTCTGACACACCATTAACCCTCAGTACAATCACCTTTTTTCAGAAATTCTTAGGTTTAGGGTTTTAAGTGAACAGATGGCCTAAATAAAACTCCATGAAAAACTTTATTTTTATTTTATCTATCAGTTCTTTCTTCATTCCTGGTTGCTAACTGACCTAAAGGGATTTAAAGTACTGGTATAAATGCTTGTATTTCATGTTTTTCTCTGGTTATTTTGATACTACTTAATCTGCACTAAAATATGAGAAGGAGCAGCAAAAAGCACTATACTCTGATACTTTTTTTTTTAATAGTCTTCACCTCAACTTTGAAACTCGTCAGTTTAAAAAAAAATAATCACATTACTATGAAAATAAATATTATACTACTGTTATCTTCATTTGGCTGTCTTAATTTGATTTTTAAATTCTAGTTAATATTTTCAGATGCTTCTAAACTGAAATCATAGAAACCTAACAAATTAAATTAAATCATTTGTTAACTCAGTGACTCAAATACCATGCAACAGTCATACTGCATGAACTTTTGTCAGTGATGCACAGTCATGATTTGGTGTCAGTTGTGGTGTTTGACACAGTCCTGTGGAATAATAAAACAACTTTTCATTTGACACTTTTCTGCCTCATTCAGTCTGTTAACAGTAGATACATTTACAGTCTATAGAAAAATATTAGGAGCGGCAGCTTTGATCTTTTTTTTTATTATTCTGTTTGCTGTCAAATGACTCCATATTTTTTACAGTTCATTTACATTTGCCTGGAGAAAATCACATGGTCAAGTATGTGGGAATATGGTTGTCTTTCTGCCATTACAGATTAGGATATGTTTGTGCATCCAACAGTTTTTGCTTTCAGCATAATACTAAATATAAATATTCCACAAACCCACCTGGAAATTGTTTTTCTCTCTGGTGGTAGAAATGGCACTGATTTAGATTCTGTTTTGAGCTTCAAACATTGTTTTTGTCACTAAAAAGGTTATTTTTTCTTATTTGTCTATTTATACAATTCATTCAATTATCTCATTAAAGCAAGATGAATCATGAATGTAAAGAAGCAAAAAAAAATCAAACGTCTATAATCTTTCCATTTTTGTCTTCACATTTTTTGCGCAATTATGTGAAATTTACATGTATAAAAAAATTTGTTTTTGTCCCAGCCATTTTTAAGTAAATACTTTCAAAAGTTGCATTTAGATTATGTTATTCCATATTCAAAATTGTATTGATCTCTGAGGTAAAAATAATGTTTTTTAGTGACAGATGCTGCAAATCATCCTACTTAAAGCTTAAATAGGTCTGTAAAGTTAATCGTAGATACACTTCAACTGTGAGAGACAGAATCAAAAAAAATCTATGAAATTACATTGTTTGTTTTGATTTTTAAAGAAGTTATTTGCGTAATGGTGCAGGAAATAAGATTTTGCACCTACAAACAAGCAAGAATGATTTTGAACTGGGCAGTAACTCACTATTGTCATGGATTGAAACCCTTCAGTGTTCCAAAGCTCCTCCGTCCTAAGCCAGGACAAACTCTGACCACTGTTCCCTCTAAGCTGTGCACGTGCGCAATTGCGCACAGCTCTCCCGCCCTTTGCTCACAGCAAATCTGTCCTGCCCACATTAAAGATATTTTTCTGAACATCACATAAAATTATCATGTTGTAGTAATGCTACAATTAAAAAGCCTGTGAGATCTGCTGTCGTGAACTCTGGCCTTATTAATGAACACAGAATGTTACACATCACAAGGGCGTCATCATTCTCTCTCTCCTTCTCACTTAAGGTGCAGAAGAAATAACCATAACAGGATAAAAGAACTAAGACATAGACAAAAACCCACACTGAAACCCCATTGCGACCAGACAGGCAAAGGGAATGGTATCCTACAATGTTTTGCGCTGCCAGATCTGACAGCAGGCCCAATGTTCCTGTCACCATCACTGCAAAATAGACCAGAGGTGCTCATTACTACATCTTTACATTATTGATCGTGATCGACCAATAAATTGCGAAGGACATGTGGGTAGATCACGGCGCATAAAAAATAAACAAAAAATATACAAATATAAATAACATTAAAATGACAATTTAATCTGTCATTGCATAATCATCCTCATCGTAAGTGACATCACTTGACTGACTTGCAGAACGGCCAATCAAACATCTGATACATACGTCACTGCATATGTGTGCTTTACTACACTGTGCCACATTCTGCTTGCCAGCAGCAATGACTGTCTGCCAGCTCGGCTGTGCGCCGGGTCTCGGTGGAGGATCACCCGGCACGCAGAAGCATTTATTGAGGTCCTGGCTGTGTGCCTCCTCGATCAGAAGTGAGATCGAGATGCCCCGTCTGGGATAAGGTCTACAATCACCGAAAAAGTGATGATAGACAGAAAAAATGAATTTTCATTTAGGGATGATAATTATTAAAATAACATTAATATGTACTTTAAAAGTAATACTAGTTATAATTAAAAATTGTGCATGATTTAAAGTGAAAAAAATGTAATCTCTAAAATGTCTATATCTTTCACATCCTCCAGACCATGACCCCCACCTAGACCACAACAGGAGCAGGACCCACCTCTAGAACTTGTTAAACAAACCAAAGGTTTTTGACTGTTATTATTGTTGCAAATCATTTATATTAGACATAATTTGATGAAAATTAGTGGTGTTGTTAAGTTTAATTCATTTAATAAGCTGCATGACTTGTTAAGACCTGAGATTTCTGACAGTTACATGTGACGACAGAGTGAACCCCCAGTGTTGTTCACCGTGGTCGAAGGAGTGCTCACTGAGTTTCTGTTTGCTCAGAAACACAAAAATTAGAGGGAACATTGGTCCTGACCCATCTAAGGTTCTCCATAAACCATCTAAATGATCCATAGGAGGATTTGGGGAATGTCATGTAGTCTGATTAGATCAAAATGGAACTCCATACACACTGTGAAGCATGACAGTGAAAACATCATGGTTTTGAGCTGCTTTTCTCCAAAGGGGACAGGACGACTGATCGATATTAAGGACAGCATGAATTGAGACAAGTGTGATGAGATTTTGGGCAAAAACTTGCTTTCATCAACAAGAGCCTTGATGATAAAACGTGGCTGGATTTTCCAGCAGGACAATGGTCCCAAATGCTTCGCCAGGACAACGAAGGGAGTGGTCATGTAAAACGTAGTAGTCTAGCCAGTGTCTGGACCTCAATCCAATAGAAAGTCTGTGGAGGGAGTAGAAAGTCTGTGGTGTCTAGTGAAAGCCCCAAAACATCACATTTCTAAAAAAAGATATATATGAAAGAATAGACCAAAATAGAAGCATAACTGGTTCAAGACCTACATGAAACATTTGACCTATGTTACTGACAACCAGAGTTACATTACTAAGTATTAAGATAAACTTTTGTTATTCACCACATACTAATTTTTGCTCCATTATAGAAATACATTCTTTAAAAATCCTACAATGTGATTTCCTGTGTTCTTTTTTTAGAATTGTGTTTTTAATAGTTGGCATTAAATACCTAAAATTACCTCTAAGTTCAAGCTCAAGAAATTGCTACAATAAGTTTCAGGATCAGGTATAACAGAAAATGTTCCCTTTGGTCAGATGCACCTAATATCCCGACAGAGTATTTTATTGTGCTTTGGTTTCCTCCCACATCATCTATTCAATCAAAAGCAATGGCTTTGCTCCTCTGTGCTGCCATTCGGATGATGAATGCTCAAAGACTTGTTTGCTCTGTGGAATATCAATATTGTCTGGAGAAAGTCAAGCAGCTAATTTAACAAGAAACTGTGAGAGCAGAAGCTGCAGTCTGGGCACCGCCCTCCACTGCAGAAAACCTTCCTTTAGGTTTATGACCTAGTTTAGGCTCCACAGGCTTTGGAGGGAGATGCATGAAGCTGGGCCTTTTCTTTGCTGGTTTCTCTCATCACGTCTTTGAGCTGGATGATAAATCAGCCTTCTCTTGTTGGCTGATCCAAAGTTATTAATTTTTTTTCCATTAAGATTTATTTGTTTAATATTTGAAAAATAGTGTATCTGATGTAATTGTTAAGCCAACTGTTATGTTTGTATAAAGTTTAATTACTGTAATGTGTTGAAAATTATTATGAAAGCATATGTTGCATTCAGTTAAAAAAAGCTTTTTTTAAAGCTTTTTTTTCACAAGTTTAAAGTTGTTTTTTTTAAGTTAAAAAAATTCAGGAAGAATTTTAATCTTGTGTCCCCTGCCCCATCCCTGGTGGGGGGGTACCTGGCCCTCAGCTACAGTGGTCATGTTCCTTGGGTGCTAGCTTCCTGGCCCTGGCGGCCCACTCTCTACACAGGGAGAGGGACCCCTGAGTTTTCTGGTAAGAACAGGAACCGGGGATCACAATCACATTTGACTGACCAACACAAGCGGGTCTCAGCTCATATGTGTTTGCTCAGCTGTTGGACAGGACAAGTAAAAAAAAAAAAAAAAAAAAGCAAAGGCAAAGAGGACAAAAAATGTCAAAGTGCAATACTCCATTAATTGTGGTTTACTGTTATTTAAGGAGTAATGATATTTTATTAGTTGCAACTATATTTGAAATTTGTATTAACAGCAATGCATGTATATGATTTGTTTATTTTTTATTTTTCGTGAGTTGTAGAATATATTCAATATTTCAATCAAAATTTTTTTGGGATGTTTAGGTGAACTTTGTTAACAGTCCTCGTATGTGTCTGATGCGTCACAGACACGAGGCAGAGCCTTTTTAACTTATTACTCTGGTTGTACCGGTAATTCTTTGTATGCATCATTACAAACAACAAATATCTGTTCATCGTGGACACTGACACGCTTCGGTCAGTTTTCTTGTTGGCAATCAGCTTGTAGTTTTCTTGAGGTTGGAGTTCTTAAATAAATCACAGTGAAAAAATTATCAAAATGAATTACAGAAAAATAATTATTTTGAAAAACACTCTAAAGGAAAATCTTAAAAGACACTGAAAAATATCTCAATCTCAAATCCTCTTTCTGGTCTCAGTCCACAGAAGTTTGCCTGAAAACATTAATAAAGACTACTCAAAACCAAAACAACAATTTTCCCAACATCTTTAATTTTCATGATTAGCTGCTTTGAACACCAATAATTTCTTTCATGATGTTGTCATAGTCTAAAAGTGAAACAAGGGGATTTTAGTTGTTTTTTTTAAATGTATTAAAACACCTGTAAATTCTTTTTTAAAGAGAAGAATATGCAATGCATATACAATAAAACATTAGAAAGCATTGTACATATTTTATTTTGAAAGAAAATCTTAGTTTATTCTTAGCCTACAAACAACTTTTCTCAGACATAATAAGAATTTAATCTTCTAAAGTAAACTCCTTGAAATGCATTGTTGAAAAAAATGTTCCAAAACCATTGCTAAATGGAAATATTTTTTGTCTAGATAAAGGTAAAAAGTCATTTGGAAGATTTTTGAGTAGAATTGCGATGATAATCATCAGGTCAGCACCACTGTCACAGATTGCTGGGTGACTCCGTCAGCTACAATCATATTGGTGGCTTAAACAATGCAAGTGGGAAAGGCCACGGGCGCTGTGCTGCTCTTGTAGGCATAACAAGATATAATGTCAAGGTTAATTGACCAACAGAGTCCTGTCACACTGGATTAGTGTGTGCTGGAAGTGGATTTAAGCCAGATGCAACACAACACTCTGTATATACACATGCAGCTCTTTGCAAATGCATCCAAGATGAAATGTTTGTAAAGTGTTTCTGCATTTATGAAATAGGATTGTTCCTTTTTATGCTCAGCACAGATGTTAATGGGACGCCATTGGTTTTCACAAACCTAACCAAGATGTGTGGAAATCTTTCTAGACCGCTTTAAAACAATGAAAGCTTTTGTCACAGATCCTGTTCATGAATCAGTGTCACATTTTAAAGGCAAACCGTTTCCTTAAAGTCAATTTTTTGTCTCATCACTGAATGACAACAGCAGTAAATTTACAGAATCATTCTGGTTTAAATGAGTGATCTTCACAAGATAAAAAGATGAAACTCTAAACAGTTGCTGATATCTGTAAAACCTTTCTTTAAAAATGAAGGCACTGAAAACATCAATCCAGTTCAAAATAATAATTTTGAACTGGATTAATAATAATTAAGTTCACACATAACTCTTGAACTGTAAAACTACAGTCTCAAATGTAAAGGGCAACGTTTTTTAAAGGGAGAGAACAAAATTACTGTACAAATTCTTATTTAAAATGTCTTGTAATTTGAAAGATGTCTGTAGTTTGAATCTTTTTTTAATTTAAGTGAATCATTGTCTTTTTCAATCGCCTCTGAGTTTTAGTTGCCATGGAAGACATGAAACTAGTACTTTAGAGAAAGTCTTTTTGTTTGAATTGTGTTATTTTTTTAGGTAATGACAATTTTACATTTTACATTCCTATCATGCAAAATATTACGTGCAATTATTTTTAATAACTTATTCTTCAATTTTACCTGTATGTCCTTCAGTTCGACTTTTGCACATGTGGACTCCCCATCAGTGCTAATGCTAACATAGTATAATATTCAGCTCTAATTAAAATGGAAGTGTAAGAAACCAATAAGATTTGAACACAAAACTTCTGTTTTTTCCCCATTAACGATATATTCTACTGTAGAAAAAAAAATAATAGTCCGATAATAGTTCTCTTCCTCCTACTGTGACTGTAGTCTGCTGCAGAACACCTGAGGCACATCTCAGTGACTCAAAATGTCAGCGAGTGAAACTTGACATTTACTTTATTTAAACCTATACTTTGACACTTCTCACAACCGCTCAAGAAGGTGGTTTAGGAAGTTTATCTGTAGTGAGCTAAACCCACCACTGTTACATTATAGTCAAAACTGCCTGGCTTTGAGCTCTTAAGCAAATCAAATTTGACCCCTTTCACTGGCAGATCACCAATCTATGATTGAAAGCCCTTTGATGGTAATATTTTCAGTTGAATTCATTTCTCTGCTGCTGTGGAAAATTAAAGTTTTTTTTTCTTTAAAAGAAGGTTTTTAGATTTAATATAGACTCAAAAATTGTATTATTCCTTGTTCTGAAAAAAAAAAATAGTATAAAAGTGAAAGAAATGGATATTTCTTTTAAATGTTTGTGGGTTTTACCACAGTTTAAGCTCAATAAATGTAACTTGGGTACACTGAAGCTGCTTTTGTTGACTTCACAGTCAAAGACTTTAAGCTACCTGCAGCATTGCATGTACCACCCCAACCCTTACTGCCCCCCTTTGACCTGCCAAAAGTAAATTTTTTGATTTCCTTGGCAACAGATATTTTATATTAACCATGCCCACATTCCTTATGTGTTCATATCGCACGTCATACATGGTTTAGTTCAACTTGAGTCCACGATTCATGTATTTCATTTTTGCAATGTTCTGGTTAAAAATATGCAAGCAACAAAGAAATGCTACTTCTGCGGGCTTGACACGATAATGCTGTTCAATATCTAGAAACTTCACAAACAATTTTTTTTACCCAATTATCTTCCCAGTGATGTTTGAAGAGTTAGGAGGCGATAGATTCCTGAGAAATTCCTGAGGCGAAGTTTAAATTTATAGAAGTTACTAAGATGATATTTGATGGAAAATTCAAGATGGTAGTCCTTTTTTTATGGTTTCTCCCGCTGTGATGTCGTCATTTTTTGAGGGGTGTCGTTTGCTATGCCTAAAATTCATTTTTATTAGTTGCCTACAAATTTTGAGACGTTTCTAATATGCGAAGGGGTGACATTTCTGCTCAAACGCGGAGTAAGAAAAAAAGAATTGCAAAAAAAAACATGCTCAAATGATTACTATTTTTTATGCAACTTTGTGTTATGTCCGTTGCTAAATGATCCAAAATAAAAAGGGATCAAAAAATGACAACAGTGATGAAACTACAGTGTCTGAAGTTGGCGTGTGGCACCATTCCATTTTCAGCTTTGCTGGTTGCTGAAGAGGCTCCAGCCTCCAGAAACGGTAAACATGGAAGTCAGCGTGCTTGGCCTAGCTATTAGAGGAACTCTATTTTCCTAGGCACTGCATGGTGGAACGGGAGATAAGTGTGGAAGCTGCTGACTGTTCTCTCTCCATCTTTCAATTTCTTGCTGTTTTCTCTTGAGAACGGACACACACATAATGTAGTTAATTAGGTCATGTTTTTATTGCTTTATGGGATTTGGATTCCTTTAATTAAGGAACACAGAAGTGCCTTTCATTGGAAGACGTGCACACGATTAAAAAAAAAGATAAAGACAGAGTATTGCACGTATTTCCTCCATCACTGCTTAAATAGCATTCCGTCAGGTCTGTTGAGCATTGATGAAATGCCAGGCACACTGCAGAAGGACATAGCACTCATGAAAGCAATTTTTCATTATATTTATTCTGATTTCCACTAATAAACGCCTCCATTAGTCATTCCATAGCTTCCAAAGAGATGTGATTGCTTTTCACGGTGGGATGCTTGCCTGAAAACTGTCACATCTTTAATAGTTCACTTAAGAGCCTGTCTCCTCCTGGCAGTAAAAACTTTCATTGGTGTTCTTTTTTTCTCTGTGTTTGAAGATAATAGAGGCAAGAACCACCACTCTAGTTGTTACAATTCTCAACAGTTTGTAACAAACGCCTTCTCTCTGTAAAGCACAACACTTCCCACTAACTATTGAATTTCTCTGCTTTTAAAAAAAAGTTGAAACTAGAAAATTGTTTGAAGTCAATATGAGAAAGATTGTGATAAATGTATAGGATCTGAATTTGTTGTCGATGGACATTCAAGTTTAATTTCTTTCTTAGACTCAAAAGGCTACAAGTGGAATTGTAAAAAAAAACAAAGAAAAAACAAATACTTATGTGTCAAACAAAGTTATCATTTGTATGATTCAATCCAGGCCAGATATTTCCATTACGACCAGTTGAATTTGGTTATCGTTGTCCCACTTTTTTGTGAGAGTTAAACATTCTAAAACATTCTAAAAAACTGCAATAGATGATGATCGTAAAGTAGTCAATTTTCTTTTTTATTATTCTTTTTAAGGCTGTAAAATTCATTATTACACATTTAAGACTTTTTTCAGGCAGAAAAAATAAGTGACCGACTGATTCATCTAAAGATTTTACAGAGCAGTTTTGAGGATCCAAGGGAATGACTGTAGAGATGAAAAAGTGGATTATCAGAAAGAAAACTCAAGCAGAACCAGCTTGGTATGAGCGACCATCTGCTGTGACTCATTAGGATCAGAGAAAAGGGGAACGAGGAGAAGCAAAAACACAGGAACATCTGTTTTAAGACAAAAGGTTTGGAAATTTTATTATGATGGATTTAAGGATGAGAAAGAAAGCAAAGGAAAAGTGCGTGGAAAGAAAAAATGGTCAGTTTATCTTCGAAAAACTCGCAGCAGTCTACGCTTTTAGAGGAGTATGACTAAAGACACGGCTCAAACTCACTGAGACCAAACAGAGTTCCATTTATTTTTAAACGTAGAGCTTTAAGCCATCTTTAAAGGCAGAGACGGTGTCAAGCTGCAGAGCAGCAAGTTGTTATAGAGGCTAAAAAGTATAACTACTATGAAAAATCCTTTTTCTAAAGTAGGTTTGAAAAGTTAGCTATCCATAAAAATCTGAAAGTGTTGGGCTGTTTAATCTAGACTTTCGTTTGTTTTTTATCTAAAGCTTTGTTTGACTTTGGCTCAGGTCCACCTGATAACGTGAGCTTCTGTACAACAGCAAATAATTGACCGACAAAAAAAATCCAGGAAATATGGACAAGTTGGATTGGGTTTGTATTACCTATCAGAACAGATTTTGTTTAAAACAGATTACATGTTTACGGTTGTATAGTTTAGGTCTCCAATGAAATTATTGTTTAGAAGGGACACCCCCTAAAGCTGATGTCTTTGTTGAATTAAATATTGCATTTTGTAAAAAAGAAAAAACTAATAAACAAAGATTTTAAATATTAAGTAAGTTAATAGAGACGGTGTGCAATCTGATTGTCAAGGGGAACAAGCATATATTCTAAAAAATAACAGAAAGTTCAAAATTGTTTAAATCAAACTCCAATAGGCAGGCAAAGATTTGTGAGGAGTTCTGCTACTTATGATGTAATTTTCAAACGAAGCTTTCTACTTTTTAATAAAGATATTTTATTGTATCAGTTTTTGTTTTAGACAACTTTATTCACTTTCAAAAGCATGTCTCCACTCAACTGGCTCAAAGTCCACTTTTCCCCATCAGTAATATGAATAACAGGTTGTTTTTAATTTTTTTGAGTGTTGTGTTATTAGACCCTGCAAATTAAAGTGAACACGAGTTTTCTTTTAGTTTTGTGAAATGAATTTCTAAATCTTTAAACGTCAGGCTTTAAATGTCTAATCTTTTTACATTAAAATCCTCCCCCACCTGTATGAGACAAAGGAATGCTCTCCTCTGAACATCAGTTTACTCTGTGAAGGGTAAAGTTCCTTAAGGATATGCTTCAGTTTCAGGTAGTTCATTGTAAATGAGGCCAATGGAGTGTCACCTCCATTACCACATGGCTCCAAGGCAAAGCCTGAGCTGTAGATTCTAAAGTTTTTTCAGAGCATCACTCTCTGTTTTTCCTGGGAGGACAGCACTTATTGATTTTGTCAACACAGAATTGATTTGTCTCCCTTCTCTCTCCTGCACTTGGACCTTAGCAAAGAAACCTCAGATGAATACTAGTCGGTAAAGCCCCCAGAGAGAGACTGTATCTATTTTTTTGTTTGAGTTGTTCTAGAGTTTTCTGGTAAATATTTTGGGACTTTGAACAAAGTTGATGACAGTTTTTGTATGAATTGAAAAATAATTTCTTCTTGAAATGATCTGTTCTTGAAGAAATAATTCTGCCTTGCATAAAAAGTCATAAATATTTGGTTATATTTTCTAGATTCCTCCCCTTGCGTGTCCATCCTATGATATAAAAGTGAACTTCTACCAACTTTGTTTCTTGAATTCTCTCCATGTGAAAATAAACCCCTTCATTCTGTATGTCGCTAATTTGCAATGTACCATTAAATCAACGGCTCCCTTTAATTTCGCATCACCTTCAACAGAAAAAACTGTGAAGCATTTTTTATTTTTTAATTTGGAAATTAAGTCAAGCAAACTGCCACAACTGATAGTCGATGCAATTTTATAATTAATGCATTACCTTATACTAGCCTATATGAAATCTGCACAAGTGCTCCTGTAATTTCAATGTAAGGAAACATTCTTAACTCATTGCATTTAGTTCCTACAGATCACACATATTCATCATAAATGTTTACATTATATAAACCAGGGGTCAGCAACTTTTCTGACATAAAGTGCCAATCCAAAATTCTCTCCTTAACAACTGTGCAATCACCAACTCTAATGGAAACTCTTGTTGTTCATCTTTCGGCGTATCCCATTGGGGGTCAGCTTTCACTGATTTGCACAGGTGGTTTGGCAGAGTTTTTACGCATGCTCTTTCTCACACAACCCTGTATTTTTAAGACACAGGTAGACTCAGTTAGGCATCAGTGTGAAGGGTCTTCCCTAAAGACCCACACTGGAATTTTAAGCTCATTGCTCACCCTGGGAAGCAAAGCCAGATGTCCGGTGAGACAGTCTTACACCCAGTCTTCTATAATGTGAACTCTAACACAAAGAAATACAAAAACATTTTCAAAATATCTAAAAAAAAAAAAAAAAAAAGTTTAACATATTTGGCATTAACTAAAAAAGTGCTTTCACAACAATATATTGCAGTAGGAAAACAGGGCAAAGTTGAAATAGTATTGAAACAATGTTTGTTTGAAACAAAAAGTACTGCATTTTTGGTATTCCATACCTACAGCGAGATGATTGAATATGTCAGAACAAAATAGCACAAATATGTCTAAGAACTTCACAACTATTAACATAAAAAAGCACATTTTGGCTTATTCATCTTTTGTGACATTATTGTTACTTTGTTACATTGCTGAGTAACTTAACCCGAGTTAATTCGGTGATGATGCTTTTGTATTTGAAATTGTGTATTCACATGTACAAAAATTACAAAATGCAAAAAAAATACACTTTACACATGCACAATTTTAAATTGCAGCAGCCTAAAACTAACTACACACTCGCATATCTTTAAAAATTATGCATGAATTGCTTGACAAACAAACACAAAACCGCATTTACACACAAATCTCTTTTCACATTTCCAGAATCGTGTGTAAATGATGTGTTTAAACGCAGCTAGAATTTTGGGTCATCAGAGATTTCCTATCAGATGCTTTGAACTTAGATTGTGGATAATATCTGGTGAAACCGTGTTTCCACTTTCTTTAACAGATATGCCCAATAAGTAATATAAAAAAGTCTAAATATGCCTTTTTGAAAAACTCAACATTATAGTTTCTCCATTCTCATTGCTGCATCGCAGCTGTGCTTTCCCTGCCAGCGCATTTGCTGCAGAGCTCTTCCGCGATCGCTGGTTCCCAGTATCTCTACAGTTGATAATGGATTAGCTGTTAGATGTTGTCAGTTAAGTAATAAGATAAAATATATTCTAAATAAAAGAAACAAACAAACATGCATGTTATACTTTCTAGGTAGGGGAGTATTAGGGTTTACCACCCAAAATAAATCAGAATCGGCCATGACTGATGATAGAGTACAAAGAAAATAGACATAATTTTATGAAAAGGTTCAGGAAATCTGGGACAATTTGAGCGTTCAAATGTCAGACACCACTATTGTGTTTCTGAGCTGTTGTTAATAAAGCACTGTCACTCAACAGAGGCTACTTTCATTTTACATTCAGAAATGTAACCCCAAATTGAATTATGGGGTTAATTAACTGTACTCTGAAAGAGGGATAGCAGAAACAGGTTTTTAAACCTTTAAAATCCTCATTTCAACAGTCTCAGAAAATGCATTCCTTCATTGATCTGCAAAGATTTTTTGACAGAAATTGACAGTTTTTTATGTTCATAACACTTTCACATTGTACATATAAGGTATAAATAATTCCACGTCGTTTCCTTGGCTTTTGGACTGACGTGAAGTAGACGACCTTTGAGCTTGTTTCACTGAGAAACACTTAGGGATGACAATTTAATAACTGGCATTACCTTTTTTAACAGAAACCTTCTTATTTAAGTGCTTTTGTCAGTTTTTTTAAGGTTTGAAAATGTTATAATATCAGAAATATTTTCCCCAATTTACATTCCTACAATCATCTGTAGATTTAATTTTTTTGGAGGTTTAAATCCGTTTTTATTAGTATGCTTTAGAAATGTTTTGCCTGTTAACTACAAATTTTAAAAATGTACATTATGCACCGAACATGATGAAACCTTGCTCATTAAATTTTGTTCAATATTAACAGATAAAAATATGGGTAAAAATAGTTTAATGGTAAGTTATTGAGTTTATTGATCTGGTGAACAATTCTTTCTTTTATTTGCAGTTAAATTTGGTCTTTACTAATATGATAGTGTACTTATTTTCAAAGTTAACTGTTTATTAAAAACGTTTCCATCCATCCATCTACTTGAGAAATATAGTCTCTCCAGCTCAAAACTAGGGTCTTCCCTGGGGCAACCTCCAGGTGGGACATCCCGGGGACACAGGGAAATGACAGAGCCATCTTATCTGGCTTCTCTCGTTATGGAAGAACAACAGCTCTACTTTGAGCTCCTCCTGGGTGACTAAACTCCTACAGGAGTGCCCAGCCACACTATGGAGGAAACTAATTTCATCCAATGTACCCAATGTCTTATCCTTTCAGTCACGACACACAGCTCAGGACCACAGAAGAGGGTAGAAAGAAGGGTTAAATCCCAGAATATGGAAGATTTGACCCTCATATTTGTCTGGTATGTCATGTTTGTAATAGCGTTATTGCCCCAGAGCACAACCTTCAAGCCCACCACCTCTACTCCCAGCCGTGTTGCTGGTGATTCCTGTGAAAGTGTCATCTGTCTGAGAATGGACAGTTTAAATTACAACTGGAAAATGCCAACTTCTATTATTACCACTAAATTGGCTGGAGGTGTTCTGTCCCGGCACTGTCCTGTGAGTCATGAATGGTCATTAGGAGTTCCTGATGGATTCGTGCACACGTACAATCTTCTCCTCTTCATCTCATTTGCTGTAATAAGTTTTTTTTTTAGATCTTTGAGCCATTTAATTCTTTTGAACAGTTTGGTCGAACTTCCCTGAGCTACAGTTTTTTGTTTTTACAGACACCTGTAACACAATAACATTTAGCTTTCAGGCATCCCCAACTCTGTGAGTGGCATTAAATGCTCTGCCCTGTTTGTTTTGTTGGCAGTGCCATCATGGGCCATTGTCTCCATTGCCTTTGTGGCCATTATCCTGGTATTGGCATGCTGCTTCTGCATCTGCAAAAAGTGGATTTTCAAGAAGAAAAACAAAAAGAAGGGCAAAGACAAGGGCAAAAATGCCATCAACATGAAGGATGTCAAGGATGGTGCCAAAACTGAGGTAATGACTTTAGACCATTGAATCAATGGTTTAAATAAAAGTACTGTCCTAAAATCTTCTGTTTCTAATGAGGGCTTTTCCACAAAAAAGAACCAAAGTTTCATTCTTTCCAATGTTGACTTGTTTACTTTAAAATTTTAGGCCCTTAAATACTTCTGTACATGAAAATGGAATATGCAGATGATTGTTAAATGTTACTGTATGTATATTGCACATTTATTTATTTATTATTTTAAGTTGTGTACAAAAGCTAATACCCCTTAAATTTTTTTCTTTAAAACTATGAAATTATCTGATCATAGTGGGTCTTACTATTCAGCAAGAAGAATCTCAAAGCAACCAATGAATTGTAAAACCAGACAATGATTTGTTTTTTTTTTAAATGTGAGCGTAACCGATTACGGTTTACTATTTAGGAAAACAAGGAACAGCTTCTATACAGTTCTTGAAGTCACATGACCAAACTGTTAAAATGATGAGTCAAACTGAAGAGCTAAAAAATGGGAATTAGCCGATAAATAACTAAAGCCAGTCCTTATTCAAATGAAAAAGAAAATATTATTTTTTCACAGATCTTTTAGATTGGAGATTGCTCTCAACATAGCAATGAAACTTATCTTTTATTGTGTTTAATGTGACACCTCGTCTGTGATTTGTCAAGCTTTAACAGTGGGTGTGGCCAGCTTGTAGGGGAGGGGCCATTGACTTTATATGAGAACTGGACCAAGAGAGTGTGACATCAGCTATTGAAAAACACTTAATTTAGGCTCCAACAAAATAAAAACCAAAAAGTTTTCATATTATGGGATCTGGTCTGAGTCATCAATTCTATGGTAACCACTCTCTCCAATCAGGAGTGAGTTTGTTGGAAGTCCACAACCTCACCCTTTAAAAGCAGGGTAAAAGAAATATGTCAATCAAAGGTTTTTAATGATGGACGTGGGGGGCAGCAAGTCCACTTATTTTTATTAAGGCATTTGTTTGTCTAGATTATGAATTGAATAACTTGCATTAAATATCATGAAAAAACGTAGGATTGTCAAGAGTATGTTAAAAAAAGATAGCAGAGAAAAACTGGCTATTCTGACTTATAAAATGGCTGAGTAACAGTTGTTTATTTCTCTAGAATACTTCTATAGAAGTCTAAAGGATTTTGGCTTCTCAGCGCCAGCAGAAGCGTTGAGTATCCAAGGTAACTGCTGTTTCTTCCTTCTGGAGTACAAACTGAGTACAGCAGCAACGTGTCGTTTGTTGTGGAGCTATATTGGTGTCCACAGCTAATGCCATGTTCGTGTGGGCCATCATGTTTAGGAAGAACAGATTGGTAGAGGTTTAAAAAAACAAAACAAAACAGGAATGTCACGCCAGTGTACGTTTGAAGCTCCCCAAACAAAAATCAGATAATTGATTACCAGGTTGGCCGTGACTTTTTGATGATTGCATTTCCATATTTCTATAAATCTGATTACTTCCAGTTATCTAGGCTCATTGTTTTTTTCCCTTACTTTGTTAGCTTTATCTAATTGTTGAATCATAGATTTTTGGTGTTGCCCTCTGATGTTTTTTGTTCTTTTGAGGTTTGGTTTGACAAATATGAAGACTCCACAATCAGATTTTACTCAATACAACAAGTTTCAAACGGGGGTATTAATTTTTGCACAAGCTTTCTAAAAACCTTTAAAAAAGTGACATTAATTTAAATTATGAATAAATATTTAGATTAATATACACTTAAGAGACAGCACATGAGTTTTCTCTCCTCCATATGGTTGCTGTCACTGTTTCTTTTTGTCAAATGAGGATCTTCTCACTTGTTTAGGAGTGTGAGTAAATGTTTAATGCAGTGGTATCCACCCAGAGAAATGACACAGCTAAGCAAAAAAATAATAATTATGGAAATCAGTCTAATTTAATTTTTTTAACAGTTTTAATGGATACTGTCATAAACCTAAATGGAAGTGTTCGTTGATTTCACCTTCAGAGCATCCATATCGCCATTTCCCCCATGAAGTCAGGTACAAAGTGTGTTCAATTTGCCCTCAACACCTCTGCTATTTTGAGTTGGATGAAAGAAAATTACCATGTTTTCACACATTTGATTAGCTGTAATTAAGGGTTTAAAAATGATAGCTTCGTGTACAGCTCAGTTCATCACTCAGCCTGTTAGGGGACACGTTTGTTCCTTAGTTTCCCCTATTTTTCTTTAACCCTGCACAGAGTTTAGGCTTAAATAGCTATTAATCAAGACAAAGGATTTATTGGTCTCCTTAATAGCCAATCTCTGAGATCTGTGAATCTGCCACTTTGGGGGCAAGCAGTCATTTCTCCTGGTGTGCCCAGACTCTAGTGTGTTAACTCCTGTGTGTGGTTGTTTTAATTTGTGTTTCTTCCTTCTATGTCCTCCTTATCTGTGTTGTGTCTGATGACTGTTCGGGATGGTCACTGGCGGTAGGTTCCTAATTGCTGTTGGATCTTCTTAAGCCTGCTGCTCTGATGTTTTTTAATAGCCTCTTGACAACAACTACTACTCCCATAGAACCAGATATATGTAACTATGCATACTGTACATGTATATCTACTGTATATATGTGCGTAAAACCTGCATATGCACATATATATGTACGAAAGAAGCACTGGGTGCGCATTGACGAGGTTGAACCACACTGATTTCTGCACCAACCGGATGTCTCCTGCCTTTCATTTACATTTCAAACAGCTGAAAGGATTGAGAGGCTCCACATTCAAACCTTCAAGGTGATCACAAAAAGCGACCTTTTGACGTGCAGCTGTGTTTGCGGTAACTTCTGTCAACCCAGGTTGATTTAAAGACCCACTCCAATGAAAATGGCATTTTTAGTGATTGAACGTGTTCTTGTAGCCTTTGTCTCATGATGAAGGGCATGTACAAAAAAATGAAGATCAAAACTACATTTTAAGCATTTCTTTATTCAAATTGGGAGCATATGAAAAAATGCTGTTGGAAAAAGCTTGTAGTTGCACAATCGGCAGGCTACAAGCTCCCTGCTCTACTTTATTCCGATGCATCCACTTGCAGACAAATAGATCCATTAATGTCTTAGTTTTCCTCGCCTGAGCTGGTATCTGGCGTAACACTGGCTGGATAGCTCCAATATTGGTGTCCATTTTTGTTAAACCAGTACCGTTAGCTTGGGGTTGTAAAGGGCTGTAAGCTAGTTGGGAGAGGGTGTAGGCAAAGGGATGAAGAGTTATGAGTGCAGGGTTATCCTTTCCAACAATCCCGCCCGCAACACTGAAGTGAATTTCTGCTTCTCTGTACAAACTGTTATAAAAAAAATGACAGGTTTTGGGATTTTAGCTAAAGAAAAAAAGCACCGGGAATGCTTTGAAAATTGATCAAAAGATGATTGGAGTGGGACTTTTAATGACTCAAAGTAAAATTTATAAAATCCCCCTATTTGTTTTCTGACAAAAGGGAAATATCAAGTGGCTCAGCTGTATCTTGTCATCCCATCAGTGCTGTTCAGCCTCTGCTTTGTAAAGAAACTAATAGAAGCAGGCCTGGTACATTACAACTCCTTCTACCAACACCCACCCACCGCTGGCATGATGCTTCTAGCTACCATTGGCATAGGGGGTAACACGCCGGCTATAAGCCGCAATAACGATGTGACTGTATGTCTAAGGGTGTAAACTCACACAGGAATGGGGAATCACGCGAGACCACTGTTTTGTATGACAGAGAATGCTCTGCATGCCAAACCAAAGAGACTCTTGGAAAGGCAACATTTTATGCTGAATGAATGACATTGAAAACTCTTCTTTGCCTCTTCAATCGCATGTTGCTCTTATAAGAAACTCCTCCACCCCCACCACCCATCACCTGCTCCTCTCACCTAAGGGCCAGGTTAGCGAGAGGGCAACTTCACTTCACACTTTCTGCCACTTCTGACTTTTCCCAGTTGTGTTTTTTGCCTAAGACTTGATCTGCCTGAAATGACATCAAGAGAATTGTCTTATTGTGATATTTTCCACGAGCATCTCTTTTCCCACCTTTTCTGTGACTCTCTTTATGTCTCTATATCCTCTCTTCTCCTTTCTCTAATGCCTGCTCATTGCTCTTATTCCTGGGCGCCATCATCTGATATTTCCTCCCTTTTAAAGAGAAACACTCAGATTGATAGAAAGGCACCACGGGGGACCAAACTCGGGGCTTTTAGTGCATCACAGAGCATGTCCTGGTGGTAACTGCTATGGTGTTTTAGTGCTTGCTTCCCCCCTTTCCCCTTCTACACCATAAAACAGTTGGGAGCTTTTACAGGAGTAGGTCCGCAGGCAGGACCTGGGCGGGGAGCCGCTGGCTGAGTGCTAGCACCCGCGACAAACGGGCAACACTGACTCTTGGTGGGTGTCTCCTTCAGGCCTTGAAGGATGAGGAGGATGCTGAAACAGGGCTGACTGAAACGGAGAAAGAGGCTGAGCCCAAGGAGAGCGAGAAACTGGGCAAATTACAATACTCCCTGGATTACAATTTTACAGAGAATACGGTAAGGATAATTTTTCCACGCTCTTCTAAGTTCCAGCTGTCGGAGATGTTGCTTTAAAGACCCACCCCAATGAAAATTGTGTTTTTGGTGTTTAACATGTTATTGTGGTTTTTTTTTTTTTTGAGGAAGGACACATATAGAGAAGATTACAATTGTGTTTCTGAAGGTTCCTATTGTTGTGAATCAGGAGCATCAGAAAAAAATGCAGTTGGAAAAAGCTTGTAGCAGTGACGTAGATGCTACAATCGGCAGGGCACAAGCTCCCTGCTCAACTCCATTATGATGTATCTACTTGCAGACAAATAGATCCGTGTACAACTTTGTTTTCCTTGTCTGAGCTACCATCTGTCTGACAACTGTACTGTTGTTGTACTGATAATGTTAGGTTGGGGGCTTATGAGGGGCTCTAAGCCAGTGGATGGGAGTGTAAATAAAGTGATGATAGGAAATGACAGCAGGCTCACTTTGCACCAACATTTCTAACCACTGAGATTTTAATTTCTTATTAACTCATTTTGCTCTGTAAAAACTATGCCCGTGAAAACGGCAACATTTTTTTTATTATTTTGGCTAAAAGGGACATAATTAGAGAAAAACACTGGGAACGCTTTTACAATAGATCAAAAGATGGCTGGAGTGGGACTTTAATCATGGTCATAACCAGCCTCTGAGGTCCATGTCTCCAAAGATAATCAGGACTTGTTCCAGGCTTTACAACACACTCTGCTCCATTACGGCTCCTCTAAACACAGTTTGGTCTTTGAGAGTCTCACGGATGAATCATGATGGTTGATTTTGTGCCTTCTCCACTGAGACATGTAAAATATACACTGCAGGGATTTGCTTTGTGTTTTTCTCCCTAACTGAGGACAGCCACCGCAGATAGAAATCTGCTTTATTTTTCCAATGACTGACTTTTAAAGGCTGAATAAGAAAGTACATAAACTTTCCCGCGCCAGATGTTGAGAAACCGATGATAGATGCTGCACATGAGCACCCAGTCCCTAACAGAACTGACAACTTGGGATTTTGACACCCTTTTTACTGCTTCCATACACTTTAGAAAAAGTGGAAAACTGCACACATGTTGTCCAAAAGACATGTTTTTCCCAGTAAACAAGGATTTTTTTTTCATCCAAATCTAAAGATTCTAAGGTAAATAGTTGTTCCAATGGCAAAAGTGTAGCTTCTGAAAACTCAGCCACAAAGTTATATGTTAATGTTTTACATATATTGAGTGTTTGTAATGTATTGGAAGGTGTTGACACATTTCTATGAGCTTCTTGATTACACCAGTAATGAACGCTGTGAAGCAAATTTGTTGACATCTTATAAAAGAGAGGCTATAGAATGGATCAAATTACAGCAGTTCATAAATGTGAGCAGGAAAAACACTTGAGAGAGGTGGCAATTGTATTTATTCCTTATTCAGTTTTTTACCATTTGGTTTCATTATGTAACCATGACATCTCTTGCTATACTTAAAAATGTTTTTTTACGAAGATGTTTGCTTTTCCAAACATGCATCTTCTGTCAAAGAGGCAGTCCCGAATCAAAGTAACAGCTCCTTTTTCAAAGACATCTCTTCCTGAAGGTGCCATCTGAATAAATTGAAATGGGTTTGCTGTGAAAAGAAGAAAACATTTGAAACCATTCCTCTAACACCCACCTGCATGTTGCGTAATTGCTCCAAATGTTTGGAATTTGGACAATTACAGACACTGGAAGCAGTATTTCAGATTCTGACGTAAAGTTTTGAAGGGAAGTCATTTCAGAAACCATTTCACAACTCTGCACACACTTCAAAGCAATATAATCCTTTTGTGGAAGAAGTTCTGTTTTGAGAATAAGCGTTTTTTATTTACCATCAGAGCAGAGAAAGTCACATTTTAGGATTGCTACTGTTTACAGTAAGTCACTGTAAAAATTATGAAATACTGTAAAATTAAGGTATGCGTCTTCAAATGCTCCAACTGGAGTTTCTCTCAAACGTGAAGCTACAAGTGAACTGTGACTCGTCTTTACTATCTGCTTAACAGCTTAGCCAAGCATCTAGGACTGTCTGTGACGAAAAATGGGCAAACCTGGTGACTTGCATAAAAATATCAAGTTCATAGACTCCGTTAGCCCGTAGAGAGATGATGTCTATAGATGTTTTTCTTCCAACAGGCATGCAGCGGGTGACAGGTAAGTAAGAGAAAGTAGCTGAGACGCAGGTGTGTCGAACTCATTATTACTCATTATTTTGACCCCTGTTAAATCTTGCAGACTCCACAAGGAGCCCATTAGTGCTGTTCACGTGATAAGTGTGATCCTTGCATGCTCTGTCCAGGTTTTCCCATTTTTCGTGCATGCAAATGAGGAGTTTAATGAACATTTTTATTGCAGTGGTACTTTTATTTCTTCACATAAAACACCAACACATCTAAATACATAGTAACCAAAATGAGTGAAGTCCACATTTGAAGACTAGAAATAAAATTAAGAAAAAGTCTGTTTATTAGGAACAGGTGTCTATTGGAGACAGGCTTTTATTTCATCACAGACAGAATGGTGATGGATAATGGGTTCATTTTGTGGTGAAATTTGGTCACAAAATGCAGACAACACCAGAAGAACATTTCAAGATTTTTTTTGAAATGATGAGAACATTGTATTATGTTCTCATTATCTCTGGCTGTGAACGTTTCTTTTGTCTTTGAATCATCATCAATCTCCCTATGAAAAGTCCTTTTCGCTTTTATGTGAATCATTTACCTGGGGACAACCGCCCACCCCTGCTCATGGGACAGAGGACCTCTACGTCTTTGCACAATAACCCATCATCAAACCAGTTCTTCAAATTTTTCGCTTGCTTTTTCTGTACCTACACCAGACAATCGTTTGCTTGTTTCCGCAGCCGTCTTTTCAGGATCCCCAAAATGTGATGCAGATTCCTCAACAGGATGTTTTTTGGTGTATGCCACTGCACAAAGTTTAAACACATTTTTTTGGCTATCACTACACTGGCTCACACACAAATACCACTGTGCACGGGGGAAGGGGTGTTAAAGGAGCCCAGCCACTATTCGAGACCATTTTCTGAAGTAACAAACATCTGTTTGACTCGGCGTTTATTGGAGACCGCCGTCTATTAGAGACCTGCCAGCATTGGAAGGTATACGGTACACATAGTTCTTAGAAACCAATCATAATCAAGCTTTTGTGTACACAGTTCTTTTGTGTACAAGTGCTGGGGCCGCAGATTATTGGGATTTTATGATGTGACATTGGGGGCCGGAGAAAATTTGAACTTAGGGTCGGACTTTGGACATGCCTGATCTAGCGTTTAAGGAGCCAGACATTGTCATCAGTCAAATTACTGTTTACATGGTTTATTCTTTCAGTGCTTCTCTTTTATAATTACCAATGTAATTATCAATAAATTGACTGACGAATTTCATGTTTAACTTTTAGATTCCAACACCAGTTCCTCTGTTTTTATCAGTTTTAAAAGTTGCTTATGTCCTTCCAAGACCTTAAACTGGTAACGGTTCCCCTCTTCTCTACGCTCTGCTTGGTCACTAATGAGGCCAAAAGGTTTGTAAAGGATCCCAATCGTTTTTGTGAGTGGCGCCGTGCTTCATAAGGCAAATACACATCAAATGAACCACAAAGAGCCATTTCAACACAGCAGGAGGAGAATTACACTGTCATACCCACTGTCAGCATCATTACCAAACTTGTCGCTGTTTCCCAGGTCAGGAGCATTTCTCTGTGTCCAGTCCGTTTCCCAATTTATTATCATTATTAAGAAAAGGTGAATCTCAAAACACTCAATTTCCTCATGATATTCATTACATTTAATTTCCGAAATTACTCTCAGAAGCTACTGCCATAAATATGACTGAGGCCAGCCGGTGCTTAATCTTTGTGTGAGTACTTGCGCGCAGTTGCAGCACAGCCATGTGATGCATTAGGACAAAGCCCTCCAATATAAGATGCCAGGAGCTGAATCCTCATCCTGTGTGCTCATTCTGGTCAGTATGATGCTCACTGGACTGAAGCGCAACTCACAAAAGAAAGGATTTTTTTAAAGCAGTTATTTTCTGTGATGCGGCCTGAGTCCTTAGATAAACCCAAAAACACACACAGGTGAGCAAATACATACATGTTTTTTCTTCTATTATATTATCACATCAATTTAGGAAAAATGACTAGACTATGACATACTTGAAAAAGAGTTTTGTTTGTACATTAAAATAGGAATTTACTTTTTTTTTCATTTAAAATTAGAGATTTGTTTTAGTATTTAATTTAATTCATTTTGTAGAAAAAAAAAGAAACAGACCAAACAAGATGATTATAATTTTTTTTTTTTTTTTTTTTTTTTAAATCCCACTATGGGGCCAATAATCCAAAGCCGTAAACTGGCCAGATTGCGCTCCAAAGCCTCCTCCAAACACATTGTAACAAAGTACCCTCCTGCTCGCAGACACAGAGCTACGTAATACATCTGCTCTGCTCAGAGAGAGTTCGGTTGTGCAGAGCATCCAGACGGTTTTGTTTTACGCTCCGAAGCCCCCTCCGGAGCTTAGACCGTCTACACATGATGTGAAAGCCAGCGCAGTAATAACCCACAATCAGAATAAGTTGTTTACATCCACCACCATCAGATCAACAATCAGCATAACCCACCCATCTTCATCGGAAGTAATCTCTGATCTGAATAAATCTGATCAGGTCAGACTATTCAGAATGGTGTGTTTACATGATGAATTTTTATTCTGCTCAGGCTTTTATTTTGATAACTTGTCCATGTAAACACAGTGAGTTTTTAAAATAATTGGTAAAAGGAGCTATTGATCTGTTTGTTTAACATTTTCTTGTCAGTGATCGTTGACTAAACATCACTGTTTTTTACAAGCAAATGCTTTGATCCAGACTCGCACAGACATGGCTACGATAAACTGTAGCAACAGAATGGAAATCCTGGCTCATCGTTCCTCAAGCTTCACTGCTTCTTCCAACAAAGAAGGTATGACACGTTGTGTCTCCTCCTTGCTGTGGTGTTGGATGGATGGATGAAAATCAGGGGGACAGCATGCACAAAGAAATGTTTACGCTAAAATCCAAGTGCCATTTTGCAGCGCTCGCATGCTCAACATGCTTCCATTTAGGTAAAGGTAAATGACAGCTGTAGTAATTGTTCCGTCTCCTTTCTGAGCAACTATTTCGCAGTGAGCGACCAAGCTGACACGCTGTTTGTGTCAGAGTGATTCTGTGTGCTTCCAGTAATGCCATTAACATGTAACCAAGTTTGTCCAAGAAGTTTCTGTGAGCACACTTACTCTGGTAGGTTTGATTGACACCAGGATTTGTTGGTTCAAATAGTCTACTTTTTTTTGGCAAATGTGAAATCTCACTTAAACTCTTGTCTAGAACTAACAGGAAAGAGATTTAAACACATATTACTATGTTTAAAATCCGAGGATTAGCAGAATTTGTCAACTGACATCTAATGTCTATTAAAGACCAACTCCAATCAAAATTGAGTTTTTAGTGTTTTGAACATGCTCTTGTAGCATTTTACTCTTGATGGAGGACATTTATACAACAGTTTAAGATCAAAACTAAGTTTCTGAGTCATACTTTATTCAAATCTTGATGGATCAGGACCAGATAAGAGCCTGCCATTTGAAAAAGCTCATATTTGTGCTAGAGCAATTGAAAAGTCTCCCTTCTGTGCTTCATTTTGAAAACATCCACTTGCAGACAAATAGATCTTTTAACTTCTTCAGATAGATAAAAATAGAGTTGGACTGTGGCTTAGAGTACATTCTGGGGGTTGTCAGTTTATGAACATTTTGACAGTATTCATATGAAGCTTGAAATGGGGTTGAGCAGGTTTTGTTTGTTCCGTAGTTCTCCTTAAAAATGTCAAGTTTCCACAGACTCTTGGGATGCACACAATTTAAAAACAGAATTTTAAGAAATTAAAAAGATCTTTCTTTTAAGAAAAAGTGTCTTATTTGCTGTCTTGCAAGAAAATAATCTTATCAAGAAAGTTATTCAATCACACAAGAATCTTAGTTTTAGAAAACATGAATTGGTGACTAGAATCTTTTTCTTAAAATAAGAATTTTTGGTAAGACCATTTTTCTTACCTCATTGACATCTTTTTTTTAATTTTTTTTACTTATTTAAAGACATTTTTTTCATATTTGAAGAATTTTACTTTTTTAATTATTATTATTATTTAATTATTATGTTAAACAATGCTTTTGTAACATCAAGTTAAAACATAAAAAAATGCAATGTGGAGTTCACTAAATAACTAAATCTGTATTTTAATTCTGTGCTTGTTTTAAATGTATTTATTTGTTTTTGTGTAAAGCACTTTGTATTATTTTTAATATGAAAAGTGCCTTATAAGTAAAGATTAATTTGATTTAATTCTTTACTGCCAAACAGTAATATCAACACTTTATCATTAGGACTTATGGACAGAGATCTCCCATATCAATATATCAGGATAAATCCCATTAATGTGCATCTCTAGTATTTTCATATTTTTTCCAAATCATGGTTTAGTGCCCTCTGCTGTTTTTTTTTCTTTTTATGCAAGAGTCTTCATCAGTGCAGTTGACCCCGTTGTGTCAGATGTTTGACATCAGTGTGATTAATTTAAAGAAAACTAATGCAACTCAAAATGACAGCAGAATTGTGGTTCTATTTTGATCTATTTATATAATTAAAAGAGTAAAAGGATTTATTTGCAAAAGTTTCTGAATGTTCTGCTCAGATGACATGAGCATATTCATAAAGGTTTCAAAATTTGGAAAACATTTGATTTCTCTTACAACTTAAACCTAGAACATTTATTAATAGGAAAATTATGTCTATTAATCTTCGGAATCAAAAAGGTTTTTGTACTTTTTATTGCATTGTTTTTGATATATATATATTTTTTTATAGTCCAGTAGCATTTCTGAAATCGTGTAAAATTTGTGTTTGTGTGAAAATCTAGGTATCGATCATTGCAATGTCCTTAAAAAGCTAAAAGTAGGGTCTCCAGGTAGCTTTGGAAATGTTTGTTTTTGGGCTGGAAAGGTGTATGAGGCAGGTGTTGATCAAAGGTGTAATTCAGATTCTGAGAACTTGTGTGCTTTCTGGTCTTGTTTTTCTTAAACTGTCAGGGATCAGAAGCCGCTTCAGAGCAGACTAAACAAAGTAAACAGTAAATAATAAACCCATTGTGGTTTAGCTTGAAGCCAGCCATAGTTTTTCCAAAGCAAAGAAAAATGTGGTTGTTTAATTATTTAAAGGACATGTGTCATGCTATTGTTAAACTTTTCAGAGTAAACTATATTTGTATATATAATCATATATTACCTTTGTCACACTAAAGAACTAGTTTTTTTTAATTAAATATGAGTCATTTTCATGAGTTCTTTTCCTACCCAGAAGTAAGACACACTTGGTGGGTGCAAAGAACGTGTGTGTTAGCCTGTTTAGAGACAGCTAAATTTTCATTTATTTTAATTTCAGAAACTTCTATAAACATTGCATAGATTATATGATTATTGCATTGGACAATTAGCTTTGTAACTTTGTAAATATCGTAGGATTAGTTTGAATATCAAAATGACATGACTCAATGTGTTGTGTGTGTAAGTTCATATTTGTCTATTTATAGTTTAGAACAACAATAATGTCAAGAAAATAGCCTGATTTTCTATCTTTTTTTGCTTTTGTTTGATCAATTTATAAATTAAAGTCTTTAATAAATTTGACATATCCATTTAGTTTTGGTTTTTATTGTTTTTTTCCTTTGTTCTTAATCCTGAAATTGCTTGATATAAACCAAATATATTGATCAATTAATCCAATAAATTCATTTTGATTTTTAATGTAAACCAGAAGGTTCAGTTAATCCAGAGTTATGGTCCAAAAGCTTTCCTTGTCCCAGCTTGGGCAGCTCCTCACTGAACTGCAGCAGCTCCTGACCTATGAGTGTCTGAGATTCTTGCCTGATAGAAGTTGATTGACTGACTGACTGGATGTCCTGAGAAGCCTTTGAGTGAAGCGCCTGACTGACAGGTCAATCTGCTCCCCCGTTGTGGATATCAATTATCAGCTTTGTATGAGGAAAACCAGACCAGTCATTATGAGTCCGACACATCCTGACCTTTAAGGACTCTGCAGCAGCAGTCATGTTCTGTCTTGTTAACCTCCTGCTAGCGGAGCTTCTTCCCAGATGAAAGTGATTCTGAATCATCTTTAGGATGATTGATAGTGGCTTAATAAAAATGGTTCAAAGACCCACTTCAATCAAATTTAGTTTATGGTGTTTTTTTTATTGTATTCTGTACCACTTTTCTAATGATGGAAGACATAAAATGAGAAATTAAGCTTAAAATCTTATGAGTAATTCTTTATTCGAATCAGAAGCAGATGAAAAATGTAATTTAAACTATATCCATGTACGTCTTCGTTTTCCTCGGTCGAGCTGGCATCTGCCTCAACATTGTACAACTGGCTAGCTCTGATATTATTTGCCATTTTTGTTGCACCAGTAATATTAGGTTGGGGTTGTGAGGGGCTACAAGCTAGCAAAAGAGCATGCAAACCGTGAGCTCTCAGCACCGGGAAGGGGGAAGGAGCAGGGTTCCTCCACACCAACAATTCAGCCACAACTTCTAATGAACTATTGCCATTCAGCAGAAACTACAACCTAGAAAACAACATGTTTTAAAAATGTTGGCTAAAACTGTAAATACATAATTGAAAAAGATTTATGAACGCTTTGAAAAGAGCTCAGTTATTCCGTGTGAATTTTGTGTATTTTCATGACACATCTTTTCTCTCTCACACAGCTCATAGTGGGGATCATTCAGGCAGCAGAGCTGCCAGCAATGGACATGGGTGGCACTTCTGACCCCTACGTCAAAGTCTACCTTCTCCCTGACAAGAAGAAGAAATTTGAAACGAAAGTCCACAGGAAGACCCTGAACCCTGTCTTTAATGAGCAGTTCACCTTCAAGGTAAGACCCGCACCAAATTCCAGTTTCATCTGAACGGTCAAGCACATTTGCCGTTTTGTTACTGGAAATGTTTTGCTCCTGCTGACAATCTGATTTGCATTCAGCCTTGGATTCTGGGAAAGTGTGGAGACAGCTGGCACATTAACAAGCTCCTGACAGATTCTCACACACACACAGTTACACTCACACCAACACACTTTGGGACTGGATGTGATTGGGATGAACACGGGCAGATGCATCACTGCAGCTTGACGTTACCGCAGCCATTATGGATGCATAGCTGTTGCTCAGTGGTGGGGAAAGTTTTGTTATTCACCCAACAGTGGAGAGCGCAGGTGTTTGGTTTACATGGAGCATAATCTCATGTGATATCCATCTCCAAGCACAATTTATTGTGCATTTCTTTTTTTTCTTTTTTAAGCACTTCCTTTCAAATCTGCAATGCATTATGGGATGAAATGGCATACATGCAGCGGTCACACTGTCAAGGAAAGCAGATGTTATGCTGAGATAATGTCAAGGAGCCATCTGAGAGGCTACTTTTTGAATTTTTGCAGCAGGGTTCTTGCCTAATATGAAATTTTTCATGATTGAAGGCAGTGTGGGAACAAATGATTTGAGATGAAAGTACCTGATATTAAAAAAAGAATAAAATAAAAAAAAATCACTCACAGCAGTGAATGCTCTCCAAAAAACTTGTTAAAGTCAGCTTGACATGTTATAAACTTTAAGATAAATGCAAAAGAAAACATCAAGTGGAGATTTTTATCACATTGAAGGCAGCAGTTTTTCAGCTGCAGATTTATTCCATCATAGTCCCAGGGGCAAAAGTGACTTCTTTGTGTTTACTTACTAAAAAACATAAATGGCGCTCTAATACAATAGGGTTGAATTTTATAGATAATGTCAACAAGTTGAGTCTGAGCCATTGATCAGAGATTGGAGCACCTCCTTTGGTTTATACTGGGCTGATTTAAGACAACTTTTTATCTTCAAACTTGTTACTAAATTTACTGGATTTGACCTTATCAAACACCAACAGACACACCTGACAACAGTTGGTCAATGCCCAGAAAATACTAGAGCTGGCAATTCAAGAATAAAATACACCTTTATTGATCCCACAACGGGATTGTTGTCATAGCTCCCTGAAAACAGCTGATAGATAATACAGAAAATGCAAAAAATACACCAAGAAATTAATAACAATATTTAGTGTCCAGTGGGACACCAGGAGAACTTAAGATAGCCGGAAAACCCAGTCCACCAGTTTGGGTTGCAACACACACATCATTTAGTTTGGCAGTTGCAAGGCAAGGTCAATCCTTGGTCAATACTGGGTTGATGCAAAGTTCCTGTTCCACCAGTTTGTATCGTCTTGAACAGCGGTTGCATCTTTGGCATTTCCTGTTATGCTGAAAGTGTGAAGAAAATCTTCTCAAAGCGAGAAGAGCAATGGAAAGTGTTGCAAACAAAGCAGAACTTTTAAACTCAGCATGTAGATCAAACAAAGTTCAAACAGTTTTATAAAGCAGTTAGAATGATAAGAAAATATATATTTGTATACATTCCTTCAACAACCAGTCAGGATCTGTTGAAATTACGTTTTGCGTAAATCTTCAAAGAGATAGTTTAAAGTGCACGTTATTTTGCTGTCGCCAGCAACAGCTCTGGTGTTAAAGGGTTAAAGTTGGACCCCTTTATAGTGAGCCACCTAGTAAAATTTTGGTGATCTGACCCGGTTCCAGATGCTTTTATTTCTTTATAGTTAATGAGGAAATAGCTAAAACAAATATGTTTAGCCTGAAAAACTGGATATTTAGACACTTCTAAATCTCCTAGTAGCTTAAACTGATGCAATTAGATGATCAAACAAAATCAGAAAATGTATCTTTAGGTTAATTTTGTTTCTTAGATTTCATTATTATTTTTGACAGTATTTAGTTCTGTGGATGAAAAGATGTAAGTTATTTGTTTCTCAAACATTTTTCTCACACATTTCCAAATTTTTTGGACCTTCCAGATGATCGAAGTTTATCACAATAGTCCTTGCTAATTAATTTTATATAAGATTTTGAATTTGCATGAAATTTCAGCCAGTTTTATAAACTTTTAGAGTAAAAATATGCATCAATAGACTTTAGTTTATGTTTCCTAAAATAAATTAAAGGTAAACTCTTCAAAAATGTTGAATTTCTTCTTTTGTTGGAATGCTTCCTTCTCAGGTTCCCTACGTAGAGCTGGGTGGAAAGACGCTGGTGATGACTGTGTACGATTTCGACCGCTTCTCCAAGCACGACGCCATCGGCGACATCAAGGTGCCCATGAACAAAGTGGACTTCAGCCACGTAACGGAGGAGTGGCGAGACCTGCAGAGCGCGGAGAAGGAGGAGGTAAAGATTCTGAAGCCGCAGTTTCTACAGTTTTTGAGTCAGAGATTCAGCTGTAACATCATTTAAGTGCTATGATGGCCCTTCTTCTCCTGCATACAGTCAAACATTCTCAACTGAAGCAGTGACTATCTCATCCATCTCTCATGGAAATGTCAATCACATGTCCACACTTCCCCTTCAATTAATAGAAGTGTGACTTTCCAAGCAGCAGCTCAGGAGATTTAATTTTCATGGTAAATGTCACGGCGTATAGCACATGTTGCCAACCTTATTTCTAGCATTACTGTGGGTTGATATAAAGGTTAATTATAACAGTACTGAAAGGCTGCTGCTGGTGTTTATTTGAAGGGCATCACTTTACTGTATTAGGTTTGGTTGCACTGCAGCACACAACAACTTATTTCAGCTTTTTGGAGCAAAGCTTTGCATTGATGCCGCTGCTGTTAGCTGGTTTCGATCAGAATGCAAAACTCATTTATTTCAACGGTTTCCATATTCCTGCTGCAGGAATTTTTTTCCCTTTAAATTGGTTTTATTGTGAGATTAATCCAAACACAACCAGGTTTTAGAAGGATGAAATTAAACAAATGAGTTCCACAAATGGAGGAAATGGTGGTTATCATCAATGTCCATTTCAAGATCATTATCTATGTGAAATAGCAGTCTGTGATCGACTTCATCAGTGTTCACCAACCCTGGTCCTCAGATGAACACCGTCTTGTTTTTGTTTATTCCTACCATGCCTTTGATGACTGTCATTATCAGGCTTTTGCAGAGCTTGATGATGAGTTGAATCAGGTGTGGTAAAGGATGGATTCAGACAGGACACATTTGATCCGCTTAAAGTGAACCACAGTTTGTTTCCCCCGATAATACGGAACAAATGTTCAGTCTGAATACGTTCAAGCAAACCCTGGTCCGGGACCAGGAGCCACTCAGGAACCATCTTTCAAGATGGTCTCGGTTTGTTTTCAATCGGACTGAGGTTCGGTTCGCTCTGAGATTTCTCAGTCTGAAGATATAATGCTCTGGGAGCAAAACAACTGGATCAAAACTGCCACTGTCGCCGAAATTCAGCCATTTGAGCCTTAGGAGTTTTTTCTCCTCGTTCTTTTTCAACAATCTTAATGACAGAAACAGAAGTTCTCCAAATGACGGGTGACTCGTCTTGAGTTTCAACAACATACTGTTTCGCCGGAGACGCGTCCACGGCTAGTCTTTTTTTCAGCTTTCTAAAAGAAGAAAAAAGTAGTCGCTCTTCGACGCTAGCTCCGTTGGCTCTACTAGCTCCATCAGCCCTGCGTGGTCTGCCTTTTAAACACGCTCATACTTTTCTCCACCCAATGAGTTGGGTAAAGGTGGGGAGGGGGCGTTGAGGTTGACGTCAGCGACCTGTCAAAGTTTGACAAAAGGGGAATCCGAACCGGGGGGGTACCTCTCAAATGAGTTTGATGAATGTTGTAGGGTCGAAAGTCACCTGTCAAAATGAGTTTGATTGAAAGTTTATCCCTTCATCTCTCTCAGCATCATCCGTGTCAAAAGTGTGCAACTTACATTACTCTTGCGAATACTTCGCAATTCATTTACCACACACACACACGACAATCGTACATTCCATTTTCATGACGTGCCTTAAGTTGGCCGTACCAGCCTCAAGCCTGCTCTACCTTTAAGATGTAGCCACTCCTCTATACGACCTTCCAAGGGGCCCAGAGCACTGGGACAGGTCAACCCCTGTACGGGTACATGTGGTAAGGCTTTCGTTGGGATCATTTAATGATTCTTTCTTTGAATAAAAAATAATTTTGTTAAAGTACTATTAAAAGCTTGAAAACTTGCCTTTTTTAAATTTATTTTAAGGCTCAATATTCACATATTTTCAAATTTTATTTTAAAAAAAATCTTGTATCAAACTCCTTCTGCAGAGGTGCTGTACTGCATCATGTGTTAATAACTCTCCCACAAAAAATGAAACCCTGTACTGCTAAAATTCACCATTCTCTAGGAGTGAGAAAAAATGATTGTGTTGCTCTGATATAAGACAAAAAAAAACAACAATCTGCTTGAACTTGATTTCTCACCTGGAGAGTCGATTTCTCCAGAATTGTCTGAAGGAGTTTTGGGTCATTCCACTCAGGCTTTTTCTTGACCCTCAACACCGATGGAGAGAAGAGGCAGGCCGAAGGCGTGAGCAGAGATGAAAGAAAATAAATCTTTTTCTTAACTGAATATAACAAAGTTGTGAAGTTATCAAACTCAAAAAGTCCCTTCTAATCAGTTAAATAATCTCTAATGATGTACAGTATAAGGAGTATTTTTAATACATTAAAAAATAGCACAAAGCTTCCATCCCTGCTCTCCATTTTTGTTTTTTGTTTGGTATAAACAAATGGTATAAAACATGGCGACAAACAAAAGGGGAAAAGGGAAACTGGGAAAAATAAACATTGAATAAAAGTAGAGGACAAAAAATAAATGAAATAAAACTGAGCTTTCCAGATTATAGTGTAGATTTTTTTTTAAAATAAATATAAATGGATTTTGTAGTCAGACACAACTTGTACAGGGAGGAGACGAAATTACATTTGTGAGTGAACCAGATCCAGCACCTCTCCACTTGTGTTCTTCAATGTTTCAGTTCAAGTTTTAGTATAGTGGGCCACAAAGAGTTTCCAAACAATGTCGAATTTGTTCTGTGAGCCCAATCTGCAGGACTGCAGCGTGTCTAGCTGGATTGCATATAGGATCTCTGCCAGCCCAATGCTCAAAGGAGGGAGGAGTTATTGATTTCTAGTTTAGGAGAATAAGCTTTATTTGCCACCACCATTCCCAACAGTAGTGATCTCTGTACATGTTGTGGCAGTTGGGAGGTTTGTGAGGAACATCCAAAGATGACCAGGTGGCTATTGGGCTGAATATTCTTATCATAAGCATCTAAAAAAAACATTTAAAGATCTTAAACCAGAAACTATGTAACAATGGACAGAACCAGAATAAATGTCCCAGCGTACCTTCTGATGTGTTGCATCTATCACAATTAATCGAGGAAAGACTTTGTTCAGCTTTGTTTGAAATATTAGTATTAGTCCTACTAGATCTAAGTGCTGCTTTTGATACTGTTGATCACCTGATCCTGTTGAATAGACTTAAAAGTCTTGGCATATCAGGGACGGTTCTCAAGTGGTTCAGATCCTATCTGATGGAGAGATACTTTATGGTAAACATGGACACTCACTTTTCTAGGGTCCACGAAATTAAATGTGGTGTGCCTCAAGGCTCCATACTTGGCCCCTTACTTTTTAACATCTATATGCTTCCTCTAGGGAATGTCATCAGGAGGCACAACATTAGCTTTCATAGCTATGCTGATGATACCCAGCTGTACATAGCTATGTCTCCTGATGACACAGGGCCAATAGAAGCACTTTTTAACTGTATTTTAGAGGTAAAATCATGGATGGCAAATAATTTTCTGCAGCTCAACCAGGAGAAAACTGAAATTTTAATTATTGGTCCTGAAGCTAAGAGAGAGAAACAGTTTTTGAAGTTAAAAGAACTTTCATTAGATTATTCAGAAACAGTAAGAAACCTTGGCGTTATTTTTGACTCTAAGCTAACTTTCATCCCACATATTAAACATGTGGTTAAAACGTGTTTTTATCATCTTAGAAACTTGGCTAGAGTCCGCCCACTACTCTCTCTCGCTAACATGGAGATGCTGATGCATGCTTTTATCACAAGTAGAATTGATTATTGTAATGCCCTGCTTGCCGGTCTTCCAAAAACTAACCTTAAGAATCTTCAGCTTCTCCAAAATTCTTCTGCAAGACTTCTTACCAAGACCAGGCGACAGGTCCATATCACTCCAATTTTAAAATCCCTGCATTGGCTCCCCATAAGCTTCAGGATTGATTTTAAGATACTTTTAATGGTTTTTAAATGTCTTAACGGTCTTGCGCCTTCTTATCTGTCTGACCTTTTAGTTAAATATGAACCCTCGCGGACCCTGAGATCCTCTGGTACTGGTCTTCTAACCATTCCAGCTGTGAAAACCAAAACTTACGGAGAGGCATCTTTTCAGTATTATGACCCTCGTTTGTGGAACGGTCTGCCAGAGGATCTAAGAGCTGCAGAGAGCATAGATGTTTTTAAGAAAAGGCTCAAGACCCACCTTTTTAACCTGGCTTTCATATAATTTTTACTTTGTATCTTTTTACCTATTTATCTATTATCTATTTTATAATGTTTACAATAAATTATTAATTTATTTTAAATTCCTCATTATAATGTTTTATTGTTGGCTCTTTTTTGCTTTTATCAATATGTTTACTCTTTAATTTAATTTTATTTTGTTTCCGGTGCTTCCTCAGTTGGGTTCTCTCTCTCTGGGTCGGCTGCCGTTCAGCCGCGGCGGCTCTGGATAGGGAACTGCATCGCTCCCTAGCTGTGGTGAGGCGGGTCCCTGCTTGTGTCGCTGCATTTGGTTGGCTGTGCCGCTACTCACAGAGAGAGAGGTCCCAACTATTTGCGTTTCTAAAAACAAACTGTCATGCTCAGCTTGTTTCTCATTGCCAATCTCCATCAGTTAGGGGGTGGGAACTCTGACAGGGGTGGGGGTTGTTTACGGATCTGGGGAAGGGGACTTTATGTTAATTTATGCTTATTTTTATATTATTATTTGTTTTTTATTTGCTTATTTAGTATCATTATTATTTTTGTTTTATTTATTTTTATTTTGTGTAAAGCACTTTGTGTTATGTTTTATATGAAAAGTGCTATATAAATAAAGATTGATTGATTGATTGAATGCAGTATTTGTAGAACTGTAGAACTGAATCAACCTGAGTCTGGAGCTGATGGAGCAGCTCATTGGACATCGGACAGTGCCTCATTCCAAAGGCCCACTGGCACCTCATAGTTCAAGTCTCTAGCCCAAGCCTTCCTAATTGAGTCAGAGGGAACACGGTTCTAAAACAAGACAGAAATTTAGATGAAATCGGGGTAGCAAGAGGTGCTCAAGGAGGGGATGTGCAGCAGGGAGAACAAGATTTGGCACCATTCCCTAACAAAGTGTCTGACTTGAAGGTAACAAAAGAAATGGGAGTTAGGAATTCTGTATCTGGAGCTAAGCAGTGTAAATGAAGCGAAATGGCCATCAATGAACAAATCTAAAAAAAGATCAAATACCGTTTTCTTTCCAGACAGAGAATGCTGCGTCTTGTTGGCCGTGGATGAATCCATGAATTTGGCAAATGGGAGCTTGGATTGAGACAGACACTAGGAGCATGGCACGCTGTTTTTATCTGGTGGAGGATGCGAAGGGAATTTTTTAGAATTTTTTTATGTTGATGTATTTTGGATCCTGGGGCAGTGCTTGAAAACTAAAGGGCAGGGAGTGATGACATCTCCACAATGTTAGCTTCCAGCTGCACCCATAAGGGTTCCTCTCCACATCAGAATACCAACACTTCCAGTAAGTGAGAGCCCTGGTGTTAGCCGCCCAGTAGTAGTGTCTGAAATCCGGCAGACCTAGGCTGCCATCTAGAGAAGGTTTTTGAAGGTGTGCTTTACTTATTCGGTGGGTTTTATAGCAGTATTGTTGAGTCAACTTTTTTTTAGAAAATATACGTTCAGAGGGTCTGGGCTGCTGGGTGTGGTGTGCTCTGTCAATAACAACCAGCTTCTCAAAGTTTCACCCCTCAGCAATTTAGGGATGAGGCTGGTAACAAACTTGGTAGGTCTCCCTTTCTCCTCACCTTCTGGAACACCAACAATTCTTATATTATTCCTTCCAGATCTTCCCTCAAGATCTCACAACTGAGCACGTTGTTTTGCATTTTTAAGCTGCAGGGCTACCATTGAGCTTTCCATGGTAATAAGGCGAACTTCGTGATCCGTAGTTTGGCTCTCGGTGGTGGACAACCATTCAGCTAGCATCCGCTGGGCACTCTCAAAATTCTACTCAAACTTGTCGAAGCACTTGTTGATGGACAGTAGAAGTTTGTCCGACATCTTCTGCCAGATGAGCAGAAGTTTGTCCTCGATTCATATAATATAGTCTTTGCTATTTCAACCTCCAAATGAGCATTTTTCACAGCCTTCAGACTCCAGGTTCCTCCAGGGGATGTTTTGTAACTCTAAAAACTAAATGTAAACTAATTTACATCTGCATCAGTTTTATGTTTTGCATTAGAGCTTCATGTCAATGAAGGTTCTGTCATGCAGTTGGATCTATATGACAAGTTAGTCATGTCAACTGAACTTCTTCTAGTAGGCTTCTTCATACAGGGGACTTCTTCAGTTGCTGAAACTGTAAGCTGTAAAGCTTAAAATCTATTCCAAAAATCTTCGTAAATCAGTGATAAGTAATGTTGATGCTTTTTATTAACACTGGAGAACCCACAGGGTCAAATTTGGCCACTGTTTTTTTTTTTTTATTCATTCATTTTTTTTTTATTTTCTAGTTGCTGTTAATTGCTGCTACCCAAAATTAACAAAAAAAATTAAATTAACTTAAAAAGCCAAGAAAAAAATTGTTCTTGGGTTCTCCAGAATTAAATCGCATACAATATAAGACATCATAATACTTTTAATGTTAATTTAAAACATGTTTATTCATTTGTTCATGTCTGTAATATTTACTCACTCATCTTCTTATCCAGTTTATGAAACCACACTGAACTATGATAGACAATGCACGGTCCATTAAAACCATCATTTACTGATGCAGCTCCACAATGATTGATGGATGTTAGCTGTAATCGGTCCAAGGGTTTGACTTAAACATGGCTGCAGAACAATCAAAATGTTCAAACATCATTTAAATAGAAATATGAGTATGTTTGTTTAAAAAATACAGGCAGGACAGAGACTAAACTACAGTATGCTGTCTCAATGCTGTGGGTTATAAACGTATCTTGGCATCTCAGTGCTGCTGATGAGTTTATCAAGGCGGAGGAGTACATGAAAGCATTGTGTATCTCAAATGGACACTTGAATGACATTCTACATTTTATTTTATGTGAGTTTGTGGGATTTAACTTAACAAAAAAAATAGTGTCATCAAATATTATTTTTTTATTTCATTTAAATAACTATTTAAAACAAATAAAACAGGAAGCACACAGCTTTTAAAGGAGTGTGCCATAGTGTTGATTTGAAGAATTTAACCTTTGTTCTTGTTTTCAAGAAGCTACAAGAACAATGAGAAGTGAAATGTGTTATGTTAAATTCAAAACAAACTGCAGGTATTATCAGCTCACTGATTGAACAAAAGAAAGCAAACCTTGATTGGAAGTTGATGGGGAAATACTTTCAGCTCGTGTTTTTGTTGATTTTTAAATCTCTTCCAAAGATGGCAGCCGTCGTCCGTCTCCTCTCGCCACAAAGCGAACAAGTCAGGAGATGAATCATCTTCTTTCTTCGGGATCAGTTATACTGATTTGTGATTGCAGTGTTTCTCAAAATGCAGATTTTTTTTTAGGAGCATTCAAATCAAATCAAGGAACAAATTTAGTACAGACATTTTTTGGGCTGATAACCGTCTAATGGCACCTTGATCTTCAAACATCCAGACTTTAAAATAAATAAATAATGCTTTAAAACTGAACGTATCATATTTGATCCATAAGTCTGTCAGCCGTCCACAAGAGCAATGGAATGGAAATGCACATTTCTTGTATTTTTTGGGGTCTTTTGGGGTCTATTTTTGTTAGCTCAGGAAAAAAATTGAAAACTTAAATTTATATATTAAAAAAACCCACATAATTTTTGTTTGTTCAGAGGACCTATAAAGGCTCTAAATTCAAAGAACTGGAATTTTCTGTCAATTATTTAATGGCTCAGGCTTTACAGGGTTAATAGATTTATATTAGGGCTGTGATTGTTAACGCGCCTTTAATTTAAAATATTTTTAATTAGCGTTAATATGTATCAACACTAATTAATTACACTCTGCGAAGCAAAGTCTTCCACCAGTTCAAGCTTCAGCGGCTTGCATTAATGTGATTGTAAATCTATTGAAAAGTGGAATGGAACGGTTGGGGCGGAACCGCAGTAACCACCCGTTAAGGGCTCATTTGAGCAAACATTTCCAACGGCGGTATTCATCTTAGCCGCCTGCAATTTTCTTTCAAACATTATATTCCGGTTATACACAATGTACCAGAAGTAAAGCAATAAAAAGACGAGCTGCTGACCTCCATTGTTGTTACTTTTATAGTCGTCGCACTACCATGATGCAGTGGCACGCTAGCGGTCTACACCATGCATGATCAGTGAAAACAAGCCACTGAGTGGAAACGAGGCTTAACTGAGTGGAAACCCTCTTAATTGGACCATACCGTACCACTCCTTATTGTACTGTACCGTACCGGACCCTTCAGTGGAAACGAGGTTGCAATGTTTGTTTCTTATGGCTGTATGTCATCATCTTTGTTTTCTTGGAGTAATACTGCAGACACTAAAGTCTTTACAGTGCTGCTGTTGTTCCTGTTCAAAATAAAATCTGGAGACTATCCCATTGCTAGAAAAGTATAAACCCCACTTAGATGTTAGTCATAGTTGTCTTGGACAGTTGCAAGCAAAACTAACCCACATTAGTATGAACTAGACCACGCAGTTGCAGCCACCATTGATGCGATGACTGAGTGAAGTATAAACCAGCCTTTAGACATTGCATGAGTTTGTTACAAATTCAGTTAGGATCATTTTGGTACAAAATCTGCCATTTTTTCATCTCCACTGTTTCTTTCACCTTTTATCTTTTAAATCTACTGAAAAGTATCCCAGAGTCATGAATCTAAAGATTTGTCACATATGAACAAAGCAGTGAACCTAAAAACAAAAACCAAAAAATAAGCTTTTGTTGTGTCAGATTTAGCATCTTTCTTCCTGTTTATTAAACTTTAACCTTTTTATTATTTTAGACAGATTATTGGCCGCTCATGTTTCTACTTTTCATGCCAAAGCTGATACATGGTTCTGTTTCAGAAATTTCTCTCGTCTCCCTGAGCGTCAGTGATTGCTATTAAAACCAGTTTTTCCTTCTGCCTGCCTTTCTAACAGCAAGAGAAACTGGGTGATATCTGCTTCTCCCTGCGATACGTTCCCACCGCAGGCAAGCTGACCGTGGTCGTTCTTGAGGCCAAAAACCTGAAGAAAATGGATGTGGGCGGCCTGTCAGGTGAGGAGTTGAAACGATGCTAATGCCTACCTGCCACCTTTCCCTCTGACTGGGCTTTTTGTGTGTAATTATACCCGTTCAGCAGCACTCACTGCTCTGACAAGACTTGCTGTTTTTCCTGTTTTTAGCCTCAACTATCCAAACACACTCAGTTATTATAAAAAGGTCTGCAGATGTCCCAGCGTCCCTTTGAAGCTTTTTTCTTCTGTTGTTGGACGGGGAAAATATTCCATTTTAATCTAGAAAAGGAGGATAAAGATAAAAATGAAGTATTCTGCTGCTTACTGCTTTTTTATCTTACAGTCAGTCTTGACTCTTTGTCATCCTGATGGAAAAGTTGATGTTGATGTTCCATGTTTTACCTTCAGCTCCACATTTCTGCACAGCTGGAATATAAAAGACCAAATTGCACATTTGAGTGCAAATCCTGAGTTCATCTCATCGTATCATTTATTAAGAGCGCGACTCGTCGATAACATCATCCAGCAAAGCTACTGGCATCAAAGATGTCCATAAAAATGAATGGAGGAGGGAACATCTCCTCCATTCATTATTTGGGTTATTTTATTTATTTCTTTGGGTTATTTTTAGGGCTGTCAACATTAACACGTTAACGCACACGATTAATAAAAAAATTAACGCGTTTATATATGTTAATGCTGATTAATTACATTCCGTGAAGCAACCATTTTCCACAAATTTAGGCTTCCGCAGCATCCGTCAATTTCTGATGAAGTCATCGTGCACAATCCCGCTTCTAACATGGTCACTTGCAAATGAAGTAAATTTTCAATCGATTTCAACGTGGTGTGTTGAAACGGTAACAACTCAATGTGTCAGTGAGCCAGCAGACCTTGACTGAGGCAAAAAGGAAAGCTATATGTGTTCTGATCGTCACAATAGGTTCAATAAAGCATCAGTTGAGAGAGAAAGTTCACCCCTTTGGCTTGTTTTAATCCACATCATAAAGGAAAAGTTTGTTTTGAAAAAGCCTGCACATATAGAAGATTGTCACTGGAACTTCTTCCAGAACACCCAGCAGCCAATCAGAATAGAGTATTTACGCGGACCATTTAAAGTGCAGAAACACAATGTTTATTTCTTATGGCTGAATATCAGTATCTTTGTTTTCTTGGAGAAATACTGCAGACATTAAAGTATTTACAGTTCTGCTTTTTTTTTTTACTGCTCATGTTTTTTGTGTACACAAATGAAACTTCTGAGTTAACAGTTTATAAATGTAAATATTTCATACAAAAAAAAAATGAAGGAAAACATTTTCTCTGGCCTTTTTTTTTTGTTCAAAAGCTGCATATTGTCGTATTAAATTTAACTTGTAAAACATTGGGATTAATCGTAATTAATCACAATCCAAAAGTGTGTTTTTTATAATTTTTTTTTGTTAATCAATTGACAGCATTTGTTATTTTCAAAACTGAGATTTTGTTTACGGATCTGATGCTGTGATTGGAAATCGAACCCGATCAAGCTTTTTCAGAGTTGATCCAATCCGATGTTACATCACGATCTGGGATTGGGTATTTATTTTTTTCCTATGATGATCAGCACTGTTCTGTATATTTCAGCCTTATTTTTTCTAGATGTATAATTTGCTAGAACTCTGCATATCTTGAAGGGATCACGACATTTTACTGTCGTAAAGCGCAGCAGAATTCTGCACTAATTTGAGCAGGAAGCACACAAAAACAGTTGGGATTTAGCAAGTTATCCTCTGTTATCATCCTTAGTTATTATCTGTTAGCAAGATATTCTTAGGTTCTGACTTTCATGCTCAATAACCCTTTAAAGAAATTGACAGCAAGCGTCTCTATTGGTTTGTTTTAATGTTAACAATAACCAAGCTACAAAGGCTTTTCAAAAGAAAATAGATTGGGTTTTTGTTTCTTTTGAATGAGAATCACTTTCTTTGTGCTGCCAACATAGAGATGGTACTAAGATGCCTCCCAAGGGACTTTCTATAAAGTGGAAACTCAAGGAAATAGTGATTTAAAAAAGAAATCCATTATGTATCAAAAATAACCAAAACTAATAAAAATGTTGCATTAATATGAGCTAGTAATGAAAACATAATTTTATGCTATAACAACGATTTTGGAAGTCATTTTGAATTCTTAGGATTGTTTAATTGAGATATGAATAACATTATGATAAATAATCTTCAATAGTTCTGAAGATACTAAAGCTACAGTCACCAAACTTTTTCCTTTGAATAATTATGATTTATTTAGACAAAGTAATAATTAACTATTTTCATAGTTGAACTATTTTTACTTGCTTGTTCATAGGAGTGCTCTGTTTAAAGACCCAGTCCAATGAAAATGGTGTTCTTGTTTTTTTTGTTTTTTTTTTTATAGAAATCATGTGACAAAAGTATTGGATCAGGACTAGGTATCGGCAGATTCCTAAAATCAAATGACTCAAAGCAGAGCCAAAAAATAACCTGATCGGAACATCCCAACTTTATTGGTCCTGTTTTGTTGTTCAAAATAGAAATGTGAGGTGGAAGACGAACATGTCTTAATCTAGATTTTGATCTGACGATGCCTGTAAATGCTGATTATTTCCACAAACCGCTGTGTTTCCTTGCTGCCTCTCCGTTGACTTTCTTCAATGGTTTCATTCGAAATGTCCCATTGCGCCCCTTCCCTCCCTCCTTGACTCTTTCAGCTACAATTACCATACACCTGGGTCCACTTTCTTTCTGCTTGACAGGCCCGCCTCTCCATATAAGCCCAAACAACATGCAGTACAGTAACACATTAAAGAGCCCAGAGCTCCCTTTCATCTAGGCGACCAGCGTGAGCAGCCATTTGGCCGTTTAAAAATAAAAAAAGAAAAGCCCTCCCCTGCTACCATTTTATGATACTGGCATCAACGCTCACCTGTTCCCGTTTGCATCGAGAGATTGTCGACGTTTTGAGCTGTCAGACACGGAGCAGCCCGTGCAAAAAGAAGTGTGAATTTGTTTTCTGTGAAAGCCAAGTCTGTGCTTACAAAGAGGACAGTTTGAAACCACTGGAGCAGGTTTCATTTGCATGCTCTGATACATGACTTTCAGTGAATTATCATAAAGTAATAGCATATTGTTTCTGATTACAAACAACTGTTTTAGCAGTGGCTGCTGTTAAAACAGACTTAAATGTGCAGCAGATGGAAAAAATAATGGGCAAGTCTCTGATAACAATAATTAGTCTCCACGCACAGTCAGGGCTTAAAGAGAACAAGTAATTGATGGCCTGGGATCAGCTTTCTCCCCTGTTGTCATCCTGTTTACCATGGCTAATTATGGCTCACAGAAGAAGATGTGGGAATTATCATTAACCAGTGTATAATCAGAAATAATTCTTTTCATTTGTTCCTCATCAAACTGCCCCCAAATCTACCTGCTAAGACTGTTTCCTAAAATCAAACTTTTGAGGTGATGGATTTACAGGATCGCTGCTGCTAAACCTTTGTGACATGGCAGACGCCGTGTTCTTTAGCTGTCGTCTTAAAATAATCCCAGCCTCCTTGTCAACGTGTCACTTCTCCCTCTGCAGGAACCAACTCTACAGTTTATCATTACAGTTATTATGTTGAGTTGAGGGATTAAAAAAAGGTTAAAACTCCACAGGCTTGTTTTATTTCGCTAAAAAAGGCAAAAGAGACAACCTAGAGACACTTTAAAGAGAGTTGGCTTCCTCTACTGTCTAGTTCACTCCAGTTTGTTTCACTGGAACATGTGACCAAAACCTGATTTGTTAGAGATCCAGGATCTTGGTTCAATTGCAAGTCAACATTGATGCAGATCTGATGTATCTAAAAAGAGGGTGCAGGGTTTTAACCCCTAAACACTGGAGATGTTGCCAGCGACACTTAAATAACACTCGATCTTAGACGTGTGAAACCGATGATTCAGACAATTCTGATGCAAAGAAAAGCAGCGTTGCACCTTTACAGCATAAAGTGTTGCATAGTGATACCCGGCTGCTTTTCTCAGCTTCAGAATCTGCTGGAATTACATTATTGTGTAAACAGTTGAAGAGTTACTTTAGTCAAAAGAATGTCAACACTGAAGCCAGTGCGCCTTCTCTATATCACAGTTCATTTTTTGTTTCTTGTGGTTTGTTTTTTCAGTGCGATTTTCTAGCCTTTTATTCTTTTCTTACATTGCATTGTGTTCTGTGTGCTGATTGGCTGTAGACCACCTCTACATAATTTGTTCAGTTTGCCAAATTTACAGACACATTCCACCTCAATCAGATTTTTGTTTTAAAAGGCCTTTATTATCCTATATGATAATATATTACCTTTGACACACTAAAGAACAATTTTACGTGAGCTATTTTTTATTGTGTGTTAGCTTGGGGGCGGTGCTGGCAGACTCTTCCTGGAAGGGGCCGTTACCCCACTTTCAGACATATGAATGTGAAGACCCAGTCATTCTTGTGGGTTGGGAGGGGCTGGTGCTCAGAGATCAGGGTTTTAGAAGAATGTTCAGAGATGTGTGAACGGAGCAAAACACCGCTTTGGGGTTGTTTTTTGTGACAAATAAGAATTGCAATACACGTAAAAGCAAAAAAATTTTGATTTTGCATGATAGAGACCATTAATTTCTATTAATTGTCTATTAGGTATTAATTTGTATTGTTTTGCAGCCTCACAAACTACAGGCTAGTTTCCAACCTTTGACTGTAAATAGGAACTGGACTATGTGACTCCTGCCCCCTGGCTTTCCAAACAGGAAGTACCCACTGGCTCCAAAGAGCCAAAATGCCATAAACTTCTACAGAGAAATAAACAGCTATTATTTTTTTATGATGCTGTTTTCTGTAGTTCATTTTTTTCAAATTATAAACTGACCAATCAGATGCCTCAACAAAAGTAGGTGGAGCCTGCTGGCCCCCACGTCCAAAGTTCAAAACGTGTGACAGTAGCCCGCTTTCAAGCTTTAGATGTGTGTACTTCCGGCAAGCTCTCTCGGGATTAGTGAGAGCGGTTTCCAAAGAAATAATCACTCACACCGACTTGGACCAATCGCTGCTTACTGACAACAACTGACTCCAGCATGGCGGCATTCGTATTACAGAAAAAGGCGACTGAATTGACTTAATTTGGTTGGGGCCAGAAGTACGCCATCTTCTATGGTCAACGTCACACTCACTCCAGTTCTCTTATACAGTAAATGTTTCTAACACAGACTGATGTCCATATTTCAGAATTATGGGCAACACTAAATACCTTTTATTACTTTGATGAAGGGCTGCACGGTGGCGCAGTGGTTAGAGCTCCTGCCTTCACCCGGTTCAAGTCCTGGCTGGGGGATCTTTCTGTGTGGAGTTTGCATGTTCTCCCCGTGCATGCGTGGGTTTTCTCCGGGTACTCCGGCTTCCTCCCACCGTCCAAAAACATGCTTCACAGGTTAATTGGTTACTCTGAATTGTCCCTAGGTGTGAATGTAGGTGTGAATGTGAGTGTGCATGGGTGTGTGATTGTGGCCCCTGCGATAGACTGGCGACCAGTCCAGGGGTGTACCCTGCCTTCGCCCATGAGTAGCCGGGTTAGGCTCCGGCAACCCAGTGACCCCGAAAGGGATAAAGCGGATTGGAAAATGAATGAATGAATGAATACTTTGATGAAAAAATTTGAAGGGGCGTGGCATCAACAGAAATAGAGAAGGGTTTTTTTGTAGAAGAGCAGCTGGCAGTGGGAGCAAAGAGCTGTGGACATTTGTTCAACACAAAACACTACAAGGACATTCAGTACCAAAGAAGTTGTGGAGATAAATCACCCAAACAGTGTCTGTGAGGAGGACGCCTGTTGTTAATGTTGATTCCCACAATGCTTGGAGAAAGTGACAGCCAGAGGATTATCTCTCTATGTCCTTGGAAGTATAAAAAAATAAAAGACAACCTGCTTCTCTCTCATTTCATCTCCACAAGATGTGAGTTGGAAGAACCAGAATAAGTTATCCCATAGTTTTAATTCTGCTTTTTGCAAGATTTTGGGTCTGAATCCCTGAAATCAGAGGTGACCAGCAGGTTATGACAGAAGCAAAGGGTTTTAAAGTTACTGTCTTTTTTGGGCTACCTGTCGCTCTGGAGTAGTAGTTGTCACAGTAGGCAAAAAATGCTTAAGAAGAAAAAAAATCATATATAAGTCGCATTTTTGTAAGAAAAGTGCTACTGAACAACTCTGCCAAGTCCAGTGTAATACTGCTTTCACACTGAACACGATTCACGCATTACATTTGTTACCACTGTCTCTCCAAATTCAATGCTCAGTGCTTGTCCAAGAATGTGTTTATAAACTAGAGAACGGTCAGATTCTCCTCCTCCTTTGTTTTGGACTCCACCCGCTGATCAGACTGAGCGGTGCTTCTTCTGCATTGCTGTCAGTCGCAAATACTGATTTACACTCCTTTTTACACTTTTTTTTAAAGGCCCTATATACCATGTTTTTTATAGTACTTTTTAAGTATTTTATAGTAAACAATATCCATGAATTTGATCATATATTACCTTTGACACACTATATTACCTTTGAACAAATAACTAATGAAATATTAGTTATATTTGTGGACTCTTTTCACACCCGGAAGTAAAACGACTCAATCTCTGAGGCACCGCCTTTCGCTCCTTGTGGGTGACGCCCAAATCATGACGTCAGCCTAGTTCCTGCCTCAGCAGCATGTCTGCTCGTGTCCACTTATGAAAACCAACAACACTGAACTTTATTGAAGATGGATGTGCATGTTCTGGAGCCTTACACTCCAACAGTGACCAACAGTCCAATCTTGAATTTCTATACGCGAGTAAAGCGTATAACGTGTGTGGAAATGTAGCATTAGCTCGTGCATTGTGCTCATACTGCGTCATTTCAGCTAGTTCAGCTAGCAAAAAGTTGCTGGCCGGTATGTTGCACGCTACGGAAGATAAACTCCAACCATTTCTAATGAGCAGTCTCTTCTTTGGAAAGGTTGAACAAACTCAGAAGTCTCTCGCAGCCTAAAAAACAGGTTCTCCACTTAAAAGACGTTGCATTGTAAAAAAAAAAGCTGCAGTTTTCTCTGCTAGCTTTTTAGAGAAACCACTTCTTCTATGAGTCGTTTTGCTGAATACCGCTAGCTCCGCAGGAAAAGTGGGTTTTGCTTGTGCTTGTGTTGGTGTTCTCACTGGTCTACGTCTAAGGGTAAGGGGGCTGCGGCAATAAACAGTGATTTTTGGAGGATTACTCAAAAATGCGTGAATTGAGCAAAATTCCACTTTGAGTTTTTTTTTTATAGTGAGGAATGAACAGCATAATACACTTAAAAGCTAAAAAATTTTTTTAATGGTATAGACCCTATAAATCACATACAAGTGATGCAAAAACCAAGCTATGGCCAAGCTATGCAAAAAAACTTAACTTATACTCTGATAAATATGGGTATCGTCAAGGGCATATGAACTGTGTGTGTGGTTTTTTTTTTAACCATTTCCGATGTAAGCCTAAAGAAAGGAAGGTATCAAAGCAAACAGTTGAAATGTTGAAGGTAATAAGGTTCTGTACGCCAAACCCAGTTCACTCTTTGGTATAAGGCCTTAAGCTGGAGGTTTTATTTCTCTCATTTCCCCTTTTATTTCCACTCAGTTTGCAAAAACAATAAAACAGGGGCACAAAAATTATTTAGCCAGTTGTTAAGTTATATCCCTTTAGCAAGAAAATCAGAGCTACAACCAATGCAGGCGGTTTGAACCCTGAAGATGAATTTCACAGTGAGTGCTTGTACCCTGAGGAACCTGTGAGCCGCTTCTCTCCACAGTCACCCCTTGATGCACCCACTATGAAAAATCCAGAATGACAGGAGAAAAGCCACGCAGCTATATTTAACTTGGCTGTATTGGCGTTCATTTGCCAGTGCCTACTACAGTTGCACTTGATGAGCATGGAAACACTTAAAGAGGTGCTGATATCTTCCCGCAAAAAACTGTACTGTGGCCTGCAGTAAGTCTCCTCACCACTAGATTAATCCAAATGTGTCCCAGCTGGCATTTAATCACAGCTTGAAAGTCTATGTGTAAGTAACCCCTTTAAAATTAGACAGCTTTAGTAGCTCTGCTTAACTCCGCAGCAGATTTGGCTCAGAGCTCATCGTTCATCCAGAAACTCACATTGAGCTTCCTGAGGGAAGTCCATGGACCATTGGCGGTGCGTCCCCTCATAAACAGTGGCCAGGATCCAGGACTTGGATGAGTAACCCCCAGGACGGCTCAGACGAGCCTGAACGCTGATCAAATATGTACGGAGGCGCTCTTGCATCACAAGAGCCGCCTTTCATCCATAAAATGGGGAGAGATTACATCCATCTGGGATGAAAACGGTAAAGGGGGCTGGGATGTAAGGTACGGCGACTCCCCCAAATCTCAGAGAGGCCAAACTGTCATCTGCTGGCGACGTAGATAAGAGCATCTGGATAGCAGTGATGCAGCGCTGCAGGTGTTTCTTTCTCTGCATCAGAAAGGTTATCTGGCTTGATCCCATTCAGCTGCTGCTTTGTGTTTTTCAGAAACAATTAAAAACAAAGAAGTAAGCTGCTGTGATGCACACTTGTTTTAAATTAAAAAAAATAAAAGATCGTTAACTGATCCTCCTCTCCAAAATATTTCAGCAGAAGGAACTCTGTTAGTAAGACAGATGAGGAAATGTGTACTCAAATGGACCAAAATGAAGCAGATTTGAAGCGTTTAGGACATCACTGCCACTGGTGATCGCCTACCATACACAGCTCAAAGGTTTTTTCAGCTCATTTAATGTGGTCTGGTCTGTTTTTAAATGGCGCAAATGTGCATTTTTAGTGCACAAATTCATCTTGTATCTCACAGCAGCGCCAGAAATGGCTCATCATTGTTGGATAAATTACTCAAATTACAACTGTTAACATAACAAATAAAAAATGCACTACATAAACATGAAAAACCCCAAGAGGTGGTGCGTCTCTGAATAGAAATAATGTCCCTAATTTATACTAGAATTATGTCCTTTAAGGTTGTGGATGTCTAAATCAGAAACATCCTGCATGCTCTCATGTCACTGGATCCAAAAGCTTTAGCTCTCACGGCTCCTAATTCATAATAGTTTATAATTGATTTGACTTTTTATTCTTTAAAGACAATTACAGCTCTTTTAAATGATTCATGGTTGAACAAAAGTCAAAATTACCTACTTTTAAAGACAAAAAAATCAGCTCCAGCTGTTATTCTAGTTTTTTTTCTTTAAAACCATTTCATCAAATTGGTTTAGTTTTCCGTCTTTGCTGAACGAAGCTTAAGATAAAATATTACTGCAGCTTATTATATAAATACTTCCTTTTACTTTCACATTTGTGTATTTTTTATATATAAACTAATTCTTTCTATTTTAATTGTACAAACAAAACCAAGAATCTAAAGTTAAACAAAACCTTATAAACCATTTAACAAATAAGAGGCTATTGCAACACAAGTGGACACATCAGAATGGAGCAAAGCAGGGTGCACGTGGCCTGCACATTAATAAACAGTTTTTACACATATTTTAACTGGAATAATATAGTAAAAAATTGTTACATGAATCTTTGGCTTAGGCTGAAAGCAATGAAATGACATACAATAAGAAAATATTGGGAATGTGGGCGTGGCTGGCAAAAACCTCAGTTGCAAAGGAATTCCAAAAAATTACTTTTACCAATTTATCTCATAATTACATAGACCTGTTCGCCACCACCAGGCGACCAAAAAGTACAATAGTTGCTATGGAAATAAAAACCAACCAAAAAAAGGCTACCTTTTTGGAAAAAAAAAATATTTTTTTTTTTTAAATGAATTTTTCACATGCAGCTCTGACCAGGATGGCAGAGAAAGAGAGTGAGGGGCGTGGCCAAGAGCAGTGGCGGGCAGCGCCACGAGCCGTTTAACACTGCTTGCGGCTTAAATTTTTCCTGTAATTACTAAAAATAAAAATTATGTTAAATTAAAAATATTATGTACATTTCCTTGTTCCTTCCTGACAATGTATATCACTATCACACCAAGTAGATATGGCAGTATATTTGAAGGCATTTTCCTTTTTTTTTTTTTTTTTTTTTACTTTTTCTTTAACTTTGATCCAATAATTTGATCCAATATGTAATAGTCGGGCAGTCTCAAAATATGTTTAGTATTTTTCCTCATTTTCTCCAACATAGCGATGAGATATAAAAAAAAAAAAATCCATAGCCTCTTTTTATCTGATTGACCAGCTTATGTATATATATGTCAGTTAAATGCAGATTAGTGGAACTAATATAACTTTTTGGACTTGTTATTAATGTATACAAATAGGGTTTTTTTCTATCTTTGGTCTGTTTTTATATAGAAATCTGTCATATGAAGGGACTTTTTTAACTGAGTTGCTGAAGCTGTCCTCATTTAAAAGCTCTGGGATGCATTTGTTTTGTGTACAAAGTGACAGCCCATGCATGCAGACCATCTTCTGCTGTTTTTTTTCCCACCTTCTCTGCTCTTCAGCTCTACTCAGCAGGAGAGTAATAATGGACACCCATTCCATTAGCGTGTTACCTTTTTACTCCCTGTCATCTATTTATTCTGCTACTTTTCAATCTTTGCCTCTGTTCGTGCTGCTTTTCCTCCATTATCATAACAACCACCTCGCTCGAGTCCATCATTCTGAGCCTGCTCCTTATTCCTCCCAAATTGGATGAAAGATTAGAGGAACTAAGCTTGTTTTTTAGTTCAACATATCACAATTTGCCAACTGAAATAAGAGACATTTTGCATCATTCTAAATTCATCCTTAGATAATCCAGATTATCCTATGGAGATGTGTTTCGTCAGTTAATTTTCGGATCTGAGTTAGTTTTACTTCTTTTTCATGTAGACACAGTTTAGTCTGTAGAGGAAGTTTTCATCATCTTTAAACTGCCTTTCCCTCAGGGTACTTTAGTTCCAAAACAGGTAAATTCTGTAAAAGTGCATCACATCTCCATCCCACAGCAGCCAGATTCTAAAAATCAAATACATGCATTTAGCTAAGTAATAATCTCATTTTGACCACACCACTTTAATTGGTGGAGGAAATGTTACTGTAAATTACAAATAGGAGCAAAACTTCTACTTCAAAGCTGAAAATCAAGTTTTTATTTTCTGATGTTTTTCCTGTAAGTGGTGGAAAACATTGAGCAAAAAAATCACTTTTTAATCTTCATAGATATGAAGAAAATAAAATGTACCTAAATAAATCTACATCTTGTTTAGATCTTGATATTCATGTTCCATGGTTTCCATGGATCAGGTATATTTCTAACATCTGAGTATATTAAAACTAAAACTTTATTTTTAAAAAAGGACATTTTTTAAAAAGGGAAAACACAGACCTGGAGCCACATTCAGACTAAGGTAGTCTTCTGAAAACTTTTAGATCATCTTTGGTTTGTTTGGCTTTAGGTTTGACAAAAGCGCACAGAATGAATGAAATCCAGGAAATTATTTTATTTACTACCAACTGAAAACATTGGATGAGGCTCTTTTGTCTGTTTTTCTACTGAAATCAATATTGTGTGTCTTTAATGCAACCACAACACTAATGAGAAAACAGAGAGCAGCGTTCAGGTCAGCAGAAAATAGAAACCACACACTAAAAAGGGCAGAATGGCCGAGCATTAAATCCTTCTTTCTGAGAAGTGTAGTTACTAAGAAGGGGGCTCAAATTAATTATTTAAGACACAAATAGAAGGAAGTCTGATGCTTGTAAGCGTCAGCACATTAAAGTAGTGATTGATGTGAGATGAAGACTTTATGAATAAGGAAGTGAAGCGATCTGCCGCACGGCTGCTCCAGGCTCAGCAGGAGCAAACTCAGCTTAAGAAGAACTCAGAAATCACTGAAGAATTGAGAAAACCAGCAAAGCAGGTCAAGTTCACAGAGTCCGTCACCATGGTTACTGTCTCCAGATTTGGGGTTCTGCTTTTCTCCCCACTTTCTCCTCATCAGTGGGGTTTACAAAGAATCTACATCCCATGTTTTCTGAGAGGCTCAGGTCTTTGCAGCAGCTATTACTGTTCAATCCAGTTTTTGTTTGGAGTAACAGGCACTGCTACATTTAGTGGAGATCCAGGTTATGAGATATTTTAACTCACAGATGATCGCATCTGCCAGATTTGATGACAAATGAGGAAAAAGTGGTTTTCTCATTGTTTTCATTAATCCACATGCACCTGAATGGACAACATCATCACACACTCCTAATAGAACAGTCTTTCATTATTTTCTCTGTTGTGTGCCACAGGAAAATTGCGGTGAACCTCGTTGCCTTCTTCTCCCGTTGTAGCTGGACTCATTAGACTTCATGTGAATTAACTTTCTGCCCCTTTTTGTAATGAGTCCATTAAAGCCTAAAAACGTGGTTTTTATTTCACATTCGAGTGAAAAGTCATTTTCTCAGGACTCAGCAGTTCTGTTTAATGATTTCCAGACGACAAATTAAGACTACAAATGAGAGCAATGTCTGTTTTCATACATGCTCCCCATGATGGCTGCAGAGTGGATAAAGATGGACGACCACTTGGGTGCCACTTGACATGGCATTTGGGAGGATAACAATAAGGGCTCTTGAAAGGAGAAGGCTAACAGAGTGCTGTAAACAGTCACAAGGACGTACAGCTGCCCCTCTGCATTGAGGCTAATAATGCATCAGTATTTGAAGCATTCTGAATAGATAAAAAATTGTCTCCATCAATCAGTGCCTGTTTCTGCCTTGGTTTCTTTTATTATAAATCTGTGCAGCTTCACATTTTCTGGATGATGTTGTGTCTGACAATTGAGTAAAACTCCTGCTCTATTCGTCCTTTTGGGGTCACAAGGTTGCTGAACCCTATCCCAGTCACGGCAAAAGCACCACCCTGGATGGTTTGCCTGTCCATCACAGAAGCACACAGAGATAAACAGCAACTCAGACTCACACATAGAGACTATTTAGATTCATAGTTAACCTATGAAGCAGGTTTTTGGATGATAGGAAGCTGGAGTGTACGGGATTTGAATCGAAGCCTTCTGAGGCTCAGCAATAACTCTTAGAGATTTAACAATTCACTTTCCCTTCCATTCAATTCAACCCTGGGTCAGGGTTTTGTTTTGGTTTGATATACGATTTGTGTTTTACAAAACGACAGCCAAAAAAAAAAAAAATTCAGATGAATCCTTTTTTTTTTTTTTTTTTGCTGAAAGGCAAGTAAAAACCTTTCTGTTGGCTCATACTTAGCCTGATGTAATGTGTTAAAACAATAAATAATAAATCCTTCTTACACTTGTGATTGACACTCAATGTAAACATACGGATTAGTAATAGAGATGCAACAATTCACTTTTCCCCAAGATTTTTAGTTGAATGGTGTAACAAATGGTTGCTTTCAAAACAAGAATTGTGGCATTACTACAAACCACCATGTCTGAAGCTATGGACACACCGGGCATGTGACGGGTGTTCAAGAAAGCGCTGAACGCGGGCTCTTAAATGCACATTTAGCTCGTGGTGTTCACACTGGACAAACAAGAAAAAGCTTCTTTTTCTTTTTCTACTGTTTACTAGCGCATGTCCACAGTCTACAACTGCATGTCTACAGTTGGAAGAGGTTTTTTGCAAAATTTTGAAAGTATGCAAATCTCAAAAATCTTACTCCAGGCTTTTTCTTTCACATATCTATTCTAATTTATGAAAAACTTGGTGTCATATACAGTAATTCGATCTGGCACAAACCGCACTTACTAATTTCTCCTCCATGATCAATTTTCAAACGGTTGACACTTACGTGAAGTAAGAAGGACGCCATCCTTATGTCACTACCAAATCCAAGTCACTGATTGGTCAAAGTTTGACCTAGTTTAACTTTCAATGCACGTTCAGTGACCACGCATTTTGTAGAGCACCAAAACAGTTGTAGAAACTTGGTTTTACATTTTTACTTGAAGAAACTTGGTTTTACATTGACTTTTCATTTAATGTGGTATATTGAACGCACGGTGCTGAAAGCAGTTTGAACATAGCTTCAGAAGCTATGTAGCTTCTGTCTGCTCAACACTGGCTAAGCTGAACTGACTGAACCATCAGGGCTGCAACATACTGACTGTCAGTGTTGGGGGTAACGGATTACAAAGTAACGAATTACTGTAATTTAATTACTTTTATTAGGAACTGAGTAATGTAACGAATTACAATTAAAATTTTGGAAATTAATTACAGTTACTGGAACTATAGAAACCCTAGTTACTTTGTTACTTAGGTTTTGTAGACTCTGACATTTTCTCTCGGTTAGATGAATCAAAAAGGCAGATTAATTTAAAACTAAACAGAGTAATTTTCCTTTTAATGTCAACGCAAGACGTTTAAATATCTTTTATCTTATCAAACTTTCTTTTTTAGATCCATATGTGAAGATCCACCTGATGCAAAACGGTAAGAGGCTGAAGAAGAAGAAGACGACAATCAAGAAGAACACCCTCAACCCTTACTACAACGAGTCCTTTAGCTTTGAAGTCCCGTTTGAACAAATCCAGGTATCCACTCTCCTCTTTTTCCTCAGATCAAGACTTCCAGGCAATTTGGTTTAAGCAAATTGTTCAATAAAAAGCAGCAGCGAACAGTTTGCTGCATATTAGCATTGATAAGTGAGGGCTCATTTAGCAAATAATCAGTTTAGTGGTTTTTCATCATAACAGTATAATCAAAGTCAATTCAGCTTAAATCAGCTTCAGTTTTACAATTTGTCAAGCCAATTGCTTAGTGGATGTGATTCTCTGCACTCGTTATTGCCTGTGGCATTTATTCCTGCAGTGATTAGAGTGCACATCATCACTGAGCTGGATGTTCGTACACCAACAATTGCGGTGCCACGCTTTCGCAGTGGCAGGAATCTTTTTATAGCAGCGGAAGAAACGAGAAAATGAACATGTAAACTCAAAAAGTCACGATTAAAAACATGATTTTAACCGAGTCAGATTCATAAAGCCAGCAAATCACAGGGTTCATTCCGGCAGTTTCACGTCACCACTCTGGCATTGATTGACTCATAAACCTGTCGCAGAGTTTGAATTATTGAACACTTGAAAGGTTATTTAACACTTAAAAACACCCATTTGGCTTTGACAGAGCAAACACTCTGAGGCTGGTGTAAATGTTGAACTAATGAGCTGTTTAAACATCCTCTTTATCAGTGAAGGCTCTTCGGGCCTCTGGCTTTAAACCAATACACAGAGCCGTGGTGCTTTTCAGTTAAACACATTGTTATTTGGAGACAAACCAGTTGAATTTGATCCATTTCTGCTGCTCAGTCACACCTTTTTTCCTCAGATTACAGTAAAATGTGGCTTTTGTGTTTATGGAAATGTGTCCATATATATATATATATATATATAAATATTAGTCTCTAATGCTGCTTTGATATATTTATATTACAAGATTTAAACAATACATTTACAAGATAAATTAGTAAATTTATGACTCTAGGGCCACCAAAAAATGTAGATGACGAGATTAGCAATATTTCTGCTTCCAATAATTTCTTCCTCCACAAAAGACAAGATCTCTTCCAAATCTCCTCCAAAGAGGCCTAGTTTCTGACACTATCTTTCTAATGTTCTTATGCTAATAGTAATTTAATTTTTGGACCCTAAACGGTTGAGAATTTTTTGTTGATGCAACCTATCCGGAAATAAAGCTCAATGAAATGCTATACGTTGTTCCTCTTGTAACACAGCTCCAATAAACAGACAACTTCGGTGTCCTTTCTCGTAAACGTTTGCTTTTAAAGTTGTAATTTTGTTTTTGTAAATTGGCCCTAATACTCCATTAAAAATGACCAAAACTGTTTTGATGTTTTATTTCAGAGCAAAATTTGAAGCCTTAAAGTGGCAATCCCCAAAAACAACAGTGCACATATTCCTCATTTTAAGCAGTCGTGATCAGATTTTTCAGTTCACTTAGTGTGAATCTGCCAACTGCAGAGCACAAATGAAGGAGCTTTGTTACTGAGAAGCTTTTCCGCCTTCAGCTCCTCACACAGCCTTCTTGTTCCATCGCCCTTCAATAATTCAGACGCGTCTAAAGTGCTGTCAGTGATAGTTGTCATTTTTGAAGACTCATTTTGATGAATGATGGCTTAGAGTGAGCTGTGCGTCCTGCAGCTACTTCTGGAGGAAAAACTCCAGTTGTGTTTTTCTACTCCTAAACGTCAAGAAGCAAAAAAAAAAAGTTCTAGTCTGTGAGTCTGACTTGTACCTGATTTTAGCATCCTAAAGGTTTGTGCTCTTCAGAAAAAACTTCTTATTAACCAAATTTTATTGTTTCCCTTAAATACTTATTGAAGTATTTTTATTCCATTTAGCTTTCTGAGGGACCAAGTTATCAGCCCATTGCTTGCTGATATTTAAGAGGCACAAAAAAATACTTGTTTTATAAGTTGTTCCATAACTGCTCTGTAGCTCCATAAAAAGTTAATTCTATTTCAATTTTTTAAAGGTAATCTCGAGTTATCTGAAAACTTGGCAAACACGGGGAGAACTCAGAGATCTAAATGCTGCTGAAGTCAAATCAAACATAACATAAAGAGTTGTGCAAGAGCCCAAAGCTGCCTTTCTCAGCAACAGAATCAGCTGGTCTACGTCAATTGTGTAAGAAACGTCAATGTTTTCAAGTGTTCAGTGCAAAAGTTGCTTAACTCTGCTTCAGAATCCGCTGGAAGAGTTACGATATTCGATACGATATTCTCAAAGAAGATCCTGCTGATGATTCCAGGAAAGTATTGCTTAGCTAAGCACTTTGAAAGTGCCCCTTAAAATGCAGCTAACCCTAACAGCCTCATTCTTCATTTCATTACATGTCGCATTATTCATGCCGTTTGAAACGCAGCGCTCCGAGCTCACGCTGGTGGCAGCAGCTCCATCTCAGCCTGGATCGAAACTTAATCAGGCCACTTTGTGCTCTAATTCATATTCTGCTCCAGAGGCAGACGGCCCGGTCACTCTTCTCTACACTAGAGTCGGACCTCTGAGCCATCAAACGCTCTGAAAATAACTGTTCCTGTTAATTATCATTGTCTAAAGGAGCTGCTCTTCTCTGTAGCACATATTATATTATCTGCAGCCACGGTCACAAAAGTGTACATCATTTTATACCAATTATTTTAAATGATGGAAACACTGGATCTACAATCTATGATCATCAAAGCTTTTACAACTTAAGTTTGTGTTTAGATTCAATATAATTGTAAACACAAGTTTGTTGAAAAACATGTAATAAATAAAAAGAAACTACAACAGATTATCCCATCAAAAACTGGTTGGTCTAAACTCATGACAGTCTTTATAAAGACTTTTTACTTTTTTATCTATCTAGAAAAATTTAGGAAAACAAGAAAATAAAATACAAAGCTGCAAAAAAATTTCTTTTGTTGTTTTTCAATTTTACAGATTTTTTTTCAAGTGGAGGCGTGTCAGACTCTTCTGTATTCAAGTCTTTTTTTTGTTTTGTACAAACCAATGTACAAAACTAAAGTCTCAACTCTAGCTTCATAGTGTTTATCAATTTCTTTAAATTTTCAGTCTTCTTTCATTTCTAAATTTAAAATAACATTTTTCTCAATTTATATCTAAATGTGATAGATTTTTTAAATATATTTCTGAATTTGAACTTAAATGAGTTTGATTCCTGAAAGGGTAAACAATGTGACCAAAGAAGTCAAAACCAGCTGCACTCTGTTTCCTTGTCTGTGGTAAATCTGGCTTCTTCTCCGCTGTTCCCCCGCCCTCTTCCCTTCTACAGAAAGTGCAAATTGTTATAACTGTTCTGGACTATGACAAGATCGGTAAGAACGATGCCATCGGGAAGGTATTTGTGGGGCTCAACAGCACGGGCACGGAGCTGCGCCACTGGTCTGACATGCTGGCCAACCCCAGGAGACCCATCGCCCAGTGGCACGTGCTGAAGCCCGAGGAGGAGGTGGACGCTCAGCTCTCCGTCAAGAAATAGGCAGGGCCCCTTTCAGCACCCTGCCTTGTAGTACTCTTTAGCCAGTATGTGTAAATACCTCAGTGATATATGGGTCCATCCATGTTAGCCCACCCTCCACCCATCTCAGCTTCCTGATTTCAGAAACCGATCCAAATGTCCCGAGACATGCTCTGTTTTTTTTCTGTCTGGTTTTATTCCGTTCCTCTATAATTTTGCTGAATTTCATCTCGGAGCCCTTAACAACCAAAAGCCCCCTTCTTTTAAGCAATATGATCTGTATAGATAGCGCATGACTGAAAGAGTTTATTGTACCACAGTTGTATATATAAGTATGCAGACAAAAATGATTTCTAGTTTACGTGTTTATATGTTGTTACCGTTTCCTAATCTGTGTATATCTCGATGTTTTTAATAAGATGTTCTATTTTAAATTATGTAAATGCAGATATAGAGGAAAGCCAATATTATATATCCCAGGATTTAAGAATTGTACCTTATTACCTTATTGCATTCCAGAAAATTCTAACATGAAGACGTCAGTGGAGCTTAAAGGACAACGTCCGGGCTTTAAGTTCAGCAGCCAATCATTGTAGAAAAGACGAACAGATGAATCTATTCAGGCAAAACCCTAAAAAGAGTACGAGGCCATTAACTGCTATGGTTCTGTTGGAAAGTGCTGCTGGAAGTGACACAAGCACACACTTTCTTACAGTGTTTTGTAATTAGAGGACAGGAGGTCTTAAAACTAAAGTCACTGAGAGCTTCATTTCTTCATATTAGGCGAAAGAGAGGGCCTTGATCACTTCTCCCGACTGTTTTTCCGAGAGGAAAAGTCTTAAAACAAAGTGGGGGAAAAAAAAGCACCAAGTTGTAGCCATTGTGTCCTTAAACTCGATCTTTTATTCAGCCTTGTCGTCGTGTTCATGGTCCGATCTCTGATATGAAGAGTTATAAAAATGGAGCAGATTAAAGATGAGAACGATATTTTTTAGAGCAGTTCAGCCTTTTGACTATTTTTCGTAAACTGCATGATTTTTTTTATGGTTTTAACTAAAGTCGGAAGGAAATCTACCTTCAGTCAGAGAAAGAAAAATTCCGTTGACGGAGGTGAAGCTTCTAAACACTGCCATTTTTCAGGGAGGTGCCGTGCACGGAGAGCCTCTCCTTGTGCACACCCCTGCTTGCTAGCGGTCGTAGCTTTGGTTTATCGGGAACAATGTCTTTGGCTGCAATGGTGCCCTGATTCGCAGTCTTTGCTTTGTGTTGCCTTTTCACAGTGACAATAGAGCTAGCCATGTTTTACTGCCAGTTTAAACTTTTATGTGGCTGCTGTTTTGCACTGGATGTCTTTGAATTCTTTACCAAGCATTTGCTGACGATTGTCGTGATCCAGGTCGCCTGCAAGGGGAGCCAGAGATCCTCCGGCCGTGCAAAAAAGAAAAAAAAAAAAAAAAAAAAAAGACAATTCACGTTTCGGCCAACAGCATCCTCCTTTTGTGTTGGCGCAGACTAACCGTAAAAGTTAATGGTCTGGGATTCGTCCACAGTGTCTTTTACTATGGGTCCAATTAGGAGCAGAAAATCCATGAAATCCATTAAGTCTTGAAGGAACCTCTCGCGTATACTCGATGCTAGCTTCAGGAGGACTTTCTAAGTGTTTTTCAATGTTATTGTGTTGTTGATAGCACTATTATGAAAAAGCTACTTGTCATTCCATAGGAGTCTCTAAGGACTGCTTTGTGTATCACTGTGACTGCCGTGTGTGCTTTGAGACGTAGACTTATCAGTAGGTAGCGAGTTTGTTCTGTAGTGATGTCGTAGCGTTTAATGCCATCCCCCCCCCCCTTCTACACGCAGCCAAGAGAGAAAAAGCGTTTTTATCCCAGCAGGTCGCTTCACACAGCATTTTGTTGAGCACTGTGCAATACTTGTATGTCCATCCCATAGTGTTGGCGTGGGTGGCGTCGCCCCAGGAAGTATCCAGAAGAGGTTGGGAAGGTTAGGACACAGCACACGTAGATTTCGTTTATGGGTTCCGCAGCTTCGTTTTCTCCTCTTGCACACAGTTCCAGCATCAGACGCTTCAGGGAGTCTTCGTTAAAAAAAAACCAGATCAACATCCCCTAAAGATGTAAATACTCTTTGTGTCTGGAAATAAATATGGATACAACTATTCAGCAGCAAATATATCTCATCCATTTTACTCTTGTTTACTTCCTTTTGATTCAGAGCGCTTTTATATCTGAGACGAAACTCTGAATGTACAGTACAAACTGTGTTGGTGTAGATTTCTTTAATCGTGAGATAATTAGATGTACTTTGGATTTTTGTTGTTTGAAAAAATAAAAGTATCTTTGGTCATTTTGTTTCCTGTTTTCCAGGTATTTGTCATAACCCTTTGTGGGGTTCATTGAATATTATGCTTTTGAGCCTCCTGCTTCGAGAGGCTCATTTCACCTGTAGACCCACAAATTCCTGAACAGCTTCAGATTTCAATGAAGAACCAACGGTTGAGCGACAGAAACACATTCAAGTGTCTGGGGATCCAGTAATGTGCAGCCCTGCAGAACACATCGGATCAGGAGGTGTGTATTAAAAGAATACAAACAAAAAACTACAAAGCCATTATCTGTGCTGCAGTGCTGCCCCCGTTACTGTTTCCCACCAAAGTGTGCACAAAGATCCCGAAATTTTTACAATCGTATCGAGCTCTATGTGACAAGATTCTCTCCAGTGACACCAACGAAAAGCCACACTGACCTTTCAAAAGCAAAGCTGTGTAAGTATTAGAATCTGATGCTGTAGAAAGATCCTAGTTGCCTTTGTGTATATCAACTGCCTGCTTGAGTATTTTGTGTGTGGAAGTTTTCTCTGTAATCTCGTAGAACTGTTTGGGGTGTTTTTTCCTGCCATATCGCTCGCAGTGACAGCGGGCCGCTGACAAGTTATATTTGCTGTGTATACCTTCATTTTTGATGAGGTGTTTTACAGTTTTTGTTACACTTTGTGTAGTGATTCACTCTGTGGAGTTTTCTGACTGTTGTTATATAACTTCATATACACAAATGATCAATAAAAATGTTTTATTTCCTGTTGATACAGAAGCCTATCATGTCTTGTTTACACTCGAAAGCGTTTTCGGATCTGCAGAAGGAAAGTTCGCCTTAAACATTACTTCACAGTGAAAGGTCACTACTGCCATCTAGAGGACTTTAATGGACCAAACGGCTGAAATTCAACAAATATAAATGAATGGTCACTGCAGTGGCCTTTAGCTTATCCAGGACACAAACTTTATGGAATTATTAAATACAAAACTACTGAATTATGATATAAAATACATAAGTTTAGCTGTAAAGAAAGCCACAACTGATTACATCTATCATATATATTCAAAATACATACTGTGGGGAAAAAAATATTTAGTCAACCACCAAATACTTTTTTGCCCCATGGTATGTATTTTGTGCCAAAGTGGGCCTTTAAGCTCTATATACCACTTTTTGTCTTTACAGTTTACATTTAGAAAAAAACAATGCCTAATTATTATTATAAGACAATGGGGAAATAAAATATTTTTCAGAAAACAGATTCTGCATGTTGTTTCACATCATTTTAGGTTCCATTTAAATTCCTTTCAAATTTATGAAAAAAAGTTTGATTTGATTGAGGTTTGTCATGACCCAGTCTTAACACAACAGTACCCGGAACAAGCTCTGGCACCCCGTGACCTTAAAAAGGATAACGTGGGTTAAGAATAGAGATGGATGGATGTTCATTATATATTTCAACTATGAGACAGAATGTAAAAACAAACAAAAAAAAAGAGTACATGTATAACGGTGCAGAAAAGTATAATCTCCCATATCCATTAAGTCATTTAACTACATTATGTTCAAATAGTTATGTGTGCAATTATTGGCTTAAGTCCAATACCATATCACGTTATCATCACCAAGACAGTCTTATCTTTTGTGGACACTGGGTGCACATATTTTAAACTTTACTTCAGATTTGTTTTAATATTTTATATAAAAAAATATTTTTTATTTCTATTCCTGATGTTTATATGTTATTTTAAACACCTTGGGAACATCATAATTTCTTGTGCAGACAATCTTGGAATATTAGAATTAGAATATTTTTGTTTGGTCAGGAAAAAATATATATATTTGAGCTGTGTGACCTTATGTTTCAGATATGAAACAGAATTAAATTTATATGTAAAAAAACTTTTGTTTTTTTACATGTAATTTTTTTTTTTTTTTTTTTGGCTTGCTTGTTTAGAGGGACCTATAATGGCTTCACAGGGTTAAAGTCTTGTGAGTAAATTTTTTTGTGCTGTGAATTTAAAGTGTTGTGTTGTGAGTTATTTTTTATGTTGTGACTCATTGTAGTGTGTTGTAAATTTAAAGTGGTATGTTGTGACCGGTTGTGACTAATTGTAAAGTGTTGTGTTGCGATCCTTCTGGGCCACCGTAGCATTCTGTAAGTTTTGACTTTATTCTGAAAAAAAAAAAGTTTCCATCCTACGGAAGTGACGTAAATATCTACGAGCATATCAGCAGAAGTTTAGAAATTACGAGTCTCCTTTTAAATAAAAATCGTTTTAACTGATATGATAAAGATGGAATGTTATGGTAACGTTTTTAAATGTACTTTTTAGATAATCTTTTTAAGGCTAAAGTCTAGTGTTGTGGCCTATTAAAAACATATTTAATGTAAACATGTTAAGCCTATATTCGTTAGAAATGAGCTTGCCGTTTATGGCGTATTGATTTATTTATTTATTTGGGTGTTGCGTGTTGACAGTTTAAACTAGAGATCATTTCTGTGGTGATAGTAGTTTTATTTTTAAAATGCGTTCTTCAAAAAAAAAAAAAAAGCTCAGAAAGATTTTATTTTGAAAGTGTATGTATCGGATTTGGACCGGAAGCTGGGCAGTCCTTGCTGACAGCCCAGTCAGTTTGCAGTGAACTCCTCCGTCCTCAGCGTCCAACAGCGCAAACGGACTCAGAATGATCTCCTACATCTTCGGCGTGAGTATCTTTCTTTTAAAGCGGTTTAACTCGTGTTTTTCCTTGGCTAGCGCATGCGTGCTAACCCGGGCTAATGGTGTCCGCCGTGCTGTTTTCCTGACCAAACTGTGAGGGCCTGTCTACAGGAACGAGTGACTCATTTTCCCAAACAAACCAAACCGCGCCCGCACAGCTCTCCCATGCAGCTTCTAATGCTCGCTGATGAGTCATTCCTCCGTTTTCATGACTCAGCTGATCCGAGGAAGCCTCGACAGCATAATCAACCTCATCTTCAGACTCTTCTTCTCCAAGAGGAGACCCGCCATCACCTTGAAGGACCCCAACATCAAATATGCGCTGCGCCTCATAGATAAGGAGGTACGTTGGAGTCTGTGAGTGCAGCTGATGCGTTCAGGGGCTTCTTAAAAACAGTGTTTGTTGCAGATCGTGAGTCATGACACCAGGAGGTTCCGATTCGCGCTGCCCTCTCCAGAGCACGTCCTGGGCCTGCCTGTGGGTCAGTATGACTATATCCATCCAGACGGTTGGAGCTGCAGCTTCACTCATGACCGCTTTCCTCTGCAGGACAGCACATCTACCTGTCTGCAAAGATTGACGGGAAGCTGGTGGTCCGTCCATACACCCCTGTGTCCAGCGATGACGACAAAGGTTCAGTCGACCTGGTGGTGAAGGTGAGGAACTCCACAGTCCTGCTTCGGATCAACGTCCACGGTTTTTACACGTCTGTGTTTTCAGGTTTACTTCAAAGGCATTAACCCCAAGTTTCCAGAAGGAGGGAAGATGAGTCAGTACCTGGAGAGCCTCAAGATCAACGACACCATCGACTTCAGAGGCCCAAGCGGCCTCCTGGTCTACAAAGGCAGAGGTGAGCCGAATGACCAAGACGCGTCTGACGGTGAGGCTGCTGTTGTGTTGAGCTCTGCTCGCTCCTTTTCAGGTGTTTTTGACGTCCAGCCTGATAAAAAGTCTCCAGCTGTGAAGAAAACGGCCAAACATGTGGGCATGATCGCTGGAGGAACAGGTGAGAAACCGATCTGGCACCAGAGGACCGAGCTGCTGATCAGAGGAGACCGGGATGTTCGTCACAGTTTCTCCACTACCAATCTTCCATGAGAAGATTCTTTGTTTCACTCAGTCATGTGCAGAAGTTATCGCCTTTTCCTGGAATTTGTGGTGAAAAACCATCTGATCTTATCAAATCTGAAGAAAAACACTTCATTTGGGAAAACGTCAGTAAATTCACAAAGTTTAAACTAAATACAGGAACAAAAACGAACAAGATTTTAAAATTAGAACAATAAAAGTACAATAACTGCTTTCCTTGATTTAAGTCCACATTCCAAGCAGGTTAAGCTGATCTGTAGCCTTTGATTAGATCATTGATGCTCAAACGTCTTCCCTAAGCAAACAAAAACACCTCAAACTGCATCCATCTGGAAATCTCCCCTCTACCATTATTATTTTATAGTATATCAGAACCTGACCGAGTGAGTGTGACGTCATCCGCAGAAAATGGTTTACTTCTGCCTCCAAAAAAAATTGTCCATTCAGTCGCCATTTTTTTTGCAGTACAGATGTCACCATGTGGAAGCCAGACGTGGTCATTTAGCAGTGATTGGCCCAAGTTTCTATGGCAACCACTCTCACCAATCAGGAGTGAGCTTGTTTAAACGTCTACTTGCAAAGCAGGCTACACAATATCTGTCAAACGACACAGGATTTAGGAATTTTGCCAAAAACTGCACAATCATAATTTTACAATGTGAAAAATGTTGTTGGAGTGGGACTTCAAACTAAAAAAAAGTTACAAAAACAATCATGATTGTTGTTTAAAAAGTTAATTTTATTAAAATTTAAATCAGACTAAACTTGGTTTGAACTTGAGAACAGAATTTGAGTTTCCTCATTTCCGCTAAAACAAAAATAAGAAAATGTTCATGTTTTCTATTGGAGAAGCTCTAAATGCAGCTTTCTGTTTGCTGCATCCAGAGAACTTTGATCAGAAGATTCCTCATAAACTCGATTCTCTTACGGGGATTTTCTGAAGTGATTTCTCAGAAACACTGCTTTACGTATTTAATTCTGATATGTTTCTCGAGGAAAACATTACAAATCTGGTGAACTTGCACATTTCTGCTTCAGGAATCACCCCCATGCTGCAGATCATCACAGCAATCATGAAGGATCCTCAGGACAGAACAGTGTGTCACCTGCTGTTCGCAAACCAGGTGAGACGGACAACATTTTTCCCAGCAGACAGTGGTTTTGATGAAGATCCCGAACGAACGTATTCTCCTCTGTTTAGACGGAGAAGGACATCCTGCTGCGACCGGAGCTGGAGGAGCTTCAGGTCAAGCATCCGAACCACTTCAAGCTGTGGTTCACTGTCGACAGAGCGCCTTTGGGTGAGTCTGAGAGGAAACATGGAGGAGGTTCAGGCAGCAGATAAACCTGCAGCTCCACGAGGAGCAGATGGTGACAGAGCGGAAAAACAATGAGTTGAACTTAAACAGACGAGTTCTTCTGTTAGGAAACCTTTTTTTTTTAAACTTAGTGTTCCCTCGTTTATTTTGGGAATAATGCTTAAAAAAAAGAAGAACCCACAATAGGTGGAATTTGCAATATAGAAGCAGTTCACAGGGTTGGGTCAGAATTCCTTCACTACTTAGTGCATTATATAGGGTGTTCGCCATTTTTTTAGTGTCCCGAAATTTCCAGAGTTCTCTGCGAAAAGCCAACATGCATTCATTCTCTCTAGATTGGCAAACTGACCACAATGCATTGCATTTAAACAATTTTTCACATGGAAAAAAAAACCTTGTATTTTTTATAAACCATTTGAGTTTTCATCTTCAAATAGACTTTGTAGAATATTCACATTTTTATCAGGTTTTTACTTTAAGGAATCTCTCGTCATATTCACCATTTTAAAAAAGTGAGGGAATTTGGACATTTTCCTCGTTTTATCCTGAAAAGATTCCTGCTAAGAACTTGAACGTATCAGGAGTCTTTGACATTTTTATACAACCCAGATTCTACATTATTGCTTCACTTTCAAATATAAATGATAACTGTTCATTTTCCAGTCTGGGAGGATCTACTGTTGTGGAAAGAGTAAACAAATCTGCTGTTCCTCGTGCCACCAGCAGGTGTCAGCACTAAACTGTCTTGTGTTTCAGACTGGGATTACAGTCAGGGCTTCATCAGTGAAGACATGGTCCGGGAGCACCTGCCCCCTCCTGGTGAGGACACCCTCATCTTGATGTGTGGCCCCCCTCCCATGATCCAGTTTGCCTGCAACCCAAACCTGGACAAAGTGGGTCACTCCGAGAGCCGCAGGTTCACTTTCTGAAAATGTTCTCGCCCGCGCTAAACCACTACGTTAGTTGGAATTGCACCGTTTGTATTTTTTGCCATGGTGTTCAAAGATGATGCTGGAAGGACCGACACGAGGGAAGATTTCTGTTTGAGTGCCTTAAACACAGCAAAGCTTTCGTACATTTCACTGCTGATTTGCAACATTAAATCCAAACTGCTGCTCCATGCTGTTTGAGGAATGTTTTAATATTAGAAAAAAGGATTCTTTGGTATATATGTCAAATAAAAAGGTTGATCGACAGAAAATTCAGTTTTTTGAAAGAAGCTCATGTCTCAGCAGGCAAACTCTGAGTTATGTGCTTGAGTTTTGTCGCCCTCTGGTGGACAGACTCTGCTCTTCTGCAGGAACTCCTCATCCTTCAGCATGCTCTGAAACAGACGGAGTCATGAGTTCTAACAGCAAAGTGCAGAGTTATGGTGTTCAGGTCGGTTCCTCACCGTCAGGTTGTTGATTCCTTCAGAGAAAGCTCCAATCTGCCGGACCGTTCCCTCAGAGTCTTCCATCTGACCGGAAACAAACATTCTCATCTGTCTCTGTGTTGAAGCCGTCGGATCGTTCAAGTGTTTTCCGTACCTGCTCCAGATCATCTTCATAGATCCGGGCGCTCCTCTGGAAGCTGCTGCTCTTCGGCATCTCCACGTTCATGGGGCAGACGTACTCCTCACCATCGTCATGACGTTTCTTTCTCAAAGTGCCGAAGCCTCCAAAGGACAGGCGCCTCGGCTACAGAGATACATTTTATTTTGAAAGTTGTGTATCATGAGATTCCAGGGCTGACTCGGGAAGTGCTAGTTTAAACCAGACTGATGTAGCAACAGGGCGAGCCGTACCTTCACCTTGGCCGTAGCCGTCAGGACCTGGTAGTCGGGATTTTCCAGACACTCCTGTTTGAGCCGCTGCGCCTCGGTGCCGACCAGCAGGTGGAAGTGCATGGCCAGGTGGCGCCGCAGCAGCGTTTTTCCAGGAGGAATGTTGAGCAGGAGAGCGAGCGCTTCCACGTTGAAGCGAGGCTCCAACACCTTACAGGAAGACCAACATGGAGGTCAGCTCTGCTGCTTCAGCACACTTCTGTTTCTGTTTTCCTCACCATCAGCCCGCCGTGGACGCCACTCCCCCTCAGGTTGGGGGCGTATTCTGCCAGGTCCACAGAGCGCAGCCACTCCATCACTCTGTGGTTGGTCCACTGGGAGATCTCAGCTGGACTGATGTTGCTCTGCAGACACAGGACATGTAACCCGACGGGCGTGGTCCAGTTAGAGGTTCAGGTGTGTCAAACCTCGTCTGAAGGCCGTCTCCTCAGACAACTGGGCTCGTAGAAGTTCAGACGGAGGACCTGGATGGCTCTCTTGATGCTCAGGTGATGAAGAACACTCCCGACTTTCAGAGACAGCAGATCCTCCTGAAAACAAACCCCACCCTGTGGTCATACAGGAGAAAGCAGGTTCAGAGCGTCTCCTCCTCCTCAGGAGCTCACCACTGTCATGACGTGGAGCATGCGTCCGTCCACTCGCGCCTCCTCGAAGCTGCTCTTGTACTGCGGGAGCCCGATGTCGTCCAACCACCCTGAGGAGAACCACCATCAGTGAGGAGGTCAAACGTGAACATGACGAAGGAGGCACCGACACTCACTGGTCACCCAGTTGTGGTCCAGTTTGCCCCTCAGGTCCTCCTCTCCTGACACAAGCGCCTGCAGGGCGAGCTGCAGCTTCTTCCTGTGGAGAGGCTGCTTCACGCCCAGATCCTGAGGAGCAACATCATGGAGCTTCACCTCCTGACACCTCCTGAGAGCTCAGAGTTCAGGTTCTGCTCTCCTACCTTCTCCAGATCATGCTGTGACGCCTGAAGCAACGTTTGTCCAGATTTGATCCAGTTCTGGCCCTGAGCCACATACAGGCCAAGGCCCTGCTCCTGGAGCCACGAGCAGACCTCCTCCTTACTCCAGCGGGAGAAAGGAGCCTCAGCAGAGCTGAAGAGAACCACAGAACTTCACTGTTTCAACAGAGAAGCTCCAACATTCTTCATCAAGGAGATGAAGAGGATTCCAATGCAGCTTTACTGATCTTCACAAATATAAACCTCCTGATGCTACGTTCACACCAGGCACATATCACACATTCAAGACAGCGCTGAACATGGATTTTTGTAAGTAGAGCCCAAAAACAGACAAAACTTATGTAGCAAGACGTGAGAGTAAAAAAAAAAAAAAAAAGTCATATTTCCACAGACTTTCATAAAAGGTAGTTGCTCAAACGCATGTTTCCAAGCCCGGTCTGAACGTAGTATGAGAGCTTCTGCTCTCTAGACCAGGGATGGGCAACTCGAGGGCCGCATTCCTGCATGTTTTCCAGCATACCATGCTCTGACATGTTCCAATTGGCTGGACACACTTGAACCAGGTAATTAGACATGAGTAGGACTTGGATATCTGGAAATCATGCAGACACTGCAGCCCTCGAGGCCTGGAGTTGCCCATCCCTGCTCTAGACGTTTAAAGTTCATGAACTCTTACTTGTGTTTTGGTTCACGTGACCAGCCGAGTCGAGGGCCGGCGGTGGCTCTGACTCCGCCCCTCCTGAACAGGCCTCCGTCTCCCTCATGAGAGGTGGAGTGACTCCTCTTTAACCTGCAGGAGAACACCGGCCTACATGAGCGGTTTCTAACCCTCAACCACAGACCACATGCTGAACGCGTTCATTACCTGCCAAAAAACCTCCTGAAGCCTCTGGACTTCTTCTTGTTTTCTGGAGATGAAGGCGGGGGGGCGTTGTGGGACCTCTTTGGGGGAACTCCAGCCAGATCCAGGTGCTCCGAGGCTTCATGCGCCGCTGTGAACATCCAAACATCCTCAGTGAACATTTGTTCTTACTTAAATGACAGAAATCTGCCTCAGGAGCTGTGCTCCCTTCTGGAGCTGCTCCCTTCTACTATCCACCTTAAGTCTGTCTGCTTTGTTAATACTATTCCAAAAAATTATGTTAATTATTGTCAGTCATGTTTTTTATCTGTGATTGTTTGCAGCGAGTCACTGAGTTACATTGTTTTTTTTCTTTTTCACCCACGACCTCCTCCATCCACATTGGAAAACGAGCAGAGAACTCCACCTGGAGAGCAATCTCACCGAGGTTGGGGTCGCTGGCCGTCTGTTTTCCTCCTCGCAACTTGAAGAAGCCGCGGCCGAACGAGGCGCGTGCCTTCCTGCTGCCAAAGCTGTCGGCAGTGTGTCCTTTGGCAGCAGATGAACCAGGTGCTGCTTTAGCTTTACTCTGTAAACAGCAGACAGGGAAAGTGTAGTAGCAGCTTTTGACCACAGGGTGTCATGGCAGAGCCTTCTGAATATTTGATAAAACCGTCTTCAGAGGAGTCTCACCTCCTCGTCGCTCAGCACTGCTCTTCCATCTGCTGAACTGCAGAAACATGAAGTCAGGAAATGTTCAGAGAATACTAAATTAAAGACCCACTCCAATGAAAATGGTGTTTTTGATATGTCCTTCTGGCATTTTCCTCATGATGAAGGACATGTATTAAGAAAATTAAGCTCAAAATTGCATTTGAGATTTTTTTAAAATTCAAACTGCTGTTAATCAACAGCAGAATAAAAAATACCACTTGAAAAAAAATCTTAATTGTGGCGTAAAAAATGTACTCTACTCCATTCCAATGTATCCACTTGTAGGCAATTAGATCCATGTATGCCTGTTTTCCTCGTCTAAGTTGGCATCTGGATCAAAACTGTTGTTGATTTTGGCTAAAATCGTCCTCGTCATTATTAAAAGATCACTGGGAATGCTTTGAAAATAGATACAAAGATGATGGAGTGAGACTTTAAGGAAACTTGTGTTGCTTGTTCTGGTCTTCATGGTTCCTTAAACTCTGAATAAATCTGAATAAATCATCTTCCTGTCTGCAGTGACGCTCGTTTTAGGACTGATATCTTCATTAAAGGCTCTGAACTTCTCGCCTCAGCAGAGTTCAGCTTCTGCTCCCAAACCCCATCAGTTGGTACCTTTTAGCTGCTTTCATCTGCCGTTCTCTGTCCAGCTCCTTCATCTCCGACAGCACCGCGATGCACGGAGTCGACTGAGATGATAAAGACCTCGTTAGTTCAGACCTTTTTCACGCAGCAGGTTATTAACCTCACCAGAACCCGAGCAGAAGCTCTGGATTTTGGAGAAAATACCCAGATTGGGGTTTTCTACAGGAAGTCTGGGCTTCATCCTGTGGTTCAGGGGTTTGTTTACCTCAGTGGAGATCCTTCCTGCCTCCCCCTCCTGCTCCACGCTGACCTGACTCACCTCCATGGATACAGAAACGGAGGAGTCATCCTGGATGTCTTCATAGTCGGGCTCCTTCTGCTTTTCTGGAGGACAGAATTAGTTTGGACAACATTCATAAAAAAGACATGGGATCTCCAGACAAGCAGCGACTTCTGTTTCAAATTGAGTTTGCTCTTCTAACCTTTGAGCGGTTCCTGTGCGTTCCTGCATTTGGTGAGCGACTCTTCCAGCTCGTGGATCCGTCTTTCCTGTGGACAAACACTCAGGCTTCAAGCCACTGAAGGGGTCAGAGCTGCTGCTCTCACGCCACTCTTTACCTTCTTGTCGTTTTCTGACGTCAGCGACTGCAGCGCCCTCTTCATCAACAACATTTCAGCATCTGAAAAAGTACAAAGTTGAGCTTCAGGAGCTGACAGGATTAATGAAGCCTCTGGGACTGGATGAGCCGTCTGCAGGGCTCCCCACAAAACTCCACTCATTCATCACCAAAGCGTCTGAGGAACGCTGCACAACTGGAACCACTGCAAAGCTGTGCATAATCAAAAACAAAACCTCATGAGATCCTAATTATGTGACGAAAACAGAACCACCAAACAGTCTGAGCTGCTCCTGAGAGCTTTTAAAGACCAAACATCAGATTTCTGCTGAAAACCTCTGCAGCTCAAAGGTTTAAAAAGACCAACAAATCACAGTTCCTGTGGCTAAAACAAAAAAAAGAAAACTGGAAAACGTCTTTGTGTTCTCAGTCAGAATGAAAGATGGAATTATGTCACTTTAAATAAATGATTTAAAACACAAAGATTACAAGTTTATGTTTCTGTTGGACAAAACAAAAGAGAAATAATTTAAGCTGTGAGTGGCGTTCTATGGCCCACATTCGCCCCTGTGGCCCCTTTTTTCAAAATGGCTTTTGTGTTGGTTTTCTCTCAATAGCAGCCATTTTATTTTTCGGGCACCTGGACAGGTGTATGTCATTTTTAAAAGAATCAGCAAAAGTACTTTTTTTTTTTTAATCCTTCAGCAACCACACCCACATTTCTAATCTGTCCATCTCGTATGTCATATTGTTAGCCAGGTAGTGTGTGTAAAATTAGCACAATATTTTGGTTAAAAAAAAAAATGCAAGCAACAAGGAAACGCAACTTTAGCAAGCTCACCACGATTACAACGGCGCTTAAAATCTACAAACTTTAAAATCAAAACTATTCTCAAGTAGGTTCCTATGATGCTCGAGGATATAGGAGGCAATGGATTGAAATCCGTTGAAGGAGTTTACATCTGTAAAAGGTAATAAATAAAGGTCATTCTTTTTGGAAAATTCATGATGGAAGCCTCTTCCTGAGGCCAAAGGTCAACAAGACTTGTGTGGTTTTAGCCTTAGCCTGGTGACATGTATACATTTCATGAAGATCACTAAAACAAAAGTTTTCTTTTCCATATTGTGCAAAAACATGAAAATTGTCAAACTTCACACTTTGCCAAAAATGGCTGCCGAGCTGTAGGTTCTGTGTCCATCCCATAATAATTTCAAAACTTTCTTTGGATATCCCCAACACCTGTGTTTTGCTTTCATTAGTGAATTTTGAATTATTTATATCATCTCTATAAGAGATTTGTCCCCATTTCTTTTTTTGATGGTTTCTCCCTGTGTGAGGGGGTGAGTATAGGGCTCAAAGGTGCAGTAAGAAAGAGGAATTTGCCAAAGCAAGCTGGTCCTTGCAGTCTAGGACTGCTGCAGGACGTAACAATCAGCTGGAACCAAGGAGGCTCCTCCTGCTGCTCCTGCTGCAGGAATGGAGAATGTTTCTATGATCCACATGAACCCACAAAAATGACAGAAAGCTGCATGATTGATGCCGAAGTGCCTCCCACCTCTTTCTCCCCCCTCGCTGGTGATGCCAGCTTCCCCGTCCAGTCTCCTCAGCTCCTCCTCTCGCTCCTCCAGCTGCTTCTGCAGAAGCTGCACCTCCTCCTGAAGTCAGAAGACTGTGGGTGAAGCTTCACAGCAGTGATCAGAACATCTGCAATAATCCACACACTCATATTTACACGGAAGATTTTTTTGCTGGGCCCTTCAACTGATTAGGGACATGTCCAAAGTGAACCCTGACATAAATCAAAGCAGCTGGGATAGACTCCAACAACCCCATGACTCAAACAGGGATTCAGCCAGTTTGGAAAATGGAAGGATGCATTATGCTACTGTTTTTCATCTAAAATGCAGGTTTATCTGAGTTTTTAGTCTGCTTCTCATCAATCTGCTCTCACAAACACACACATATCCTGGTGTGACCTGGAACCTAAGAATACCTCCTGATTCTCAAACGCATACCTTCTACTTCAATTTCAATTGTCTGAAATCACACAAATATAGGAAGATAAATAATAAATGACCACTTTAAAATATTTGGTTGCATAATTTTGAAGGGAATTTGACATCACTGTTGAATGTTATTGTTCTGGGGGGTTTAACTAACAAAATCTAAAAATGTGAAGGTGCTAAAAAGGCTTGAGGATCAGGAGATCTAAGACATCTCAGAGGATGACTCAGTCATTTCACATGGGGTGGGGGGGGGGGGGGGGGGGGGGGGGGGTGACTCCATTACATCAATCCTCACTTGGGTGTTTTTGAGCTTCCTCTCACACTGCAGTCTTTCATTCTCCACGTCAGTCAGCCTGAAGCGCAGGTCCGTCACTTCCTGGTACAAACCCTGGGGAAGGGAAGTGGCCTCAGATTAAAGTGAGCAGAGAATTCCCGCCAAAGCCGTCAGTGAGTCATCGCCGACTGACTTCAAAGGACGACCAAAGATTTCAAGACCACACCCACCCTGGACACAATCTGTTCCCACCTCTGCCCTCTGGAAAAGATGCTGACTATTGACTACATATGACAACTGTATATGACAATCCCTCCCTCCTTGGCGTTCCAAACAGGAAGTTCCTGCTGGTTCCAAGAAGCCAAAATCCTATAACCTTCTACAGAGAAATAAACAGCTACAGCTCATTCTATTTATCAAAACAACCATTCTTGCTCGGAACGTGACTCAGACCGACTCGGACCAATCACTGTCGACTGGCTCCAAATGGCAGTGCCCGTATCACAGAAAAATGGCGACTAGATTTCCTTCATTTTACTGGAGCCGGAGGTAGGGCATTTTTTGGATGATGTCCATTTCTATTTATGGTTTGAATTCCATTACTACTCCTTAGTAACCCCCAAAAGACTATAGTTTGAAACTATCCAATGCTCTGGATTTGAACACGACCTGGACACTTTATTTTAAATGCCAAATATGACCTCATCATTACTGAAGTAAAAATCTAATACAGTGGTCCCTTGCTTTATTGCAGTTAACCTTTCACACTGTGTTCTGTGTCATGATCTGGTTGCCCGTTGACCTTGTTAATCTCCTCTTTGTACTTATGACATTTTACAAAGACTATTTATGAATCCACAGTGTTCTGATTATGAAAACCGATAATTTACAAAAATACTTTACATACTTATTTCAAATGCAAATGCTTTTCCTTGTAATGAATCTATGAACATAGGAGGGGCGTAACGATTTATTTTAACAATGATTCAATTCACATAATTTTAAGGTTGCTGATACAATTCATAGTCGATTTTGGTTCATTTTGAACGATCAGATTTGATCCCATTCATTGACCTAAAATGGATCCAGGACGTTTTTAGCCAAAACTTCAACCAGTGTGAGATAAATGCCTGGTACTGATCAGTGCAGGTGAAGTTTTCCAGATTCTTGTATTTCATGCAAAAAAAAAAATCTAGTGTAAATTAAATGTGTACAAACAAACAAGTAAACAAGAATAAATGTCAAATCTGTTTACATTTTAGTTCAAGTTCAGCCCACTGTTGTTTTTCCACATCAAAATAATCCAAAGGGAACATTATTAGAACATTCTACCACACTGTATGGTCATGTCTTTGCTAAATTCAAAGTGTTTCCACACATTGGACTGTTATGATGGTTGATCATTTTATGCTGCATCACGTGTGTGTCGTACACTGTGATGGACCCTGGTTGTTTTTATATTGTAGGAAAATAAACCTTTCGTGTTTCAGTCCAAATGGTATTTTCCAAAATTGATCATCAATTTATCTCATTTTGAGATGATTTTATAATGGTAAAGTTGATTTGATTAACAACTTGCCTCAGGCATTTAGACCATTTAAATACCTAAGACTGAATAGGAGGGGTTGGAGGGCTGGTGGGTGAAGGTTTGAGGAGCTTTCACATTCAATCATGAAACTATTTCCAGAAGAAGCTCCAGATAACAAATTGGAAGCAGCTAACTAGGCGATAAGGAGTCATGAGACGCATTTACACAAAGTAAGTGGATTATTTTATTATTTTAAGTGTGTTTTCTGGTTTGGAGCGTTTGATCAGTCATCTGATGACCTTCTGCCACAACAGGCTCATCCTTCATTTTTACACTTTGTCATTAAAAATCTCTGCAACAAAAATCAGATATGCAAAGAATTTGTTGACAAACTTTTCTTGTGGGAAAAACATTTGTTTTCAATCTGCATCCAATCAGTTTAACAAATGAAGCACAGGAAGTCAGAAGAGCTTAAGCTGGACTTCAGGATTTCTCTGCTTCTTTCTAAAGTGAAATCCTATGTTAAGTCTGTCTGCTCCCTTTGTGCTTTTAAAGTCTGGAAACTCCACCAAGTCACTGCTTATGGAAAAAAGGGAGTGTGGAAACTCCAAACTCCAAAAGCTGGAGAAAGGAGGTTTGGGTGGGTGGGGGTCCTCTGGCAGGAAACAGCTGCTGGGGCACACAAACAGTTTCTTCTGGATCCCTGAGAGGAGCTCAGCCTGAGCGTGTGACGGGTCAGAGTCCTGCAGCCGACTGAGACGGACCTCTGGGACTTCAAAACAAAAACCGAGAAGCTGCCAAAGAGTGCAGTCACACACGACGCAGGTGCACTGGACCGTCTGCTCTGTTGGGGGGGGGGGGTTACCTCACTGCCTCTGTGGTCCCTCTCCAAAGCGGTCAGCTTCAGCTTCAGGCTGGACACCTCGGTCATGAGCTCCAGCTTCTGGGTCTCCAGGGTGGTTCTGTTCAACAGCTCCTGTGAAAAAGCAGGTACAGGCTGTCTGAACATTTCTGGAAGTCAGATTTCATGCTACACCCGGCTCATGAACACACGCTCAAGAAAAAGTTAATCCAGTTGAACTTTGACCGATCAGGGACTGGTAATGATGAATGGATAGCATCTTTTTCAAAACACGGAAGTACAAACCGTTTGATAATTCATCATGATGGAGAAATAATTATTCCAGTTTTGTCCAGATGGAACTATGTGACATATTGATATATTGGAATAGAGCTGTAAAAAAAAAAAAAAAAGTAAAGAGCAAGATTCACAAATGGTCCAAATGGACCGGACTGTCTCCACATTTGGCCCGGCCCCGACCAATATCAGAGGCATGATTTTTTTTTTTTTTTTTTTTTTTTAATCTGGCCGCATGATCAAGAATCACACAGAATGGGCCTTTTTATTCCACCCTTCTTTGCCCGTAAATGAACATCCCCCAAACCCTTGTCAAATACAACAGAATACAGAGCTCTCTTTCCACACTGCAGTTCACCTTTCTCAGTCTGAGCCATTAGGCTGCTGCTTTTCTTTTTTTAAACAGCGCACCCTGTTCTGTGTCCTGATTAGCTGGAGACCAATCAATCTCCTCCATGCTGTCTCCTGAACAGAATGCATTCAGTTCAGTTCAAATCTGCATAAATCTTTGTTTGCGATCAGATCTTTTTTTTCATTCTATAATCCTGGACTTATTTTTCTATGATGGTTTGAACTTTGAGAGTTTAAACAGAGAAAAGTGTGAACATGTTCCTGTATATCTGAAAAAAGTGGATAAAGTGCGTAGAGAGGAGTTTTACAGCCTTAAAACATTTGTAATCCTACTTTGTGGATTTCACCTATCGCGGGTTAAATATTTTTTAGATTGTATCATAGTGTATGTATTGTCATTTAAACGAGGAAACACTGTCCTACGAGTTCATGACCTGTTGAGACAGCGCATCCTTAGTTGAATTCAATTTAAATTTAAACCCTTTTAAGATTTTTTTAGGGATCTGCAGCCACCCTGAGGTAGTCTGAGCTGCTCGTGAGGATCCAACTTCAGGAGCAAACTTTAGGCCCAGAGAACTTCAGACAGGAGCAGGTAGAGGTTTTTTTGGTACCTGTTGAAGAAGCTCCTCAGCAGCATTGAGCTTCTCCTGGTGTTGGTCCAGGCTGTTGTCCAAATCTCGGATCTTCTCCCCCTGAACCTCCACCTGATCTGTTAGAACACTAACCTGCAGAACCACTAAGTCAAGACTAAGTCAAAACTAAACTTCTTTAAAATAAAGCAGACAATTTTAACTTTTAAACAATGTTCTACACCTTAAAAATTCAAATGTTTCCATTTCAAAATATTTTTTTGCCATGATTCAAACTTTAAATTCAAATGGCTTCAGAAGTTTTCTACATCATCAACAATTTCTTTTTAAATGTCAATGTGAAAAAACATGATTAAATATGACATCTAAATGATGGTTTAGTAAACAAAAGCAACAATTACTCGTTTGTTCTTCTCCACACCTCTCTGTCATATCGAAGGAGCTCATTTATACAGTCATCTTGAAATGTTTCCTGAGGAACAATAGCAGCTGTGAAGAAGACATTTGCTCTCGAACCTGAAGAATGAGACACTCTTTGTCGCTCTCCAGGCGTGACAGGCGCTCTTGGTAAGCGACGTCTGAGCCGTGGACGTTCGACTGAAACGACAGAAAGCTGGTTGGACTGCTGCTTTTGAGACGACGTTCCTCTAAGAGGAGGAACGCCCGTCAGTCTGTCCGTGCTCACAATGAAAGAGACATGAAGAGAAAAACAGAGAAAAACTGATTCAACAGAAAGTTGAAGTCAAATGACAACATTTTCTCCTTAGTTTTTATGCATTTTTTATGTTCTAATGCAAACATATTTGCACTTATTCTCTACAAACAGATTAAAATAGTAAACAGCTGATTAAATCTATTTTTAAAACATTTATTAGTTAAATCCACAAATTGCTTTTTTAGGCTTAAAAAACAGCTTTTCTGTCAATTTAAACATAAAAATGCTAATAAAGTTTCACCTTTGTTCAGTTTAAAATCACAAGTTAAGTGAAAAAAAGTTTTATGACCAAAAAAATTGTTTTAAAGTAGAAGTATGAGAAAAATATATCTTAAATTGTGTTGAATCAGAAATCAAATGATAAACAAGTGAATTGAATCCACATGGATTTAGTAGTTTGGTAGTGATAGAAAACAAGAAAAAAAAAAACGAAAGTTTTTTTTTTTTTTCTTTCATTTTGAAGCTCATAAGATTCAGCTACACAGGATCAAAGCAGAAAGTAATGCAATCTGAGTTAAAGTTGATAGTTGTGGTTTAATTTCAGTCTGGATACTCTTAACATTTCAGTTTTCACTCATATGACACCACATACTTTGGTTTTTTTCTCCAAACATAAAAGTTTTGTTTCTGAAACATAATTGTAAAGTAAAATGTGATAAAACCCTTCTTAAATATGTGGAACCGCCTCTCCGATGGAAACTTCTCACAGCAGCGCTCCAACAGAAACCATCACTCACAGAGAAAGTCATAACAGTTTACAACCAAAAAAAAAAAAAGATAAAAAGTTGTATAATCCAAGACGGGAAGATAGAAATCAGATTCATTTTCAATTCTGTAGTGTAAAATTTTGAAGATTTACTCATATTTTTATATGAATCTGATGCTGTTCAGAACTAAACACAGTTAAAGTAACAAAATGGTTTTGAGAATGATTTCAGTTTGGCGTAAAGACGCATTCATCACCATTCCTCCTCCACATTAACTGACTCTGCAAACATGTTTTTTGCTGATCGGGGGATGGTTGTTGTTATTTTACAGATAAAATATCAAATGTCTGAAAGAAAAAATACTAACATGTACAAGAAAAATCATCTAAAATCTTAATAAACCCCACAGCTCAAGCAAGGAAAAGTCACAATCAGAACTGGAAAAATAGATTATAGATCAAAACGGTTTCTGACTGACCTTCACAGTCATGATCCCCTGCACAGACGACTCTTTTACTGTTCGGCCCTGCAGCCACTCTGCCAGTCCCTCTGCTGTTGAGTCAGGAATCTGACAGCGCAGATTGTCCCTCTCCTCGTTGTCCATGAGCTCCAGCGCAGCTCGCAGGTCCTCCAGTAAATGCAGAACCCGGAGGCCGCCCAGGAAAGGCGATGTGGGCGACTGGCAGTCGAACAGTCCATTAGAGTAGTCAATGGCCTTGGAGCCTGAGGAGAACATTCAGATTCACATTAAAAGGTACCATCACAAAGCTTTAGTCCAAGAACCAAAGACTGGAATGAAAATTTTATACAAAAGAATTTGATTCACAAACTGAGTTTCAGACTGTGGTTTAGAGTTTACATCAAGTAAAAGTTTAATTTGTGAGAAAAGAGGAATACTTTGTTTTCTTCAGAAAAAAACAACATTACAAAATGTATGCACACAGACAGATATCAATGCAATTCAATTTCATTTATAAGCAGTGCCTTGCAAAAGTATTCGGCCCCCTTGAACTTTTCAACCTTTTACCACATTTCATGCTTCAAAGGAGGGAAAGCCTATCATGTAGTTTAATTTAAGAATTAAAGGTTAACACAACAGGACAGTTGGAGGTGACTCTACCCTCGGCTCACATTTGAAAAATGCAAAGAAAAAAAAGGGGGCAGGACAAGGGCAGGCAGGCTGAGTGGGAGAGGTGTGGTTTGTATCACTGATTGACAGTGACACTGTGGTTAGCTAATGGGTTAGCTTGTGGTAACTAGGGGATCGTTTTATTAGGTTCAGGAGGCTTGAGCAGGCTGCATTCCTATCCCGCAACAGCACTCTGCTGCTGGACAGCCAGCCGCCCAGGAGGTGGTTTAACAAGCAAACTAGCTCTGCCGCCCCCAGAGTTGCAGGGCAAGTTCCGCCGTTTTTGGTGTCATGGAGCAAGCACAGCTGTTCTTCTTCTTCTTGTGGATTAAATGGCGTTGGCATCAACGTCAATGTGCATTTCCGCCACCTACTGTGTAGGAGTGTGGGTCAGAGTGGGGACTACCCAACTAGGCCAAGAAAAAGGAAAAAAAAAAAAAAACCACTCAAGTTCTCCTCAGCAACCCGGTCCTTCAAAAAATAAAATAAAATAAAAACAAGAACCATTCCATAGAAACTCCCTTCCCCTCCCAAAAGCCTCCTCAAACTCAACCCCTCACCCAGCTCTACTGTATCCTCCAGCTGCTGTCTTTCTTCCCCATACAATCTGCAGTGACATAAAACATGAACCACTGGTTCTTCTCCACACTTGCACAATCCAGAACGCCCCCATTTAAAGATGGGCGGGGCTTTTATGCTGGAGCTGCAGAGCATGATGATGTGCAACTTCTGAAATAACAAAGGACTTTACCAATCACAAAATTAAACTTTACTACCTTGTGTAACCTCTAGGGGGTAGTACACAGACTGTTTTAGACTATATTTTCAGGAATTAAACACGTATATTTTAAATCGTTAAAAATTTGGCAAGGACCACCAGTCAGCACTTTTAAAGCACCATTTGTACAGGTAAACAGCCAAAAAAAAGTTTATTTACTGTTGTAGTACACTTATTGATTAAATCTACTTTCTTAAATTTACTGTAACAACAACAAATTCACTGTTCCAAATTTCTGATTTTGCCTTGATGTCAAATGTATAATGTCACCGTGGTGCAGTGGTAGGGGGGTCGACTTCTGATTGGAAGATTGCAGGTTCAATTCCAACCTTGCCCGCCCATGTGTTGAAATGTCCTTGGGCAAGACACTGAACGCCAAATTGCCTCTGTTGGAAGGTTGGCGCCAGTGTTCGGCAGGGGGGCCCCCATCAGTGTGTGAATGGGACTGTGACTGTAAAGCGCTTTGGACCTTCAAGGAAGGTAGAAAAGCGCAACACAAGTATACGCCATTTACTATTTATCAGTAAATCTAGAAGTGCTGTTACAAGTCTCAATAATAAATTGCTCTGTTGTCTTAAACTAATAACTGATTACTAACTTGTACCACAGTGTTAAAATGTTAGGAAGGTGTATTGAATCAATACTGTTAAAGACAACTTATTTTTTTTCTCATTCACACATTTGTTAACAATTCCTTATGTTTTGGTGGCCATTTTGGAACCTCCATGCCGATTGAATTTCTGATTAGACAAAGAAAAGGAGTGCTCACTCTATATTTTTATCACTTTGAATATTATACATTAAAGTGGCTATAACAGCATGAGAACTACTCTTTATTTTACGTCCATCCTTTATGTCCAGAAACTGGTAATATGACCTTCACTGTCTACAATACTAAAGATTTCGAATTAGACTTACTCATATTTTTTTATGAACATCTCACAGGCATGACTAATCAAACTGAAACTAAGTACAATAAAGTAAATTGAAAGGCATACATATGAATGTAGCTTCCATTAAAGACCCACACCAATGAAAATGGTGGTTTTAACATGCTCTTGTAGCTTTTTTTCTCATGATAGAATACATACCCTACCCATCCCTCCCTCCCTCCCTCCATACCATACCATACCATACCATCCATCCATTACCATACCATACCTACATACCTACATACATACATATATATATAATATTAAGATTAAATTGGTGTTTCTAAGTTTTTCTTTGCTCAAATTATGGTGAATCAGGAGCACACAAAAATTTGAAAAAGCTTGTCGTCTTTTAGTTATATACAACTACAGCTGGCGGGCCACCAGCTTCATGCTCCGTTCCATTCCGATGTATCCTCTTGGAGACAAATACGGTTTTCCTCGTCTGAGCTGCAATCTGGCTCAAAACTGAACAATATTGCTCGCCGTTTTTGTTGGACTGGTAATGTTAGGTTGTGACAGGCTGTACACTTAGCAGGAAAGAGTGTAAACAAAGCAATCAAAGGAAATAAGCAGAGGCTTAGTTCCATACAAACGGTCTCATCCACAACTCAGATGCAAGTTTCTGATGAACTACTGTTGTTCTGCGGAAACTATGTCCTAAAAAACAACACAGGTTTTTTTTTTTATTTTGGGATAAATCAACATAATCATAAAAATGATAATAATAAAAAACATTCGTGAACGCTTTGAAAATAGATCAAAAGATGGGACTTTAAATGCAACCAGGGCATGGTGCAGTGCTTTTATTGTTGCAAATGTGAGTTTCAGTCTCATACATACCATCTGTTCTAAATGTCCCGCACTAACACATAAACATGTAAATAAGTCTGTCAATCAAAGCTTCCTGACAGCAGCCAGGGAGCAGAGCTTGATGATGGCTGTGGCTTCTGCGGAAATGTGGAGGAAAACAGTGAGGGGGAGGGCAGCAAGTGTCATGTGATCATCTGCCTTGCTCTTATTGGAAAAGGTCAGTGCTATAATTACACACAGGGGTGGAAAAGTGGGGACTCATAAGCTGAAGTCTGGTCTACTTGTCCTGCAGATGCACATGTATGCAGAGTGCAGCAAATTGTTCTTCCAAACTTCTAAACTCAGGAGCTTAGAACTTCATCTGTTTCCATCGATGGAAACTTTTGTCTTTCCTGCACCAAAGGCAGGAGGAGGCAGTGATTTAGCAGTTGTAGCTTTTTCTCAGAACCTTTGTTTATCCAGAAAGAGATTCAAGAAAGTCTAAGAGGGAGAGGGGTTGACCAAATGTCTCACAGCCTACGGGACGCAGAACTCCCAGCATGCAGCTTAATACCTCCCAGATGTGGCCAGACCCCATAGTTTGTTGTGCCCACTTAAACACAAGCTGTCCTTGCAGGCCGGGTGTTCATGTCATTACCTGCTATGATCCCATCCATTTGCTCCAAGGCCGCCGCCAACATCTCGCTGGCGTCAGACATCATTTTGCACTCGAAGACTCTGAAAGAGGAAAGACATTTCCAAGATGTTCAAAAACAAATTTTTCTGAAGTTCAAAAGTTTCCATGTTTGGTTCTTTATGATGACCATCTCCTGTCTGTTTTTTTTGACTCATTAATGTTAAAGAAACAAAAACTTCAAATGATCCCATTGACTGTGTAACCCCTCCACCCTTTTCAAACAGGAAGTACCCGCTGGTTCTAAGAAGCTAAAACCCCAAGGACTTCTACAGAGAAATAAACTGCTATTAAGCTGCCATTTGCGCATCAAATTTGCTGCAACATGCTTGTCCAAAAATATATTCATAAAGTAGACGCATTTGCACTATTCGAAAGAAACAGATGATTTTGAAGGATCAGGTTTATTTATTTTGAAGAGTTCTACAAAGACGTCTGTAATCTCGTCTCCATGTCATTGAGAGACATGAGTGTGAAGATGCAGGAGCTGCATCTGAATGAAAGCCGCTTTCAGCTGGACTTGCTTTTCTTTGTGGCCCAAATTGATGACTTTCTGTCCTGCCTTAATCCAAAGAAGAAAAAAATAAAATAAAATTAAGGGAGCGTTTTATTGTTGTCTCAATGTAAAAAAAACAAAAATACTATGTAGTTCAGGAGTACAACAATTGTGTTCTTCTCTATGTCTGTTTTAGACTTCACCTGCTGATAGCATCATCAACACATCACGTGCCAAATCTGAGTCACTGATTGGTCGAAGGAACATGCATTCTTTGCCCAAGTTCAGATTTTTGAGCTCTTGCCTTGACACCCAAATCACACCACGACTGCCAAACCGACGCGCTAAGCCCAATGTTCAAATCATGCCACAAGACCTCCTATTGCATTTGTGCATTGACTTAAATTAAGTTTAGTATGAACCCAGCTTTACTAAGTTATTCTATTTGTCCATTTTATTTGAGTGGCCATTATTGCTTTTTATGGACTTTTATGGACTTTCATCAAGCTCACTCCTGATTGGCGAGAGTGGTTGTTAGACCAATCACTTCTTACTGACAGTTCGGCTCCAACATGGTGGTGTCTGCATTGGAAAAAAAAATAGCAATTGGATTGACTTCATTTGATTGGAGTTGTAAGTTTGTTTCTAGGATTGACATCTCGTGACCTTGTTTATCGCAGGAGTTACGTTCTAAACATAACTCACAATAGATACAATTTGTGAAGTTGGATTATAGACGTTTTACGGTTGTAAAACTTCTCACTACACACTTTATACACATATATTAGACAGATGTCTTTCTCTCTCGGTAAAACACTCAAAGTTCAAACCTTGTGGTTGGAGATTAATGTCAATGTAGCAAACTGAATGCATTCTGTACAAAAAACACATCACAGATTAGATTGACAATGTCAACAGGTAATTAGGATGCAGAACGCTGTTTTTAAAACATGCAAAATTGAGCTAAAGGATTCGCTACACAAGACCACAAAAGGTGAACTGCGATATACCGAGGGGTCACTGTACAGTCAATGAACAATACACACACGACTGAATGAGAGTTCAGGAGGTAACAGTTTGAACTGCAGGTCCTAAAGTAATGATATTATAACTTTAAATTTGGTTGTGTAAACACTGTTTTTTTAAGCGCTTGTACACTTGAACCATTAAAACCACAACAGCAATTCAACAGTCAGAGGTTGTCAGCTGACACAATAATCTGCTAACACTGACAGCCTCCCTCAGGTCTGTCATAAGGAGGCTGGAGGGGGTTCAGAGGAATGGTTTCCCCAGGAAAGAGCTGCTGCTTCCTATGAGCACACAGACAAAAATGAGGTGGAATCCTGAAAAAAAGCTTTTTCCACAACACACACACACACACACACATACACATACACATACACATACACACACACACACACACACACACACACACAAAAAGATAACTGTTCTCCTGCAGAGACTTTTATTGCATTAGGATTAAATTACATTTAGATCAGAACCTAGCTTCCTTCATGTCCACTAAAGTTTTTAAACACAATAAATTCATTAAATGAAATAATCCCAAATGGTTTGCAAGACATAATTACCCAGTGACTCCGGTTTGTGGCCCCCTACAGTCATGGACAGACTCCTAAATAGGATAATGGTGCTATTCTCTGTAGCGTCGGCATGCTTGGAACGCCAAACTTTCATCACAAAGTCAGACAGTATTCCTGTGACGGCGATTCAAAACACTTATCACATGTCTCTCTGTGACTTGTACTTTCCAGTTATCACCTCAAACCAAATCTGATTTGGAGAAATGGGGATAGTAAACAGCATGAGGAGGGCCGACTGCTCTCACAGAGGCCCTGCTTGTTCTGGCTCCGGAGGAGGGAGGACTACAGGCTCTGCTTCATTTCCTCCCACTCTCAGGTCATCGTGTCACACCCAGTGGGGTAAGAAATGGGCACAAAGAGAGCAATTAAACCAGTAACCTCAATATGGGAGCTTAGATTTGTTGTTAAAACAAGGAGTGCTTTAAGACCGTTTCCTTTTTTTTTTTTTTTTTAAATAAGAGCACACAGCATGGAAGAAATCCAAATCCACGTAATAACTTGCTGTACAAAAGGACTGTTTGAAGACAAAACTACACAAATCAGCCTTAAAGTTTCTTTGCAGGTGGACTGTAAGCACAGCTGAAGATCTGACTGACATGTTTTCCTCCGCAGATATTTCCACCATTTGCTGAGAAAGTCTTCTTTGGAATGGAAGCAATATAACAGCTGCTCCATTCAGCCCAGCAGGAAAACTTTCAGTTCGTCCCTTCTGAAATAAAAACGCTTTTTTAAACTGACAACCTAATTATTAGGTTAGCAATCTGAACCAGGGAGGAAAATCCTAAAGAGTTATACTAAAGTATTTTTCATTTGAATCCCACCTGAGTCCAGACGAACTAGAAGAGCAGATACGATGTAAACATTTCATGTTTTTCCAGCCTCGAAGAGGCAGACCACACTCTGCTTTGGTGGTTTTTGTAACATAAACAGATAATCCTAATGAGTATGTCTGCTGAGGCCCGTAAGTGCGGTTGAACCGTACGGGTGCTGCAAGTTTTTTGGTTCCCCAGGCCCGTGAAGGATTGTAAAGAGGAGCAGCTGCATCTTAAGGAATTCCAGGTGTGTCCTACAGTTCCTTTGTGCAGGCTTATGCAGTCACCTTAAGGGACATCATGAAAATGGAACCTACCGTTATCGTGTGTAAAAAGAGTATTGTAAAGTATAATGTAAGTGGACTATACTTATGACCCACAGGTGATGCAGTCGTACAGTCCCCTAATGCCACACTCTAGTCGGAAGTAAGGTGTGAGTACTGGCTTCTCACTGACTGCACAAAAATAAAGCACACATGGAGTGTGCACGTGATACACTACTGTTCGTAAGATGTCCACATAAACTATGCTCTGATTGTCTAATTTCCTAATTTCTAACAGTCGGGAGCGAACACTTATCACATGAACAGCCCTAATGCTTCATTCACACATGTGACGCAGGTTCTTGAACATACGTTTCGCCCAGTTCACGTCTTCTCATTCCTTTGCTACTGTTTACTAGCGTATGTCCACCACCCGCAGCTGGAAGAGGCTTGGTGCAAAATGTCAAAGCGGTGAGAATCTTGCAAATCTTGATCTAGGCTTTTTCTTTCACCACTCTATTCCAATATACAATTGACTTGGTGTCAAAAAATTCCAGCCGGGCAGAAACTTCTTCTCCATTATCAATTTTTAAATGGTTGCTACTTCCATGAATGAAAAGGGATGCCTTCCATACACCACTACCAAATCAGAGACCCCGATTGGTCCAAGTTCAACCTGGTTGCTTTTTATGTATTCCAATAGCAGCGCGTTTTGTACGTAGAGTCTTAAAAACAGTTGTAGAAACCTGGTTGCAACACATAAAAGCAAGCGTTTTGAATGTGAAATTTTGGAACACAGAAGCCTAAAATGCCCGTGTATGCAAATTTACATCAACTTTTCTTTAGAAGTGGTTGCTTGAATGCGCATTGGCGAACATGGCGTGTGAACATGGCTTTATGGGCCCCTTACGCTGAGGTTGCAGGGAATTTGTAAAAAAA